>VZRN01000341.1:342546-513836 GCA_013397935.1 Dasyornis broadbenti | reverse complement strand
CGGAGAGTCCCGGTCCCTCAGAATTCTCTGTGTGCAAACGGAACATCCCGCTCGGGCAGGGCGCTGCGGGCTCTCGGCTTTCGAGGAACAGGCGGAGCGGGCAAGGAGCAGCTGGAGCCGGGCGTCCCGGTCGGGGGAGCGGCGACGGCTCCGCAGAGCTGACAGCGGCGGCCGCCGCCGCCGTGAGACCAGCTCGACCCTTGGCTCCGCTTTCTGGGCTTTTTTTTGAAGTTTTTTTTTCTTTCCTTGAGGCTACATATTTTATCCTAGTATGTTTTGAATTATCTGACTCTCAGTGGAAGTTACGTAGGCAGCTTTTGGCAAAACAGGCGTCGTAATTGCTGATTTTGTTGCTAAAGAGCACATAAGTAGGTTTGAACCAGCTGAGGATGCTGCTGAGAGGGGTAATTCCCCTGGGGTATTCCCGGCTGTGTGGTCTGAGGAGCCCATGAGAACCGAGGTGAGTTTCAGCCCTTACAGTGTCAAATCTCAGTGTGTGTTTGGACCAACAAGAAGAGACGGTGATTGTTTCGAGAAGGGGCTCTTTCCTTTGAAACTGTTTTGTAAACATTTAATGTTACACTAGCATGGTAACTCGTATATTTATGTTCATTTTCAAAATAAACAAACCCTTGACAAATGCTTCATGTGGCGTGTCACAAGGAAGGCATTTCAGTCACTTACTGGAAAAGTCATTTACTGGAAAATTTAATTGCTCTCTACATGAGCATCCCTTGTCAGGGCACCTGCTTTCCTCCTTGCAGCGGTGGCCTGGAGGCTGTGGGAGCAAGCGGGGGAGCAGGAGCTGGTGAGTTGGGTTGGTCACTGAAGAGCTGCGGTTTGACTTGGTGACTACAAAGATTGGAATTTTTTTTAATTGTGATGCTCTCTCCTGGGGGTGAGTTAAACTTTAATCAGTTAATACTTTATTGCCAGTAGAAAAATCTCATTATGTAATGCAGTAGAGAGAAAGGAATTTGGAGAAACAGAGCAGCAACAACTGTTTATAAAGATGTACTCATCAAAAGTGTCTGAATATGAAAACCACATGGGTATTTCTGTGTAAGAAGTGGTAGAGAAGTGTCAAAAGTTAGAGTTCTGTAAGAAGATGAAGGTTGCCTTAACTTTTTCCTCTAATAGCCAAATAAATTTCCATTATCTCATCCCTCACACAGTCCTTTCTTCTACTGCCTGAGGTAGTAAGCATAAAGGGGTAAACAAAGCTCCCAAGCAGAAACCAAATACTGTATAGGTTGTGTGACCCAGTAGAAGCCAGTGTCAAAATGTAAGATTTTCTTTGCTCCTTTTTCATATCTTGTTTCTTATTTTTATAAGAAGAACAAAGTAGTACAAAGTATATGAGCGATAGAGCACAGTGAGTAAAATGCAAGCAGAATCCTGCCTGTTTTTTGATGAGAGATTACTGTATGTCCTGTCTAGAGTACACATGCTTCACATGATGGTTAGAGGAGGTTTTGCTTCAGGTTGTTATCCTTGTTGTGAGGGAAAGTTTCTGTTGGACGTGGTAATAAGTGGTTTTATGTGCAAATCTGAACTGTTTGGCTTATTGTTAATGAAAAACTGCTTATTAGGAAACACGAGGCAAGCACAGTAGTTCTTTCTGTCAGAAGACCGAAGTTTGTTAAATGTTGTTGCTTTCTCCCAGTTTCCTCTTGGTTTCCTCTCTGTACTTTACAATTATTTGTCTCATCTCTTGGCTTACAAGAACCTCAAGCACCAAGTAACTGTCAGGGAAAGCACCGTGAAGCCAGATCTGTAACTGCTATCCAGAAATTCGGAGTCAGTTATGGTGCTGATCACAAGCCAAACGTGATTTTATTTTTTAACTTCTCCCACCCTCCCCTCCTTTTTTTTTTTTTTTCCTGTTCATCCTATGGGAGTGGAAACTTTGACTTGCCCTAGGTAGGAAAGGTACAATGGAAAGGAAGCAGTGTGTACCATCTCCAGAAACAAACTTCTGTTAAATAACTTGTAGGGTTGTGTTCCCTATGGTTTTTAATACCGGATCCTTCACTGTATGTTCTTAAAATACACAGAAATTGCTTCAAGGAAGAGAAGCATCTCTGTAATCCAAGTACTGATGAGCAGATTTCTTATTTCCAAAAGTTAGCTAATTTTTTACCCTTACTTTTTTTTATTTTTAATTTCAGGCTGGTGTAAATACAGCTTTTTGTTAATATTAGATGCTTGAAAGCTGCTCTTTTGTTTTTAACAGCTACTAGAGAGCTTGTTTACATTTATGAAAGTTACTTTTAAAATTATTTTAAAAGTTACAATATCTTCTAGTGACCACTACACCTCTCTTATATTACAGAAGAGTAAGAATGCATCATCCTATTTTGGTTGTCTTTAAAACCAAGTTTGAAAGAGCATCTGTTGAAGAAACCTATCAGGAAATGTTCTCATTCTTGCTCAGGGTGCCTTGGACTTTTTTCTTCATCAACATCTGTTGTTTACTGTACTAATCATGAAATGTAAAAAAAACTCTCTGGGAGAAAGAATATGCAGCAGCTCCATGTTCAGCTTGATGCTTCTGTTACTTTTTGCATTGCTGAATTTTATAATTTCTGCTGTGGTTATTTTCATCTTTCGTGCAGCTGATAGTTTGTGGATTTTCCTGAGGGCTGGGGCTGATTCCAGCAAGACTCACCTGGGAATAGCGGACTCTGCAGCTCATGAGGGCACTGGGGCACCCTCCTGTGAGATACAGAGTAACTGCAGTAAGTGCTGTAGCAAGAGCTAGGTAGCTCTCTTTGATAAAAGAGGAGGTGCAGATAGTTTGCTACCAGTTGTATCTGAAGCAGAAATCGAATCTGACAGGGGGTGTCAGAAAATGTTGATAGATTTGAGGGTGCTTCCTCTCCCCCCCCTTTAAAATAATTGTATTTGCATTTTCTGAATGGTTCTGTTTGGAATATCAGAAATTACAAAAGCTGTGGTAAAACACTTGGAAAAAAAAACCTAGTTTTTTCCTTGTGTCCATCTTCTTTGTATGACTGTTTTATTGCTTGTATGCAGATGACTGGAATAATATCCCGTAAATCTCAGTCTTTACAGTGGGGTGTAAGCTCTCTTGTGCTGCATGTCTTCATTAGAGTTTGTTGGTGAGCAGATATTTCTACAATAATTTTTTCTTCTAGGAGGCCAATCTGAGTAAAACAGATCAGCTGTTCTTTTCAGCAGTGGCAGAAGATGGTATTTCATAGGAGCCCTATTAATTATAGCTGCTCTTCACAAATTCTGGTAAATGCTCAGGTGACTTCATGCCGTGGGATGATTTACTTAGAGCATGTTTGAGTGCCTGTTACCATAGCAGATGAGTATTATTGGAAAAATGCAGAACAGTCAACTTAGGAAAGCTGTCCAAAAAGCATCATCTATCAGCTAATGTTGTAGCAATCAGTAGGCTTAGACAAGTTGGCCATGAACATTAAAAATCCCCAAACCAAAGAACACAGCACCTTTTTCGCTTGCATGATGACTTACTCTTCGTTACAAAATGTTATGCCAATCTTGCATTTCATATAATCCTTTTTCTTTATCGTGTTCTTTAACAGACACAGGGGTTTTTTTGTGTGATATGTGTGGTTTAAGCACACATGCTTAAATACTTGGTAACTTTATGATGCACTATCACACGACAGTAGTTTGATAAAAAACCAAATCCATGCTGTTTTTAGTAAGAGTCTAAATCTAGCAGTGGAGTGTGTGCCCGTGTTATAT
The DNA here is from genome assembly GCA_013397935.1 of Dasyornis broadbenti. NCBI lineage: Eukaryota > Metazoa > Chordata > Aves > Passeriformes > Dasyornithidae > Dasyornis > Dasyornis broadbenti. Next base: position 510,092 of record VZRN01000341.1, on the reverse strand, counting down.
ATGGCTCTTTTATTAAAAACCAAAACTGTGCTCGTTAAAATTCTGATTTTCTTCATTTTGTTTTGGATTTTTTTAATGCATTGTCTTTCATTTTGAGGACTCCTTGGGGTGATTTTATTCAGGCACCTAAAACTCTATGGGTGGTGGTTTTTTGTTCTATGTTTCTGTTGGTTTTGTTGGGATTTTTTTCCGTTATGAGGTAATTCAGCATTTTCCTGGCTTTTTATTGATAAACAGACACATGAAGAAAACACAGACCTACATGGCCAGGAAACGGAAGAGCACTCAGCAGCACAAGGAAACTATTTGCTCTAGAGCTCATCTTAGAGAGCAGGTTGTGTTGCTGCCAGGTGGGCACATTGGAAAATAGCAGTGGATTTAGTGCTGGCTGTATTGGCTGTGGCACAGGTTAGCTGGACTAGGCCAGAATTACAGGAATCCTGTTGTTCTGAATTTACGTAATATAGACTCGATTCCTAAAAATAAGAATGGATCACTGATTATTTTCCAGGCAGTAGGGATAAAAGTGCTGTAACTCACAGTCAGTGTGAGCAGTCAGTGCAGGCAGCTCAATGAGGTACCTTTGCATAGCTCTGTCCTGCCATCGCAGCGTTAGGTGAGTGCTCCCCCATCCTACTCCCACTGTTTTGGTGCTCTTTGCCTGTCATGGGGAGCCAGAAAAACGCTCAGCCAGTAATTTTCTGCCAAACAAGTACTATTTTTCTTAGGGGGAAGTGACACAAGTACTTAGGTAACTTTTTTGCACAGTTTAATCCAGGTGAAACTTACTGTTAATCAATTGTTAATTCCTTTGCCTGGAGGTCACCCTGATACCATTGTCTGATCTTGATTGTGCTTATGCAGTGCCTCTTTCTGATGCCTGGATGATAATCAGCTTTTGTTTGCTGATCCGTCAGGTGAAACCTGTTGTCTTTAAACAAGTATATTTTCCCTACTTAATGCCTTTTCATAGTTTCCTCCAGCAGTTTGTTTCGTCTACAGAGAATGATAAATCACTAAGTGGGAAGGGAGAAGTGCAGCAGGGGGAAGAAAAGCACTTTTATTTGAACGTGCTAAAGAAGACAGATATTCTAAGAAACCCAGGCCCCTGTTGAGGGCTACAAACACTGTTTTTATCAGAGGCTAGACCCTGAAAATATGAATTTTGAATAAGTTAGCTGCTTAACAGGCAATCATAATGATCCCAACTGCGATGGTTTCTGTGCAGGGAGGGCAAACTCCACGTTAAATTTGTTGGGTTTTTATGATTAAATGGCTAAGAAGGAATTACTGATATTCCCCTGGATTTTTTTGTGTGTTTGTGATAGTGGCAGAAATCTGTCCAGTAAAACTAAGTGCACTGTGGTCCTTCTAATAATGGATGTACCTTGCTTGCAGCTGAAGGTGAAAATACTCAGAATGCTATTGATTTATACTCCTGTTCACAGTTCCCATGTCCCTGTTGGAGCTCCAAGGGTTGCGAACTATGTCTTGTCTTTGACCAGATTTCTACTGAAATATCTTAAAGTCTTTATTTTAGTAGGTCCTAACCACAGCTTCTTTTCCTAGAGGAAGAAAATACGGCTTTTTTCCAACTAAATCGTGAGATTTCTGTTGGTGGTTTTTATTATATTTTGTTCCTTGTAATGTGTCAGCACAACCTATATAAGGACATAGTTGTGGGGAAATTGGAACCTTCCTAATAGCATTTACATTTGGTTTTTAACTTATATGTAGCAGGAAAAAAGAATCCAAGTTCTTTGTCAGGTTTTCAAATCCCTAAAGTGCTGAATAGCCTATTTCTATAAAAAATAAATACATGAAATGTATTTGTGTGACTTGTAGTTCTTGCATTCCGTTATTAACAATTGTAATAATACCACTTTCTCAAGTTTCAGTGTTCAAGTAGTACAACGGACTATCATGGTTTGGCATGAGCTGCTGAGTTAAGTATTGCTGGCTTGCACATTCCTGTTGGTTATATTGTAATCTTTACCTCCATTGGAAAATATGTCCTATTTTGAGTACTTATTCCAGGCTCTTGGCTTTATGCCTCTCGAACAATGAAACATGCTAGTTTTCTTTAATTTCAAATCTCTGTGTTGAAGAACTAATAGCTTTTTAAAAAACATTTTTACAGTAGTGACTTTTACTGTGAAGACTCTGTGGTGACTTAAATGAACTTTGGGCTTAAAAACTAGTATGACTAGAAGATGGAGTTCAGCTTCAGAAAATACACACAGCTAATAAGCTATTTGAAGGAACAGGCACTTGATTTAAGGATTTCTTCTTTAAGATGCTACCTATTAATCAGTGGTAGTTTCTGAAAGAATTTTTACTTCAGCAAATCAAACCCTTTCTTGAACATAAGTTCAGCTATTGTTCAGTATTTGTTTGTGCTTGACCAGACTTTCTTGTCTCTGGCTCAGACAAAGACAGTGAGGCAAAGGAACTCTTGATGTTTCGGTGACTTTTATAGTTGATTTATATAAAGATGTGTGTGTCAGAGGATGTAAGCAGATGGAGCCAGAGTCTTCTCAGTGGTGCCTAATGACAGGACAATCAGAAGAATGTCATTTTATGACTTTTCCTCTTTTTCTGAAAAGGAAATAATCCATAAAATTTGGAGACTTCAGTTTTTGCAGTGTTCAGTGCTGAAGTGAGGCCACTGCTGTCTCTTTTGGACAGCAAAGGAATCAAAGAATTCTTAACTACAATTTCAATCATTGTGTTAAAGTACTAAATCTGAGATTGGACTGTAATATTAAAGCAGTTAAATAAATAATAAGTGTTTATTAATGTTAGGTATTATACATTTTTATAATAAAAATACATTTTTAGGTAAGTCCTTGGTCAGATACCAATATTAAAACTCGCACTTTGCAGACTGAAATGTACTCTAGGGTTGATAAAATTGTGACTGAGTTTGGGGTCAATTTGCCTTCCTCGGGGCTTTGAGAAACATCTGCTGGGATGTACATCTGTATATCCCACTTTTAGTAGTCCTGGTAGGATTTGGTTGTGCTGGCCCCCAGGTCCCTGCAGTCCCCAAGAAGGGAAGATGATGGCTGGGACAGGCAGCTGCTGCCAGGGCAAGTCTTGATTCTCCTCCACACAAGGAGGGCTGGGTGCTGTGTTTGGCTGCGGGTCGTGGTTGGTGTTGGGGTGCTCTGGCTCACGGGAGCACGACTGGAGGGTCCCTGCAGCCTGGCTGGGTGAGCTGGGACACATCAGCTGTGGCAGCACATGGGGTGCTGCTGCTTTGCTGCCTTCAGACAGCTTTGGAAATGATTGTCATGCAGGGATGTAGCTGTGGTTAGCTGTGTGTGCTTCTCAGCAGCTGGAGGTTTTGCTGAGGCTTTATCAGGATTCACTCCCAGGGATGGGATAAACTAACTGGATGGTCAGTGGCCAAGCAGTGGGAGCTGGCTGTGGGCTGGAGTGGCCTTGCTGTTTCGAGTGGTGTAGTTCAGGGACTCTGTGCTCCGGACACATCCTACTAAGCTTTGTGTTCTTGCTAATGGTATGTGAGCAAAGCTGTGGAAACAGGGCTTGGTAGTGCAGCTGGGATTGGAGTGCAGTCCTGCTATCTCTATTGCTTGGATTCTGTTGTGTAAACCACAGAAGTACATGTTGCTCAATTTATCCTTCCTGGAAGTGTCTTCCTTGTGCATGTGAGTGACAACAAACAGGAGGTAACTTGTTCTTTAGGTTTCTTTTCCTTCGAGGGTGAAGGGTTTTTAAAATATCTTTATAAATGTATCACTTGAGGTGAGAGAGCCAATAATAGGTGATGCATTTAAAAGGCATGAGATTTCCTGTCAGTGTGCCTACCTCCCAAATGGCCAGCTGCCAGCAGCTGTGTCTTGAATTTGGCATCTTGAGATCAACAACTTATAAATGCTGTGGAGTAAAGCTCCTTTTTTATTCCTTAGCCTTTTTTTTTTTTTTTTAATTGCCTGGGTTGATATGTCCTAGAACTTTAAAGATCAGATTGTGGCCCATTCCTTTAGGGGCTGTGAACTTCTGGGGCACACTGGTCACTTGAGGAGGTGCTTTCAAGGACATCCACACAATCTGCCATCCAAAGATGTTTTGAAGATGAAGTTAGCCCTTGATAAGTGATGCTTTTGTATGTAGTTAAATGTTTTAGCTGTTACCATTTCTAGAAGGGCTCAAATGCAGCCTGGTAGAAATTTTACTGGCCTGGAAGGAATATTCTCTGGTGAGCTGTTTGAGACTTCAAAAAAATTGCTTTTCTTTGCCCCATCTGATTTGAATGCTGAGTCTTTTCCCAGAAGTAGGAAGCTGGTCAGTGTAGCTGGTGCCAGCCACGAGGCAGCTGCATCCCCTATTCTGATGAAATTCCAGGGCTTGCCTGGTGTGTGAAGGTTGTAATAAAACCTGTGAAAAATACTCCTTATGTATAAAACTTCATAAACTTGTATGGAGAAGCTTTTTCTCAAATATTAATATATGTAAATAGTGAGTCCCTGTTTCTCTTTTGGCTTTCTGCCCCTTGGGAGCACATGTGAGACATGAGCCATCCATTTTCTATTTACTAAAGCTCTCTGCAGGCCAGGCCTAGGAGGCTTTGCAAAATCTTGGTTCCATTTTCCCCTAAAACTATCTGATATCAATCAGGTCTGTAAGAATGGTTTTCGAGGAAAAATAAGCAGTAATCATTTTGCTTATGTGGTTATTGTCAGGCTTGCAGTATGTACATGATGAATGTTTATTATACTCTGACTTTATAGGTATGTTTTTCCCCCCATCTCATAGAAAAGTTTTTCTGATCTGTTTGTTTTCCTGTGGGCCTGCCCAACATGTGGAGAAGATATGGGTTGATAATTGTATTTTAGGTCTTTCAGTCCTTCTCTAAAGCTTTTTAACTTACAAAGATAGCTTCTATTTGTAGGAGTTATAAGGCCACAAGATTTTGCTGTAGCTGCTAGAATATTACAGAGGTTTTGAAAGCAAAAAACTATAAAAAAGAGTGCCAAGGAAAGAAAAAAAAAATGAAGTCTCATTCCAGATCATTCCAGTGAAATATATCTGCATATTCAAATTATGTACTTAAAAAGGCTGAGCTATGTGTTTTCTCACTTACTTGGCACAAAGTATGTGTAAAAGCTTGAATGATTGTCCATACCAGTGATGAGATGACAAGCAGAACAAACCCAAAATACCATTCTGCTGCTTGTGGAACAGGTCAGATCATGGGCTTCATCTGTTTAAACTTGGTTCTGGGAAAGGAATTAGGCTAGATTTCCTTGCAGGAAGATCTTGCAACATTTTTATAATCAAGTTGAGTGAAATGGTCTATAGTATAACATATCTGAAAATTGGTACGAAGCCAAGTAGATCTGGTCTGAAAGCTGCAGTGCTAAAAGATAATTGGAGGGAGAAAATGGTAATATGAATGGTTTATCCTGTTGTTTTGAAGTGCTGTTTTTGTTTTCTGAAACATATACATGTATCTGTGCTGGTCTTGCCTCACACAATCGCAGAAAAGAACAAACCACAGGAAAGAACCGCAGGGGGTCACCTGGTACTATGACCCTGTTCATCCTGGAGCACGTGGCACAGGATTGTGTCCAGCTGGGTCTGGAATATATCCAGTGAGGGAGGCTCCACAGCCTCTCTGGATGATCTGTCCCAGTGCTCAGTCACTGCACAGTGAGGAAGTTCTTCCTCGTGGCCAGGCGGAGCTTGCTGGGAATCAGCTTCTGCTGTTGTCTCTTGTTCTACCTCACCTTGTAAAGCTTTGATTTCTTTTTTTTTTTTTTTTGGATTGTTTTGGTAGTCTAAGGTTCCGTGGTGAGGTTACCAGATATTCCAAAGTCACCTCTTCCTTTTTTGTTTATAAAGCATTTTCAAATTCTACATACAGGTGATTTTTTCTTCCCACAATTTAAGCAAACTTTGGTTTGGGGAATCTGTGTTACCACTCTGAATTAGTGGTTTAACCTTTCAGTATTCCTTTTACCTTTTTGCCAATAACTTTGTGTGAATGGAGGGCTTTGATTGTCTATTTTGATTGGCTCTGTTCTGTTCAATCTGTGCCTGCAATAAATTTATGGCAGTTGAATATACAAGGTTGGTAACGTAAGGCTAATCATTTTGAGAGACGGAAAAAATGAAATCCATAATTCCAAAATAAATATTAAGTCAATTATAAGTAATGCAGTGAAACACTTTGATGTTTAGTAGATTGATGTCTTCTGAAGATATCCCCCATGACCTTTATGGGGAGATTTGTGTTCCTTGAGGGTGTATAAACTGCGATTCAGTGTAATTAAAGCAGGAGCTTTGTTGTGAGGGAGTTCTTGTGCGGAACATTACACTGTGGTACAGAGCCATGATGAGTGAAAGATGAGCCATGTGCTGGACAGAAAGTGGTTAAAGTCACCTGTGTTTAAAATCATATCTGTGTGTGTTTAATACAATTTAATGGAAAAATATACATATGTATTTATGTGTAATTGAAATGAAGGTTACATTTGCATGCCAGCCTTGCTGTGATGTGGAAATACTTTGTTTTATCGCAGGAATATGAGACTTGGTCTTCCTTTTTCTGAATGTGTAAGTGCATCCACGAGTGAGAAGTGCTACAGAGTGGTGAAATATTAAATTACATTAGATGGCCTTTGTTTATATGCAGCTGAAGCAGTTAAAATAGCATTGATTTAAAGAGTCTGGGTGTGGAATACATTTTTAAAATACTGTTTTATATAGTGGAAAATAATATTGGTATGTCTTTAGTTTTTTAGTTAAACAAACATAAGTGCTGTTTTTCCTTGGTATATTTGCTTCCAGAGTGTGTATAAAATAGTGGATAAGAGAGAATCTGTTCCTAATCTGTTCCATGTGCAGGAACAATGAATAAATTTGATCAAATCTTTACAAGCAATTTCTTTTTGAAATATGAATTCTGCAGAATTTTCTTCCTCTATGTGGAAGACTTTACCATTAGAGTCCAGAATACACGGATTCTCAATGTGTGAAATTTTTCAATGCACTAAACAATTGAACATATAATGTTTTCTGGGTTGCTTAGCAGCACTTAGGTTTTTCACTTTAAGTGGTCTTCAGTGACATCTTTGGATTGTTCAGAGACTTGGCAGAAATAAAATAGTCATTCCAGTGTTTGAGACATGAGGAATCGTTTAAGCTGTGGAAAAGAAGTAGAGTTGGCTTATTGTAAAGTTTTGTATATATTTAAACATTTACAAAACTTTATATTCTGTGTTCTTGTAAATGTTTGGGGGAAGTGAGTGTTAGAAGATTATTCTGCTGGATTTTAAGTACAGTTTTAGGTATTTACTACCTGGAAGATACAAACTTAGACTACAGATAAACTATCTGACTGAAGTTTTTTTAAACTGGTGTATAAGTAGTTGGAAGTATGTTTTCTGTATATATGTGGAGAGCTGAGGGTTAGTGATCTTTTGACTTGAGAATATATACAAACCAATTAAAATGTAAAATGTTAATACACTCTTTTCCTTAGAGGATATCAATTGCATATTTACAGGAATCTTTTCCTTGGGTGTCTCTCCTGTATCACTGCGAGCTTCTGTTGGCACTGCCTTCCCTCCAGGTTTGAATAGCCAGCAGAGAGTTTGAGGCTGGTTTTAATCACGTGTTTAAAGCATTAAGTGCTGTCAGCTTCGTGCTGCCTGAGGCTGCCTTTGGTGTCTCTGTTCCCTGCTCCTGCTTTCTGCGTTGCGTGAGTTAAAAGAATGTTCATCCTCCAAGTGCAGCCGTGGCTTGAGTCTGGCCACTCCAGGACTGAGTGAGGCGTGGGAGCAGCAAGTGGCTGAGTTAAAGGAAAGATTTACACAACTACCCGTGCAGGTTAGCCAGACCAGAGGGTTCGTGAGGGGTGTCAAAGCCAAGTTTTTCAGACGGATAGGAAATGTTTTAAAAGCGGGAAATCTCGGGACCCAGGAGCCGAACGGAGACGTGACTAAGAGGATTATAAAAGTCCAGTAGCTTTGGATGTGCACAGAAAGGATCTCCCCATACATTGCGTGGTAGCCAGGCACACTGTCAGGAGAGGAGCTGCTCAGTGCTTCTGTTCAGCCCCTCTTCCGCTCTCTTTCTGTTTGTGCTGTTTTATGGGAGGGGAGGAGGAGAAACCTCTCAGCAGCGCTGTTCTTCCCCCTCCCAGCAGTGTGATGGATCGAGATCACTTGGAGCACATTTGGCATTTCTGCAGCTGGTACCCAGACTTGGGGCTGCTCCGCTCCATGTGAGCAAGTGCAGGCCAAGGGCAGGCAGGGAGAGCTGGGAGCCTGCAGGGGCTGGGTGAACACTCAGCTTTGTTCCATCCTCTCCTAACCTGCTCTTTCAGATGGACTAGGTCACTGAACACTCCATTTGAGGGTAGGCTGTGGTGTAGATGCTTTGCTATGTACCTGCTTAGGCTTGTGTTCTTTCCACGTGCTGTGTGGAGGAGGGAGATGCAGTGCACGTGTCCAAAAACAGCTACTCCAGTTCATCAAGCCTGCCTCACTGGAATGGAGGCAGTGGCAAGATGGTTGGGATATTTGATATTGATAAAACAAATTTGCATTTTGTTTGCTGCAGTAAAGCAAATTCCGATGCCTCAGTGCATGTTGACTTCCATGTTAAAGATGTGAACTGGAGGACTGTGGTGTAGAGCTGCTGGTTGGGCGTCAGTCAGCATGGATTTGCATTGTTCTGCTCTAAAGAGAAAAGCCATAAAATAATTTTCGCAGTCTTCTGGGTAACAGTACAGACCTTGACATGCAGTGGAGTAGTCACTTTGTAAGGGTTTGGTATTGTGCTGTTTTACTTGTCATCTTCATGTCTTGTAAATGATTTAGAAACATTATTGGGGGAATACATATTTATAAAGTAGATCAATTTTGCCTGGTAGTGTGAGGGTAATGGTAAACTTACAGATGGACCTTCTTATTCTTGAAAGTCCTTAATATTTAGCATTTTGTTGTAATTTAGCTTTTCTTCCATCATTTTAATAATTGAAGGAGTAAGAATATGCTCTTAACAGTGTCTAAGTGATTTTATGTCCTTCAAAAGAGTTTGATGTCAGTGGATGGGAAAACATGGTTCTCACTTCTAATTATAAAATAGAAAAATCTTTGTGATTCCCAAGTGATGTAGTCTTCTCAAACGTTCTGCTCTTGGGGTGTATATCTTTTAGTTCAGAAGTACAAAGTCAGTTTCTGTTTTGAGGCAGCCCATGAGTTAAACCTTATTGGATTTAAAGGGACAGTATCTCAACATTTTTGAAGACAGAGGTAGAGGTGAAGAGGCTGTTTAGGAGGAAAATACCTCTTTTTGGCAAGTTAAGTAGCTTTTAATTAAAATTTTTTTAACGTGCTCTAATGACACTTACTTGTTCTTCTCTGAGTGGCAGTTACTGCTGCAGCTGGATCCCAGGTGTGCTCCTTTGACAGACTGGTTTGGGATATTTCTGGCAGGAGCTGGTTAATTACTGCAATATGGAGATGGAAGTGGACTGAACACCCACACTGAACACCCTGGGGACTGGTACTTGAGCTAGCTCAGCTCCCTGGTGCTATTTCTTCAACAATGGAAGAGCAGTTTCCTCTTCTGGAGAAACCACTCTGATCTGAGGTCAAGTGGGCTCATGTAGGCACAGTTAACTGGTTAACTTTCACTGTGACCGCTTAGGCAACAGAACCAAATCTGCTTTTCTTTTCTAAAACAAAGTTTTTCTTCTGACACTTTAAATTTGGTGATTGTTTTTCATCAAGTTACAGAAAAGATTTGTATCAATTTCTGCAAATTGATTTTGCCAAGGTTATGGGCTTGTGGTAGCCAAGCAGTCTCATGATTTCAGGGTAGCAGCTTAAAGAGCCGAAAAGTATTTTATGGTTAAATCCAGTTGAGCTGTAATGGAATACTCACATTCAACCAAAATCAAAATAGAAGAAAAAAATGCAAACAGGAAATGTTGCTTTTTTTGGCAGTCTTAATAATAATGGCTTAGGAACTCTAGAATCGGAGTACACCATCCAGACTTTGACCTCTGTTAATTCTGGATGGTTTGGGCTTTTTTTTTTTAAATTGTGCATGGTTGAGATAGGCAGAGATTTTTAGAGTCTAATGAACTGCTTTGACTGTCAATTCTGGCTATTACAATGTCCCTTCCTCCACAAGAGTAATCCATAAATTTACATTCTTGTCCTTACAGAGCAATCTACTGGTCTCCATACTACTTAGTCCTAATTGTTTACAATGCCTCATTGTTTTTAGTAATGGGCCAAAAGAAGCAAACAATAGCCAAATTCTGTTTTAAAGAGACAGCTGAAATAGTTGAAATAGCACTGGTCAAAAAACAGCATGAAGGAAGAAACATAAATTAAGTGATAAAGTCATTGTTGGCACAGTAGAAAGCATAATCCTGTCGTGTTTATCTCAAGAACAGTGTGAATTGTGAAGATTGGAGCTGCATCACATGGGTCAGACTTGTGCTATTGCATGTATGCAATAAACTATATGCCGTTGATAGTTACACTTCCATATTATTTTTGAGCACAAGATTAATACTATTGAAGGTATGTATTGTCTTTAGAGTAAATGAAGTGTATGCATTTATAATTTTTTTTTTTTTAGAATATTTGGATTTCAGTATCAGGAGATGGTGTTCTGAATCTTGGGCTTTAATGTTCTGAGTATGTGGACTTTTTTCAACTGCAAAAACAGAGTTGGTATAAAAATCACCCATGGTCTCTGCAAACTTAGGAACTTGGAAAATTCCTGGGGATTAATTGCAACTCTAGGAAGACCCAGTAAAATAAAGTCAATAGTAGGAGGCTTTGCTTAATACTTATCATGTGTGGGTAGGCTGTATTTGCCATTTTTCTGCAGGAGGCACAATGTAGTTTATTCTGAGTGGCTGCTTCCACTGTTGGGAGGATTTTTCTGAGCTGAAAATGTCCATTTTCTCTGGTGGTGTTTGCATGTGCTCTGTGCTGGCAGGGCTGAGTGCTGCTTGAGTTCTCTGTATGGGGACTTGTTCCTACCCTTTCTCAGTGCATTTGTGATTCAAGATCCCTGACTCTACTAGTGTAACTTGGTGTTTATCCTTCTTCCTCTTCCAGTGCAGACTCTTAGTGTTTACTCTGCTTAAAGACTCCTGAAACACAAACTTTCCAGACATTCAGCAGAGGAACTAGAGCAGTGAGCCCTCAATTTTTTCCCTTGCTGCTTGGTTTTAAAGCTAATCCATTTTAACTGCAGGAAGAATGTATTTCTATTGGCTGCTTTGCACTGCACAAAGCTTTGGTTCCCGGTGTGGAACATCTTGAAATCTATATAATTGTAATGGGAGAAGAATGTTAGGAATCTTTTGTGGACAACTTTTTTTTCGAAGCAGAGCTTTCTGTATCTTTGGATGGCAAAGGGCAAAGGCTGTCATGGCTTTTTAAACTTCTCTGTTCCTCAGTAGAAGGCATTTTCATATTTGAGGGCTCCATGGTCTGTCCTCTCCTTCCTTTCTCAGGAAAATAATTGTTGGATTGGCAGTTTTCTATAAAATACATAGCCTTAAATTTCCAGTTTTCAGCCGGTGGCACACCCCTTCTTTGTTTTGTTTTTATTTTTCTCTTGGATGGCTTTATGGCTTATTCAGCATTACTCCAGGCTTTGCATAGTTCTTACAAAGCTATGGGAATACTGACCTGGCTTTTTCCATCCTGAGTTGCTCTGTGTGGTTAAAATGCTGAAATAAAGGTCAGAGGCTCAATATACTGAGAACAACACAGTATAAGAGGTGGTTCTGTAGAGGTTTTTTTTGTGAAATTATAAGAGGAAGAAGCATTAGATATTATTTTACATTTATATATATAATTTTATATATTTACTATTTTTTTAACTTGCAAATTAACTTGCAGAACTTCCAAGAAGTCTAAATCTCACCCAATATGTGGAAGATTTCTTTTCTGAGGGCTTGATAAAGCTTAGAGGAAGTAATGGGGGACGTGAAAAGTGACAGGTTTTTCTGTGATTCTGATACTTGCCTGTATGCATTGCAATTTGGTGTTAAAAAATTATGTGGCTTGAAATAGTCATCAGCAAGAAAGTGAAGCTGAGTTAGAGCATGTTCACTTCTTACATAACCTGTATGCTTTTTAATGGGGTGGTTTTGTTCTTGCTTTTCTTTGTTTACCATTTACTCATCCTACAGATTTTGATGGAGAATGAAAACCTAAAGCAATTTTTTTCGGTATTTCTTAACTGGATCTGCTTAGGACTAAAACAAGGCTTTGTTGCATGTTTTATTTTTGTTTTTAAAATGAACTACTAGCTGGTGTTTACTGCAAACAGTAGCCAGATGTGGGCACATAAGGGGTATTGACCAATCTTGCTCCAGGCTGGTGGTGGTGATTGTTTTTCGCTGAAATACAAAGCCAAGATCCCCTTGGCTGTCGAGTGGCAACAGTGCCGTTATATTTTTACTCTCCAGCAAAACTGAGTGCTTTGGGGCTTGGTTTATTGTTAGTTCTGTTGAACATAAAACACATCGTTCTTTTTTGGTTGGAGAAACTACTGATGGCTACTGCAAACACATATATAGTCATTTTTTTATTGATGAGTAACTCATTTCTTTCACAGAAACCTGACCCCAGTACATGCTTATTTCTGTCTGGGAATGCTGACTTTGAGCTACTTCACCCTGCTCTCAAGTGGACTGTATTTCCTTAGGAAGGTTTGCAGTTCAAAGACCCCTTGCCTGTTTAAAACGAACTGTTGTTTGAGTTAGAAATCACGCGTTTGCACAGCGTTCTTGTTCTCCCACGTATCAACGTACAGATGTGGTTATTGTAAATTAAAAATACCCTATTTGTATAACTGAATTGGAAGGACTTTATGTATGTGCCTCCTTGTGTTTTACATCATGTGAGTCACACACACTTAGGGACTTCTCAGGAGCAAACATGGCTCCATAAATAAAAGAGCCCTTTTTCCTACGTTGGTTATCTCTGTTGTTCCTAGCTAGAATTATTCTCAAGAGCAAACTCTTCTAGTGTTCCCTGTGTATGGCTCTTGGCTGTGCTTGTTTTAAAGACGTTTCAATAATATTTTTCTTTTTGCCAGGCTTCCTTGATACTTTAGTTGGTGTTTTATGCTAGTTATTTCTTAGTCTGATTTAGAAGAACTTCATCAGTGCTTTTGTACCTGCTTAGTAAAAGCTTATTTTCTGGTCTAACTTATCTCTTACCATAGCAATCTTCTCTTATTCTAATTATCAGATGTCACTTTGTTAATGTTTTTGTCCAAAAACTGGCTGGAGTTTTGGTTTTATTCCCTGTTGAGTCCTGAGAGTGCCGTTATGCTCCTTGATTATAAAAGATGCCATAAAATTGGTAAGCGTACTATATCAGCTCAACCTCAACAGATCTGGATGTGTGCATTAATTGTCAGTTAATTATGATTACTCCAAAAAATACCAATTACCAGGTAACAGAGCAAATAGCAAGGTTTGAAAGTAGACTTGATTTTTCTCTTTGGTTCACTGACATTCCTTCCAGATTACTAAGATTTCCATGTCACTTAAAAAGTGAGTGTTTTGGCAAAAGGTTTATGTAAGCATGAAACACATGGGCAATATTTATAAAAACTGGGATATTTTGCAAGTGCAACATGTTGAGAGACGTTACACAATGCTTAGCCCACGGTGGTTTTTATGAATAGGTGGTAATGTCATTATGAGTTTGGTGATAAAGAATTGTTTTTGTATTTGTTACTGAAAAAGGAGTTGGTACTTGATGTAATACAGAAAAAGATTTGACAAACTTTTACCGAAAAGATCCAAATTGAGTAACACTGAGCAAAAATGGTAAAAAGTTAGTCCTGTAAACAGTATTGCATTAAATCAGCTGCACTAACATCTTGCTACATAAGCCTCTGTTGGTTTGCAAAAATATGATATTTCTTGAGCTAAAGCCCCCACGCAGGAACTGGAGGCAGAAGTGGGCCAAATATTAGTTCCTTACTTGTTATTGTTTGTTTTTCTAGATTTTGGCAGAAATTGCACATTCTTTGTTTTAATTTTTCACTTCCCCACATTGACATTTTATATCCTTTAAGCTTGCAAGTTTCTTTCCAGTTTATTTTGTGTGAACTTAAAGGGTTTTGTATTGTATGAGCTCTTCTAAGCAGGACTTTCCTGAGTCTTGAGCATAAAAAAGGAGAATTTAGTTTCAGAAATAGATAAATGACTTGTATAAATCAGAATTGCAGTTGTCTAACCACAAAACAATGCCTTCTTGTTTACTTGTGGTCATTAATTTAGTTTAAGCATTTCCTGCACTGCATCACAAGGTTGTGTAAATGGAGCTTTGTAGAGTTTTCCTGACTTACACATTTCTTGTAAACAACAGTTGTAGAAATAGCTTTGAGTCCATAAAAATACAAACTAGATAGCAGGGGAGCACATGCAAATCTTTGAGATCATACGCTGTAGTCAGTGATTTGCTTGTGCTTGAAAAGAAAGGAATTTTAGGATTTGAGTAATATATTTTGGGCCTGTTTGTGTGGGCAACATAACTTCAACTCTCCACTTCCTGCCTGGTCCTTAAATGCCTCTCTCAGTTTCATAAGGTTTGAATAAAAGGTTCAGCAGCCCACAAAGCCTGGCTTTCAAGTCTTGGTACACACACTCCTAAGTGATGTTTATTTAGAGTCAGTCTGATGCCCACAGCAGTTTTGGGATAGGTTTGAGCAGTCCAGGCGACTACTGGGGGTTTCACCCCTCTGCAGGGCTGCTTCCTGAGGACTGAAAAGTGCAAATGAAGATTTCTCTTGTCTCGCAAGTGTAGCAGTTCAAAGGTGTTGCCAGAACTTTGCCATCCCTCTGGGAGCATTTCAGCTACAGTGTGGCAGGACCTTGCTTCTCGGAGGTGGAAATCACAAGAAATCCAGAGGTTAATGTGGCTGGCTTTCTAAAAACTCATCTGTTTAGCGTCTTGGGGTGGGGGAAGCTTGGCATTTCTATGCATCTCCCTGTAGCCAGAAGACATAGTTTGGAAACCAAGAAAAATTAACTTGCGCTTTTTAATGTGTATGTAAACACAGCCCAAAAATACATACAGGGTTTGATGGCTGAGCTATAAAGTTGGTGATAATCTTCATTCCTTTAAGATGTTCATTTGTTTTTAAGTTCTGCAAAATTTGCATCCTTGTCTAATTTTGTTTTCTTGAGATCAGCCCAAATTTGGGAGGAGTCCCCATGTGAAGAGGGCTGACAGCCTAGATCAGTGCTTTAAGGTGAAGGGCCAGTTAAAACTCTCATCCATGTGTAGCCTTTAGTGATGTGTGCTTCCAGCATGTCTGTGTTCAATTTGAGAGAGCTTGGGGATCTTTGAGGGACAAATCTCAATAGCATTGAGGTATTTGAATAAATATCACTGTATGTTCTGCCAGATAAGGTTTTGGGTTGGGGTTTTTTTTTAACCTTTAGGTGAGTAGCTTGTGGTCTCTTTCCTTTGACTCTCTGTAATAACGCAGCATGAGCTCAATTTCGTAATACCTGAGCCATTATGCATTCTTGGAAGTGTAAAGCACTTCTCAATGAAATGGTTATGAATCTGTGACTTTGCTGCTTGCCTGTGTAATTTGAAATTCCACTTCTATATGCCACCTTACTGTTGGTTTGGCAAGAATGCTTAGGTTTTCTGCAATAGTATGTAACAAACTAAATACAGTATCAACATGGTTTATCCTCCTGTCATTCAGCTCCTCTTTCACTGTAAAGAAAATTGTTGTGGGTTTTCTGTAGTTATTGATGAAAAATGAACTAGAAATAGATGGGGAAAGAATGTAATTATTGTCTACCTGAATTTCACAGGGATTTGCTACCATTCAGCAGACTTTTCATAGAAGATGATTTACTTTGAAAAACTTGTTGGTAATAAAAAGAAATGCTGCAGTGGAAGTGCGGAATTTCCTTTGGAGTTGTATCTTTTTGTCCGGAAGATGCTTTCTCCTGGTGCCAGCTTAGAGCAGTGTTTTTCTGGATACACACATTTGCTGTGTCTCCGTCCAGAACTGTTTATATCTGTAGTGTTATCTCACTGAAGAAGCAGGTAGGATTCCCTAAATGAAGTGCTTTAACTCGGGAGCTTAAAACTAAAATAATCGGTTTAATTTCATTTTGTTTAACGCCCTAAAATCAGATGATTTTGCTTGTCTTATGCTAGCTGTCCTCTTTTTGCTGAACAGTCCACAATTCTAAAGTAAAAGCTAACAGATTATTCTTAACAATTTATGCAGTCTGCATCTCCTAATGTGGCATGATTGGAGCTGGTGTGGAGGCCAGGTTTCTGGCGAAATTTTACCACTGCAATGTAAACCAATGCAGGCTTTTCTCTTACTGTAAACTGTGTCTAGAAATCCTAGTTATACAACTTCACGTTCTTTATTCACTCTGGATGTGTATGTTTTTATTTACATGCATACGCATAAATGGAAATTTCATGCTTTGGCAGCTGTATATAGCAGTTGTGTTTTTAAATATGGGAACTGCTCACAGGAAAAAAGCCATGTATATGATGAAAATGTGGGCATAAAACCAGCTGTGAAAATAAAACTTGTTCACCTTTACCAGAAGGGTCTAGACTTCTGTTGTGCTTTGATCTTCTTACCTAAACAATTACTTCATTTCCTTAGTTTCTTAAAAGCGGAAAGATCTTGGTATTGTGAGTAAACTTGAGTTTGGCAAAGTAACTTCTATCACTGTATTTTTGTGCTGATACATAATTTGGATTCCTTGCCTAGCCAGGTGCATGGAAAAATGGGTGACAAGTTGGTTCACACTTCATTGTGGTGATACGCAGCTTTAAACTGGATGGATGGGTGAGTTTGTTTCCTCTGCTTCCACCCTTTGGGGAGATCCATCCCACTCTCTTTACACATCTGCTTTGCAACTTCCTCAGTGATGTTACTTGAACAAATTGTGTTGGTTCTCAAGTGAAACAGATAAACTTGATTTTTTTCAAATGTTACTAAATAATGATGATACCTAAGAATAACTGGCAAAGTCTCTTTCTGTGTTTAAAGCTATGAATTGAGACATACAGTGTATTCTTGAAAATGGGATTGCGTTAAAATGTGATTTTTACCTTTGTCTTCATTTTCTTAAATTAACTGAATGCATCACTGCCTTGCCTCAGTGCTTATGCCTATGCTTACTTAAATCTGTTTCTCTTATGCTTTTCTTCTTGGCTTTTTAAACTTTGTCTTTTGCTACTTCGTGCTAATTATCCTTCTCATGAAGTGTTTAAGTGGGTTTACATTTTTCTGTATGTAAATTTAGACTTGTGGTTTTTTCATTTAGAGGTAGTAAAAGGTACAAAAAGGATCCAATTTGCCTTTTGCAAATATTCAAGGCAACAGCCGATGTCTAGCGGGCACTGCTTCAGTAGTACTGTCAGTAGTCTAGCATGTTATCAATTTAGCGTATAGGAGTGACTCTCAAGTGTACCCTGAACTGGAAACTGGCTGTTCTGACCTGAACAGCCCTCGGTTAGAATTCCTCTGTTGTTGCATGCCTTACAAACTAGAATTCAAGTATATTAAAAAGCCTGAACTGGATTTTGATCTGGGGAGTAATTTACATCTGAGGTGATCAATAGGTTTTCAAACTGATGAATACAAAATAGAAAAATACAGACATTCAAAATTCTCAGGTTAAAGGAAAAGGAGATGCCAAGCAGCCTGGATGTGTGGATTTGCAAGTGTTACCAGCTCTGTGATTGTGCAGAAACAGGAGCACAGATGCCTAGAAGAGGGTTTCCAACGTGTGTCCTGTCAAAACTCTGAGGCTATTGGGTTTTTTCTTCTGATAAAGTGACAGAAATGAAGAGAGAGTGGGACAGAAAAAGGCAACTCTCTTTTGTTCTCCAAATTTTTCCAATTGCATCCAGGAAGCTGGAGAGTGTGGGATGGGTTGAATTATAGAAAAGCAGGAGACTTCGTAATTCCAAATAATGTTTCTTTTTGTCCCTGTCAAATGTATTCCAGAATCTTGTTCGGTATAATGGGTCCAGACACAGGCAGTGTCTCATTACTGCTGGAAAAGGCCTTGTAGCTCAGTGTGTAACCTGCATTGCAAAAGACTTATACTGGTTTCCTGTACAAAGCTTTGTCTTTGACTTAATCTTGGCTTCTCTCCTGTAACTCCACATCTGTGAATGACTCATAACAAGCAGGACCATCAGAAAAATATTGTGTACGTTTTTATCCAAATCTGTAGGGTTTTTGTTTCTAATTTTTTTACAGCCTTGCTACATTCTCCCCTCCCATGCAATGAATCATGCAGTATCTGTTCTCATACCTGACAAGAAAAGTGGTTGTGCATTGAGGGAAAGTTGAATGCTAAACAAATAGAAAGAATATCCCCAGCCCTCAATCTGCTGAGAGCAGAGCTTTTGTATTTGGCAGGTATCCTCTGTCAGCCCCTGGGGCACTTCTGATATTATGATTTTCTTTCCTCCTGTAAACAGTGAGTTCTGTTAAATGGATACTCTGGCTTGGGGGCAGAGTTGGATCTGTCAGGCACTGGCAGCAAGGGAGCCTCTGTCTCCTGAGGCACTCAAAGGGTTTTGGTTTTTTTGAGCTGTCACAGCATCCAGTGACTCAAGAAGGTAGTCCCACTGCAGAACTTTTCAGAAAAATGCCAAGCTTTACATCTCCTACTTCTCCTACCCTTCCACGACTGCTTTGGCTCATTTCCGGATGTGACGTGCAGGGGCAGCTCACTCAGCTGTCCTGTCCCTTCTGAAGTGTTTGCAGTGGCCACGCTGAAGGGAAGGGGCAAAGTGCTACACCCTGGGCTCATGCCTTCTGTATTTCTCTCACTAAATACCTTCCTAGGGAACCACAACCCCTGTATTTAGTGCAGGTCATGTGCACCACAGCTCATGCGCTAATAAAAATGGGGCAGTCCACTGAGGCAGCAAGGTGCAAGAAGGGCTGGAATGGCTTCGCCCTACCATGCTGCTTTGGTCTCTTCCCTTGTGTCAGAGAGGAAGCCTAGAGTAGTGGAAATGTGAGTTGCTGGCATAAATATTCATCATTTTTATTGCTGTGCTGGGAAGTATAACAGCAGTATGGTGTGTTGGTAAGATCTTCCTGCAGCTACTAGAGCTGCTCATCTCCAGCTGTCTCCTCCAAAACTACCTCTCTGCGGATAAAGGTCAAGGGAATTGATAACATTTAAACTGTATTTGAAGTAGGAGAGTGGTCTTGCAGCCTTCACGGCTGGCTGCAGATTGCTGCTGCTGTCAGGTTTTGACTACAAAGGATTTGGAACAAATTAATACAATGTGAAACTTGTTTCTGGCCAGCCTATCATTTTGGCTACAGGTTTCCATATTTCCTGTAAAATTAAAATGCTGAAAGGCCTGTTTGAAGGAAGGGAGGCAATTAACTAACTCATTGATTAAAATAATAGAAGCTGAATTACATCACCTTTCCCTTACACATCTCAGTATAGGTGATGCTTTTTGGATGTGACTAATTCCACTTTGCATCTTTCAGGGAGCTACTTGGCAAAGAGTGAAGGAAGACTGAGGTCCCAGATGCTTTATTCTTATATATTCAGGTAGCAAAAGTGTTTTATGAACATGAAAGTCATATAGGCTTTTTCTCTTCCCTCTTTATTACTGTCTCCAATATATTTTCACAGATGTTTTTCTCAAAACTGGGGAGGATATTGGGGTGAGCTACAGTGTGTGAATGTACTTAATGTAAAGTTTTAATCAGGTTTCACTCATGCTAATAGCTATGGATCTTAAGAAAGCTGTCTCATAATTGATAGGTTCATGTGTTAAAAAGTGATTATCAGTAGCACAGATGGAAATTCTGTTTTAAGAGGAAATAGGGTGTTCAATTCTGCTGTTATTTAGGTATCAAAAAGCTGCCTTCATCCATTGATTAAAACGGAAGAAAAATGTTGCGTGTAATTAAAAATCTGGTGATAATACGGGAATTGTTTGGTGAAAAATTACCATGTCTTCCTTGTGTGAATTCACATCTCCTTTCCCACATCCTGGCAGCTGGGTACACTGTTTGCATGGATATTCTCCTTTCACAGTACCATCAAAGTGGTTACAAACTTGAAATAGAAAATTTGTGTTCGTTTGAGACTCCTTACGCTTTCAGGGAGTCCTGAGTGAAGTTGTGCTTTGTTTGGTTCTGCTTTTCTTGTTCACTTCAGTTGAATTCTATTAGTTAAGGCATTTCCAACAAGTCCTCTGTTGATCCCAGAAGCAGGGCCATTGATTTAGTCTCTGTCAGTCATGGAAATCAAGACTTCAGAAGGGGCTTTGAAAATTTGTTTGGAAACATCAGCTGGCATATCTTCTGTAGGAAGCAGCAAAAGTCCTTGAGTGCATCTGAAGGAAGATGTAGGAGACTTGTAGGAATATTTTACCCGGTTGGAGAGGAGTTTGTGGCTCTAACAGTGAACAAGTGTCAGCCTTAGGCAGCTAATAGAGTAGTTTTAATCAGGTAATACAGTGCTGACAGCTACTCAGCTTTCCTGGCTTTGTTTTGGAGTGGCTGGCAGGAAGCAAAGCAGTCACTTCATTATTTTCATTAAAATCCTCAGTCTTGTGCCATGCACTGCCTGTCCTCCACTTCACATCATGGGGTGTTCTGTGGTTGCAGGGATGAGCTGCACCCATGTGTGCCTTTGAAAGGAGAGATTCCAAAAAGGAAAAGGGGGCTCCCAAAGCAACTCCAGAGTCATAGCCTGCATTCAAGCTGTGACTTGTCTCTAAAAATAAATAAACAAGTAAACTTATTTCTGTGCAGAGTCTTGGCAGACAGCTTTTTCCCTAGGGATAAATTTGTTTTACAAAATTAGAAAAATCTGTTAGGTATCTAAAATTTACAGTTGCTATGTATTAAATTATTGGTTTTAGATAGAGTTTTATAGTTACACAACTCTAAAAATATTGATAGTGGAATGGACAAGGCAAGTTGCCTTCTGTATAACCCAATTTTTTTTTTCCTTTTTGTCTTTCTGTTTGTTTTTCCCCTTGGGTTTTAGTCACCAAATGTTTCAGGTCCCTACGAATACTACAAGAAAATCTCTAGGAATATTTGTTGAAAATCAGTGTCTTTTTGGTCCTCAGATTACATGTGTTATTTTTTTTGTTACACTCTTTCTTGGCAATATATGCAGAGCTAGTGGAAACAAGTAAAGCTTTCCCTTTTTCTCTGTGTTGCAGTTCTCTTTATTCATCATAAATGATGGATGGGTGAAGCTTCTGTGAGTCCTGGTTTTAGAATTGGTTTAGTTATTTGCCAGCAATCCTAATTTTAGGATCAATGATTTAATTTTAATGTAGTATTCAGGGGAGTAAAAGGTTGTTGAAAAGTTAATGCTCTGATAAGTGAATGTCTAATATTAAGGGGAGAATGAAGATTATGGGTGTGTTACCTGTCTGTGTTTACAAACACATTCTGATGACACAGGCCTTGTTCCAGGGAACCTCATCCAACTGGAAATGGTCCAGAAAGAGGCCATGGATGCTGGACAGCCAAGGGGGCTCCTTGACACTGTATTTCAGCAGCAGAGTAAAAGCATCCTAGGCTCGGCCTGCTTTTTTCCCGGCACTGGTTTGGTCTGTCAGATGGTGGAGCACATCTGGCCTCTCTGGATAGCTCAGCATTTGCGTATTGAGCTCCTGCTAGCAGGAGGAGATACAGTGGAACCCACCCAAAACTGTCCAGATACTTGCTATTTATTGTCATTTACTGAGCATGCTGTAATCCTTCCAGTTCTTCTTTGGCTGTTCTACTAGAGGGAGAATGTTCCCTGATAAACATTTAAGTTTGTATCATGGATGTTTTTGTTTGGACTGTTTTTTATTTTTAACCTGACTCCTTAAAAAAAGGGTGATACTTACTTTCACCCTCAGTTCTAGAGTCCTTCTGACACAAAATGTGTAGATATTGAGTAGTTTCTGTAATATTCCAGATACCGTGTGGGTCCTGATTTTATCATTACTATTTGTCAGCATATTGTACCAGACAGGTATATTCTGCTCTTTTTATTGTTTGTTGAATGTTCCAGTAACTTCAAAAATCTTGGTGCTTTGTTCCCTTTGCTCAGTCCCCTTTGCTGGTACCTGCAGTTGACTCTGACCTGTCTGGAGTGAGCATCTTCAAAACCTGAAGATCACTCTGTATATAAGTTTAAGAAAATTTGAATGTCTGATTTTCATTCATCAACTCTGAAAAACTTCATGAAGCCACATAACACTCTGAAATACTGAGATTGCTGTGTGTAACAGGTTATTTGATAAAGTTTATTATAACCAATAACAAAAGTAAAAAGCATATGTAGTCTTATTGGAAAGTCACTTAACAGTCTCAAACACTTGAATTTTTCATGCAGGTTTCTTGCATGTTTAAGCCTTGTTACTTCTCTTGACAGACTGTATATTTTAGTTGAGGTGTCTCTCTGATTTCTTAGTTCCTAAGCTGAAAACTGGAAGTGAGACTGGCTTTGCAATTACAAGAAAAATGGGAAACTGTTTTGTTTGGATTTCAGCAAATTCAATTTAAGGTCAGATTTTTTTTCTTTAACAATGTATGCTCTATCTTTTTATTCCTAAAGGCATATTTTCAGCAATTTGGCTTTACTCTGTGGTCATGGGGGTGGAATTCTTTATCTTGGCTTGATATAAGCAAGCTTTCAGAGCATGTGTGGGTTAGTGTCTGACTTGGTGCACAGGAAAATATAATCTTTTTGTCAGGTGGTTTCTGGTTCAATGAAAGAAGTTTTTGGTTGGGTTTCTTTGTGTATGACAGCAGCTTAGTAACTTCGGAGAAATAGCTTGGGCTTTCAATAAATAACTGTCCGTTCCATTTAAAAAGTTAATAATAAATAAAAATCAACACTGTTACGTAGCTAGCATGTTTCCATGGCAGATTCAGAAAAAAATCAAACTAAAATAAACCAAAATAACATGAGGGCACTCTTGGCAGAAGTGTTAAGAAATCTTTCTCATTCAGTGGTTAGGAAAGGTAAAGGGTAATTGAGCACTTACCTTCGGTTATATTACTCTACAGTTTCTTGAAATCCTATCAAGCTGACTTGTCTTGATAAAACGGAAATATTATCTAGTTATCTGTCATGTTGAATATTATTTTGTTTCAGAATGTTTTTTGTTTTAGAATGATTTTTGTTTCATCATAGTTGTGACCTGAAGAGCAGAACATGCGTTTTTTGTTCTCTTGAAAATGTAGTCTTTCAGTGCAGACAGAGGAAGGCGTTTTGACACTAATCAATATAAAGGCAAAGTCACCAACATAGGCTACATTGAATTTTTGATAACAGCTTCAAGAGTTTGGAAAATAAGACACAAAACCGAAGTGTGAGATCAACAAAGTTACGGTAATTCATTTCAAGGCTTGACTTAATCAGTGTCTTTTGGCTTCCTTTCCTGTAAAATATGACCCGGATTGTAATAACTTTTTTAATAATTAAAATAACATTTGCAGTGAAAGCTCAAATTCATTTTTTCCACGTGAACCTAGAAGAAATTACAATTGGGCCTTTTTATGATTTGGTGATTAAGTAGACAAATGGTGCACTTCATGGGTACCATAACAGTTAACACCTGTTTCAACTGTTTTATATTTGTATTGGATGGAACCTCAGCAATCCAATATGTCTTGAAAAGCAAAAATCTAATATAAAATATTTCATGGTATGGAAGAAATTACAATAAACAGAGTATAGCTTAAAATATAAAATGCTTGTTATGCACATTTACATAGGTTTCATCTGTATTTCTGAAACCAATGTAGCCATCTTGTGTAAAAGTAATCCTAGTTTTTGTGAGGGTCGGTTAAGTGATTATTCAATACCGTAAAGTAAATACTGTTTTCTAAGAAAACAATATTTCCTGAGTTGGCAGAAATGAAATAATTTGTCAGTCAGAAGTCAGGTACAACTGGACTAATTAGCATTTGGTTTGTGGTGTCTCTCGAACCTGCTTTGGGCACAGGGACTGCTGGCAGGAAGGGTAGAATAGTGTCCCTAAGGCACATGCCAGGTGATAATGTCACTTCTTAATGCTTGTTAATGGTGTAGTATTTTGAAATCAGTGATTTCAGAAAATGTGAAACTTTGTCTGTTAAAATCTGAAAGCTTATTTCAAATTTAGTTGAGATGGGCTCTATTGTGCCCTCCATGCAGCAGCAGTACAGCACTGCTGGCTCTGTCAGCCTCTCACAAAAGACTTCTTGTCTTGGGGGTTTGAGAACTTGAAAACTTACCGCTTTTTGAATAAAGCTTGGTTTTATACTAAAACTCTATTATTATTAAGATTACAAAAATAATTTGCTGGGGTGCACTGTCAGATGTAAATATCGTGAGGTTCTTAATATGGCATTTCAAAGCTGAAGTTTGTTTTGAAAGTCAGGGTTAATACTCTCAAGATTTGTTTAGAAAAGTTGATCTTGGGATGTGATGACCTAGGAGATTTTTTTTTCCTAAACATGAATTCAAGTTTGCTTTTATCTCAGTTTATCTGATTTGAGGTAAACCTTAATGACTTACTAAATTGCATCTGCTTGTAGAGAACACTGTGAATGGTTTGCATTTTAATGACTTCTGCCTAAATTTCTTAATTCTGGTATGCTTGTCTTGCTCATTTCCCTGCAAAAGATGCTGGGTTTGTCTTGCTTTAAAAAAAAAAAAAAAAAATCTGTTCAGCCTTTCAACTATAAAAGAAATGGATAAATTTCCTCTTTGGCTATCCTGCTGTTTTCAGAAATGCTAGGACTGTCTTTACCTGCTTAGGAGAGGAGAAATGCTTCAAGATATTTTCACATCAATCATAAACATTTCAGACATGTGTTAGAAGCTTTCTTAAATATAGGTACTTAGCTTGGGAGTAAACATAGATGCAAATGTAGGTAATTGTGGGTAGCACCACAAAAAAAATTGATAAACTACTTAGAATTTAAATAGATAGAATTTAAATTTCCTTAATTGTAATTGCTCCTCATAAAAACAAGAGGAAATTTAGGAAGTGAAATGAAAGAGTAAGTAGTTAATTGGTACAAAGAGTTATAAGACAAAGGAGGGGAAAGGGAGGCATTAGCTGGAAAAGTGGTAATCTGAAAGGATGCATAATATATTGGTTCATGTAGTTTACCTTTAGGTTTTTAGGCATTTTTTTATTTCCTAGTGAAATATATCATTCTAAGTGTAATACAATACTTTAAGCCACAATTCTGAGCATCTTTTCTTTATTCAGTCAATGCATAATGGAGATGGTAATGACTAGATCACCTGAATATAGAAAATCATTTAAATGAGATACAGTCAGAGGCATAACTCTTCCTGAATGAAGCAGCGCTGCATCTTGGACACGAAGTGACAAAATGCCAGCAGATTGCAGTATCTATTACCATGTGAAGAACTCTTCTGAGATGCAGACCTTGAACTTCGGTGTCTTTCCTAAAAACCACTACACAGTCTTCCTTGCCTTTTCATAAATATCATGAGACCTGACAAATGGGTTATCATAAAGCCTTTTATGTCCCAAAAAGCTCTAATGAAAGACCATGTCTTTATAGTATGATGTAACAGCTAAACCCACTAGTTATTAACTAAAGATTTTTCTAAAATGCCATTTGCTCCAGCTTTTCTATTGTCTCTACTGTTGTGGGTTTTTTTCCTGTGAACTCATTTTGGGATGTTTTCATTCCCTCTTCTTTCCCACTTTGTCCGTGCTTGTTGGATTCTATCTGTTGTGCCATCAGTTGTTGGTGGGGCCAAGCTGTAAATCAAGTCACCAGAATGATTCATATGAAAGAGAAACCTACAATAAAAGGCTTGGAATCCACTTTGTCAGCATTCTACTTAAATGCCCTGCAGAGCATCACTGCTATTATCTTAAGCCATCTCTTGTTTGTATTCAGTTTGGAAATCACGCATTTGCAGCTGGAGCAAAATCTGTCTATTCTCAAAACTGCAACTTCAGCCACACATCTGTCACGTTCTCATCTCCAATTTATCTCCTATACCCTCTGATGAAAAGCATGTTGGTCCCATGTTCCACGTGAAATAGAGTGGTGATACTCCTCACTTCCCAAAAGCATTTTGTAGCTCTTCCTGAGTTAATGGAAAACATGTCAAGCAATGTGCACCCATCAAGGGGCTGCTTCAAGGAAGTTGTGTTTTCCCACTCCTATCAGAATCTTGTAATTCTGGGAAACAAATCTTCTCCAACTGTTTTCTCAGCTTCCAGAAAACCTCGTTATGGTGAAATATGCACCAGTTTGCTCTTCTCATACAGGCACCTATGGGTTTTGCAGGTGAGGAGGGCTTTGTTTTCTCAGACCTGTGGAACCAGGGAGTCTGGAATGGCTCTGCAGCAAAACCAGTGCATGACAGACTTCACTGGCTGCCTCTGCTCTGGCTACACTGGAATGGAATCATGAACTTCTGAACTGTATTAGATAAAACTTGCCAGTGTGCTCTTTCTCTGTGATATTTAAGTGTTGTTATTGAAAGTTTGAGAAACCTATCAAATGTAGTAGCAGTGCTTCCTCTAGGGTAAGAGAAGTCATCTCAGGCCTCCAGCCTGTATCTGCTCGCTGGCATTTGCTATTAAATTGCATTAGCTGACTTAAGAGTTCCTTAAGAGTTTGGAATTTGTTGTGTAATTGGAGGAGTGGGCAGAACTAAGTGGTTGAAACATAGTTTTGAAGCCAGGGTGGTGGGGTGAACTCGAGGTCTGTTTTGTACATGAGAAATACAGAAAAATCATGATGAGTATAAACTTCTTCAGTAATCCTGTACCATTCAGGAAACTTTATTCCACACTTGGAGTTCTTTTTGAAGGCAACGCTTTCTCCAGGGAAAAGGACATGATCCTGTTCATAATCAGTTCGAGCTACTGTGTTTTGAGCTGGTTGCTGGATCTTGGATTGCAGCACAGATAAACTGCAACATAAGCAAACACTTGTATCATTTGAAGTGCAGTTGTTTACATTCATTAAATTTACGGTTAGGGGTTTACATACAAGTGGGAGATAATCCAGGTCTTACTCTTGAGATCACTGAATAATGTGAAACTTGACAGAGCAAATCTTGTGCCCTCTCAGCTTTCTTTTGATCCTGCTGTTGGTAGAATTTCAGGGCAAAGTATTCAGTGTGACTAAATGGTTGCACTTAGACCATGTGTATTTTGTAACTAAAATAAGTATCGGTGTGTTAGAGCTCCAGTAGGCGAATATGAACCATTCACACTCCATCCTTGGCAGGCGACTTGTAAGAGCTCGCGCTGGGTATCACTCAGTTGTTGACAAATGTTTATTTAATGAGAAAAAATTACCCACTGTTGTTATTTTACAGTAGCGTGTACTCACTCTGAATTTCTATACGTAAGCCTGCGAATTTTGTGCTGTGTGTTTAGTAACCAGATCCTGCTTTTGTTTTACAGCTGCTGCAGAGGGCAAAGGGAAAAGTGGGGAAGACTTTTTTCAGAAGGTAAGAAAGATATTTCAGTTCTATAACAGCACCTGACTAGAGGGGAAAAAAAAAAATCTATTGCTCATGTATGTGATCAGCTAATTAAACTTGATCAACTAACTAACTACATGTGCAGTTTTCACTGTATTGATCAAATTTTTGTAAATTATTTTGTCATTTAAAGTGTCTCCTTGCCACCAGCCATGCATGGAATTAGGTGAGAAATAGGTTGCTTGGTGTATGCTGCTGTCATCCATGCACAAAAACAATTTAACAGTTTTAACAATTCTTTACCTGAAAATGTTAAAATATGCGTGATGACCATTTGTTATGCTTAACTGGGGGAGGTAACCCAGATGATGTCGTGAGGTGGTCTCAAGGATTTTGTCTATGGATAAATGCTGCATCCTATTAAAAAACTGACTTGCAAGTTCTTGTGATATTGTTAAAAGCATAACTATTTGGTTGAGAAATGCAAAGGCCTTTTAAGAAAGGCATGCACAATCCACACAATGATTCAACAAAGTTTGTGGTTGGACAGAGGCACGGAAGGACTGGAAAAAATAGTCCTGCAGCAACTAAAATACAAAGAGAAACATGGTCAAGAGTAATGGTTTGGAAATTATTTTTACAAAGCAACATGGTATTGGGGGTTTCTTGGTCTTTTTTTTTTCCCAAGGGTAGTGTGAAGAACATTATTTATGAGTTATGTTAATGAAAATCTGCATGCCACAGACTAATAAAAACTATTATTTTTGAGCTGTTTTGTCTTTAGTACAGAAAAGACAGTGTAAATTTTGATGCTGTGTGCTGAAATGCCTTGAAACTTTTTGCGTTGTTGTCCATTGAAAAAGTTTGCTGTGTTTTTCATGTTTTCCTTGTAATTTTAACTGGTACTTCCAAAAAGGAAGATGTGAAAGGGTGCTTTATCCTGCATGTGATTGTGGGATGTTTTGATGAAGGCTGGTGAGGAGGAGTGTGTATGCTGCCAAAATGGTTGGGTTTTCAGATTTATGTTGCTCGTGACTGACAATGGGAGTTGTTTTTCTAAACGTGGTGTTTGTCCTTAACTGTCTGATATTAGTGTGCACAGAGGAGAATGTGTCAATAGTTCCTCCTTAGGATTTTATCAAAATACTTGGGGTTTTTTTTACTTGCTGAAACAAAGCTAAGCCATAGTAGCATGTGCTTCATTCTACGCATTATTCTTTTTACCACAGTGTTTTCTCTCACCTGGATAAACTTGCTCATAATTCCTGAAAATGTGGATAAAATATTTCTTTTGAGTGGCTTTTCTATTTGACATGTGTACTTGATTGATTATTTACTGTAGATATTATGTACCTTACAATTACGCAGTTACTAGTGTAATAGCAAAACTGTTTTGAATTTAATAGTAAAGCAAATTATGCTAAACTTCAAGTATGTGAATGAGTGCACTGCTTATCCACAGTGATAATGCACTGGCTATCTCGGCATTTATATCTTGTCATGTTTGTGCATAATTATCTAGGCTCAGTGTGGGTGCTGCAATAGCTTAAAGCTGCTTCGTTTTAACTGGCATTCTTTTTACAATGTCATCAGCTCTGCAGTGTAGATTTCTGAAGTTTCTGAGCACATACACAGAATACTACAGCTAATAAAACCAGATGGAAACTATCTCCTTTGAGCTCCCCTTTGTTGGAAGAAATCTTTGGACAGTTGCTCATAGCTTACTCACCATCTCTGTCTGTGCAATTTCCTTTAATCAGAGTTCCATTTTTCCTTTCTCATGTGAAATGAAAAAGGCAGAGTATGTGGAGGTAAAATGAAGACTCTTCACGTGTTCCAGGTTGGTGCAGTGAGGAAGAAAATGATTGGTAACATTAGAAACACATTGCAAACTAGGGCAGCAGGACACTTTCAGAAACTTGATATGAACTCGAAGCTGCAGCAAAGGCATTTGGTAAAGCAGTTCAGAAAATTAGACTTCAGGATATTATTGGCAGAATGTTGAGTGGAACAGGGAAGGGGGGAAGTGCCTCCTTGAAGGGACACATCTAGAACCTGAGGGCATTATTTGCATAAATAATGCCATGTTTAGTATTTTCTGATGAACTACCCTCAGCGTGCTGAGGTTAACTGTTGGGTGGACGTGGTGTGTGAGGTGGAAGAAGTTTTTATATGAATGTTGAATGACAAGTGACAAGGCAACAAAATCAAGAAGGTGATTCCTTGTGTCAAGGCATGCAGAGCAAGAGGCTGGAGAGAGGAGGCTGGGACTGGGGGTTTGGCAGCGACTCGGCCTGGATTATTAAACTCCATAGTGGCTTTTAAATGAAGCTAATACAAGGTTTGGTGCTAAGCAGTCTTTTGCTAGTCTTGAAACATGGGAGAAAGCAGTATTACTTGGATTTTCATCATCAAGCAGAATCTCAGTGGATCTGAGCAGTTCTTACCGACTTCAAGAATTTAACAGTTTAAATGTCAAAATGCATTTCACTGAGCATTTTAGAAGAAACAAATACATGTAATGCAATTGCTGATTAATGCAATTGCTGATGGAGTTACAGAATAAGCTCCAGTTCTTGGCTGCAAGGGTCAAATTCAGCAAATACTTCTACCCTGTCATGGCAGGGAAGATCAGGTGATGAAGTAGCTGTTCCTCTGGTCCTGAATTCGAGTGAAAAGTAGATAAATGTCTTTTGGTAGTGTCATTTTTAAAACTCTGAAAACTTACCACACTTTCTTCTAATATTTCTATGTTTTAGTACTGCTTCAGATGAAGGAAAACCTAACACCATCTAATGAAAATTTTTCAAAACCGTGGGGAGCTACTAATAATTTAACAAGAAATAAGTAAATAATGGCATCGTTTTCTCTGCAGAGCTCTCAGATCTGCAGTTCAGTGATAGGTAATCCTAAATAAACATGGATTGCTTTGCTGTTGTGTTACATAGTATTTATGTAAAAATCCTTGTGGGCCTTGCTCTCTAAATTGTTGTTCTATTTTATTCTATGAGAGGAATACATAATATAAAGTTACTACATGTTCTTGATCCAAAGCCCATTTTCAGTTGATGGTGGATTTTTTCCACCAAGTTCCATAACATCTGGTTCACGCCTCATAGGCAAGCAAAGCCTTTCCCCAGCAAAGCCAGGTCATTGTTCCAGGGAACAGGTAATTTATGTAACCCTATAGATTCACATGGCACTCTTATATAAAATATAAGAAGGTGGTGAGTCTCTGTCCTGAGGAGTTCATAATCCAAAACAGGTGACGGTTGGCTGTGTGGACAGAGAGGAATTCAATGCATCATTTCGGTTTGCTTTTAGCTCTGTCATCAACTTGTTGTTTTTGGTTTTTTTAAACAACTGAGACTCCTAGTGCTGATGATAATCTTTCATTCTGCAACTTCCCAGGACAAGAGGGTGTCTCTAGCTTGGGACTGTCAGCAGTAGGGTGGGTGACAGGTGGAGACTGTGGCCTTGGAGGAATTTAGGTGGAGCTCTTGGGCTAACATGGGTCTGCATCTGCAGAAGGTAGTGACTGGAAATGATGCACTCGTGGTGCTCTGCACAAGTGCTTGACTCCAGGTCACATCTAAACTCTTCATTTCAGTATTATTCAGTGTGTATGTGTTAGTCATGGCCTTTGGGAGTAACCTGGAGGGGCTTCTCACCTCCCTCTTGTGGGAAGCACAAAACACTACCAGCCAGCTGTAACTTGTGTATTTTACTGTTCCTGAGTGCTTGAGATTCTTTTATGTTTTGGGTTTCTTTTGTACCTTTCTTAAGTAAATACAAGTGGTGTTTGTATGCATTTGCCTAGTTGCAGATACTTAGGGGTTTTAAAGATATCTCTGGGTTTAGGCAAAAAGTGTGTTTAAATGCTCATGTTTCTCTTGTCTGCAGACTCTTTACTTCGTGAAAGAAGTGTAAACATGCTTGGAGTTGGGAAGTTGCAACTGGGCAAATGTTTCATCTGTGTACAAAAATCTCTTCTGTTAATTATTAGGAGCTTAGTAGTGTCAAAGAAGACTAGTGGTTTCTTTTATTAATTTTCCTTCCTGGCCTTTTATGTAACATGTTTAAACTTTAGCTTCTAATTGTATTCAATAATTAGCACCTTAGAAGTTACTGAGGCCATTTCGGAAGCGTGATGTGGTAAAACCATCCTTCGAAAACGGTTGGTCTTTCAGTACAGGTATTTGGAAACAGTGGCAGTGAGAGAGTGAAAAAGACAACAAACAGACAACCAAAAAAGTAAAACCAAAAAAACCCCCAAAAAAAAACCCCAAACCAAAAACCACCAAAACACACCAACAAAAAACACCCAACCAAAGCCAAAAATTAACCCCCCCTGCAATTATTTAAAGGTGTGAAAAAAAGGTATGTCTAACTGCATCTTTAATCATGTTTCTGTTAAAGTGCTCTTCTCTATGAAGTAATTATTAATGAATGTGCATTACTTTTTATTTGTTTAGGGAGGCTCTGGCAGCAAAGGCAGCAAGGAAACTGCCTCAAACCCTGTTTGCTTATCTAAGACAGTAAAAGAGCTTGGTTTGCAACATCCTGTGTTTTCTGTTGTATCTTTGAAAAATACCTGTTATATTGTTCTGGGACAAAGCTTCTAACTTTTGCAGAATCCTTATATGTGAATATATTGGTACAGTTGATGTAAGCATTTAAGTATAGCTAGTGTATTCTGGTACAAATAAAGTGATTTAAAAGCTGGTTTTCTGTCTGCGGTAGGTCAGGCTAGAAGTTGATCAGTCTTGCTTTTTAATCTCTGAACGTGAAACGTATCTAGAGCTTCAAATGCAAGTGCCTTAGGGCACTTTCAGGCATTAAGAATATTAATCATTGACCTGAGACTAAGATGTCTCAAGCTAATTATTATCCACATTCAGGAGTAACTTCTGAAAGGCTTTCCATGTGTCTTCATCCATGACTATTCCTGAGCTGCCTATTTATAACTGTAGTTCCCCTAGGGCTGTGTTTCCATTTCTGATGGCCACCCTCAGCTCTCAGTTTCTTCCCATGTTATTTATCTTGCTGGTGAGACCTTGTGAGTTCGTGATTAGACATTATCATCATGGGTCATGTCTCTATTTCAGCCACAGCAGCAGTTTGGAGCTGCAGGAGCTGGTTCCACACATTCTGCTTTTTCTGGGTAGAAATCAGTATCTGCACTAGCATTAAATTAACCTCCTGATGTAGAGTTTGGCTTGTAGCATGTGACAAGGATATATTAAGGCCATATATTTCCAGAATTGGCTTCAAGTGCCTGGCTGGGATGGGAATGCTGGCATCCAATTTACACTGAGCTTCTTCTCATTAGCTTCCTGGGAAGAGGAAGAGATTGCTTGGAGAAGGCAGCATGGATTAGAGGGCTGAAAGAATGTCAGTGGAAGTGAACATTTGCAGGAAATCTTGGGACTGAGACATTTGCCTCCCTTCTGGCAAAACCCCACCCAGTGGAAAGGAGACTATTTAGGTTGGATCAGTTTCTCTAAAAAGGTAAATCAAGAATGCTTACTTAACTTTTTGCTTAGTTCAGGCAGAGCTAAGTGGTGGGAAGGCTTCATTTTTGTAGAAAATGGCATTCATCCCATCTGTAGTACAGTGACCATTCTGCTAAAGCAATGGTGTAATTCCAAGGATTTTTATTTTCTCATTTAATCTCTTCTTCTGTACTGATTCTGATATAGTGCTGCTCTACTATCTTGAGATTTGACCTCTGATATGAAGTTTTAGTTGACAAAGTTCAATTTTATGCCACTATACTTATACTTATTTTACTTGCTATAATTAACACTTTTTGCAAGATCCCTATGCAATAGAGGAGGAGTGGTTTGTCCACCACCATCTCAAATGAGGTGCTCAGTGCTTTTCATTCTGAGAGTTAAACCCTCCCTTAAATCAGTGGAGGGATTTCCTTCTCAGATGTGCTTGTACTTTTACCTTGGGGAAAAAAATGAATAAAAAGGAGATAAATATGAAAATGATACAACTCAAGAACATACACTGGGTTTCTGACTTGTGAGGAGGAGAATTTCTGATTTTGCTTTCAGAGAGGAGAGTTGGGCATATATTAGTGTTTCTAACAGTGTTCTGTGGGGGCTTCATTTTTCAGTGATACTTTTTGCTAGAATTTTTTTGCATTAGTTGTGTAATTCAGTAATGCTATATGGACAGATACTTTTATAGATTTTTTTTTTTTGCATGCTTAAGCATTTCCTTTTTGGTTTTGACTGTGCTTTGTCATTTGTTTAAAACAAAAGTATTACCTGTAACCCTTGACTAATATTTCCATTGAGAGTAAACAAAACATTTAAATCAAGTGAGGAACTTCAGTGTTTCTCCATAGGTAAAGGCATTTGATTTATGTGAGTTTTGCTCTCACTTAACTTTATTTCCTGTGTTTGTAAATGAAGTACCAAGTTCTGTAAATGTTATTGTTGCAGAAGGTTTACTTCAATGCAGTTTTTGAATGCAGCAACAATACTGCAGTATTTGCTTTAACAAGACCCTTGTTTTAACAATCATCCTTCTCAGTTCGTTTCAGGTGAAGTAAAGGTTAAAAAAAGATGCCGTGTGTGTGTGGATACATGCATGTGTTCTCACCCCTTCTAGGCTAAAATCCCCTTACTGCAAAGGGAAACAACAAAAATTCCAAAGCCACATCCATATAGACAACTTTCCCCGTTTCATCTTTGGTGATTTAGAGCTTTTATATATTGTCTGAAAGTTTGATTTGTAAAACTAATGTGTTTTACTCTGCTGCCTTTATTGCTTTCACATGTAATCTGTTAATTAGGGGGGAGTTTTAAGTATTGTGAGCTGATACGCATTGATCAAAACTTATGCGTAAATACATTGCCTATGATGTTAGCCTTGACCTCTATGACCAAGTCTTTAGGAATAGCTGTGAATACAATACCTTGTGAAGATGGTACATTTGTTAGATTCAGTATGGGCTGGGATTAGTCCTTGACAACAAACAGCCTGTTTGCTGCTCTCTGGAAGTCTCAAAGTCACACAAGCCACAGAAGTATTGGTCCTGAGAAGTTGTAGGGAAGAGTGTTGGTGTTTTGCTTAGTTTAACATACAGCTGTGTCGTAGCATGCAAATGGGAAGCAGGCAAGTTTTCCTTCTGTTCTCTATGTCAATCAGAAACATTTTAATGTTTTTTGATAGTTTCTTTAGCATTTAATAAAAACTTGTAATAAAAATCAGTGTAACAGAGGCGGACAAGTGAGTAAGTGAGGATCAATTTCCTGCAGTATTGAAGCAAATGACTTGCAGTGGAAGCATGAACAAGAATATATGAGGGTATTCATCCATATCCATACTGCTTATTCCATAGGGTGATGTCTAAAATAATTTACTTATTATTATTTTCCAAGACAGGTAAAATTAGGGAAGAAGGACTAGCCAAGCAGTCACCTACAGGTACTTTTCTGAAAATGTGTCTGGGTTTCTGGCAGTTGCAGTACAAAATAGGAAAGTCAGGAGTCCTACCCTTGAAGACGCACAGGCACTCATGTCTCTGCACATGGGAAGGCCCTTTTGTCCTACTGCTCATTTCTGTATAGACACACAACTGGAGCTTGATCCTTGTCCTCCCTGAGCACCGTTTGGTTGTGTGTTTTAGACAGCTCACACTTCATGTGTGCTATTAGTATAGACAGTCTGAAGTCAGAACAAACTTCCTAAAGAATTTTCTGTCTTTTATGGTCTTAATTCTGGATCTCTGCACAGGGGTAGGGTTTTTTGCCACACAGGAGCACCAACTGGAAACTCTTGATAGTGTAGTCTGGAATGTGTAGGGGCCCGGGGTGTGCCATTGCTACTTCTCAGGAGCAGCCCCTCATCCTTACCTGCAGAATTAGTGTTAACACTGTGGAGTCAGGCTGTACTGTCTAATTTTTAGAGTAGAAGCTGTGACAAATAGTGAATTCTTGATTGGAATTCCTTTTGTAGATCACCTCAGGGGGAAAGAAACCACAACAGGGCTTGGGATGCGAATCCATTACTGTACCCAAAATGTTGGCCAGACTTCCACAGGAGCTACGTTACTTGCACCAAGTTTTGGGTTAAGTTTTGTAATCTGTTTCGACTTCTTATATTCCTCAAATTTCCTCGTCAAGCCAGTAGTCCTTTATGCTGCCCACTGATGTGCTCTGGCAATGCAAGTGCTTGCTCTGGCCTCACCAGCTTAGGAGTTTGAATTCACAAGGGGTAACTTCACACAACCCTCTTTTTGAGTCTTATTCTTCTTCCCGTGCTTGTTCTTGCCTTGCTTTCTCCTCCCCCCAAACCGAAAAAACAACAAACCATTAAATGTAATAATTCTGGTTCCAGCTGCACCCATTGCTCTGTTCTTGTTGCCAAAGTCATGTTCAGGGATTAGTCATTCTCTCAGATTCTGCTGCATCACCCCTTATGTATTGCAAGAGGAAGGACTAAGGATCACCCCATATAGAATTTCACTTGTCTGCTGTGACTCTTCACTCCAGGTCATCTCCAGCTCACATGGAAATGTATTTTTCTTTAATTTTCATGGAAGTTATATTCCATGATTCAAATAAACAATAAGAATAAACTTGTTTATACAGCTGTTAATGCATATAAACTGAAGGGACTAAGACAATTCTTGGGGGAAGCTGAAGATGCATGAACATTTCTAGTCTGCAAAACCAAGTATTCAGAGACTAGGTGTAACATTTTTGTGTGGTGTAAGGTGAGATTGTCTCTGAGGTACTTCCCCACCTGGTATTGAAGTCCAACTTTATTTCATTTTTCTTTTCCCCACTTGCATGGAAAAAGAATCTCACTTAAAGGGGATAAAGTGGGGAAGGAATTCAGGCTTGAAAATTGCAGAAACCCACTAGTAGATGCAGGTTCCTGTCTGACCAATTTTTTTCTCTCACTGTGAGTAATAACTGAGGCAGAAGAGGCAAAGATGCCCAAATCCCAAAGGTGGGAAGGTCAGAAATAGGTGATTTAGCAACACTAACTGTAAAGAATAATACTTTGATTTTAATATGCTTGCTTTAAATGGAGAAAGGTCTGTTATATATGTTATTCTTGTTCATCTACTGTTTGTAAAATACTTCCTTTGAATTCTGAAATAC
The DNA here is from genome assembly GCA_013397935.1 of Dasyornis broadbenti. Lineage (NCBI taxonomy): Eukaryota > Metazoa > Chordata > Aves > Passeriformes > Dasyornithidae > Dasyornis > Dasyornis broadbenti. The sequence goes on along the minus strand of VZRN01000341.1, from coordinate 473,444 downwards.
TTGTGGGCTTTGAGGGAGTTTTGTTTGGTTGTGTTTTGCATTCAGGACATTCCAGTTTCCATCCAAAATCATCTAAATGAAAAATACAGCATAAGAAAAAATACTTTCTTACTGTCTTAATGTAAAAACTCCCCAAAGTGGTTAAACTATAAACTTTTCAAGCTGGAATACAAGGAAGCCAAAAGCTTGTCTTCCAGCTGCCTTACAGTTAGGCTGTTTTTTAGGGGTTTTTTTGGAGGCCCAATGATTAGCAACTAGAGCCAATTTTTTCAGGGTCAGAGTACAGTCTTACTTGTTTTGTTGGTGTCTTCCAGTGTCTTGTCCTCTTCTGTTTTTTCTCCACTGAGAATAGCTTACATATTTTGGCTTGTAAACACAATTACACTTGGGGAAAAGGGAGGAAGGAAAGTTGTAGAAAGACAATTTCTTAGGTTTTCCCTCATTTGGGGAAGAAGCATGAGGTTATTTACCAGGGGATTAAACCTTGCTGCCAGGTATGCCTGATCCTTTTGGTCACTTGGTCCCTCAAGGCAAGGAGAGCACTGATGAGTAATCACTCTATCACTTATTTTATATGAAAATAAGGGAAGCTGTGCAGAGGTGCTGTTCCGCAGAGATCATGAACTCTGAGTCATCCCTAGGCTGAATTTGCTCTAAATATTATGTAACTCAAGTATTTATACAGTTGGAACACATGTATTATATCTGTAGTACTTGTGAGTTGTGTTTTTGTTCATGTGAGAGCAGAACCCCTGTTTTCAGGCTATGTGGCATAACACTGAGTTTTCACTGATAAAGCTGTTCCATTGCAACATGCAATTGAGGTTTTCATGGAATGATTCCAGATTTTTCAGGGGAAAAAATATAAGATCTTAGCACTTAAAACTGCCTGGGTTAAAATGACAAAAACGAAGAAATAGTTGATGCAGCAGTGATCTATGCAGTTTTCAATATCACCTTTACTTTCAAGTTTAACTGCTCTAGTAAAAACACAGTTCCTTGTTTTCCAGAGCTTTGTGATGCTCTGCTGTTATAATAAATACAATACATTAATAGTAAATTAAATACAATAGTAGTTTAAGTAGTAAGGGGTGTAGTTTAATTTAATTTTAAGGGTTTTTATGAAAGCCCTGATTTATTTTAAAGTTACAGCCTGGAGTTGAAAGCCAGCATAGACTGAGCATTTTTATATTCCAGTAAATGTACTTCATTTAAATGCATCCTGGCTTTTTTTTTTTGTTACCTGTCTTAGACAAGAGATAAACTTGTCTTTGTGGTAACCAAACTGATTTGTCTTTTTTGGTCTAATGTGGTAACATTTAGTGTTGTATTCTACAGCGATCATAAGGATGTTAGATGGCCAAATCTCAGTGGCTGGCAGTCAGACTACTTTTCCCTTGAAGATCTCATGTGCATCTTTCTCATATGTCCCCAGAATGTGCATCTCTGAAGTTGTGGGCTTTCCTTTTGTTTTGGTTTAGCGTAAGAAACAGGGAGGATTTTATTTCTTTAAGACAGAAGTCTCCAACTTTTATTGAGAGGGTAAAGGACTGGTGGGATGTGTCACTTGTCTTTAATGACATGATTTCTTCTTCTGTCTCCTCTCTTGTGGTTTCTTTCATGTTGGATCTTCTTTAACTCAGTCCTGCACCGTTCTTTGCTTTACTATCTCCCTTTTCCTTTTAGCTAGTGCCTTCCAATTTTCTGTGTATTTCATTGCCTGTGAAATACACGGCACAATTAAAAAAAAAAAAATCCTGGCCCAAAGGCTTTTATCAGAGACAAGTGAATTCTTTGAAATTGCTTTTTTCACATCTGGATTGAAAAATGATGAAAATTATATGTATGTTGCTGGTAGAATTTCACCCTCCTGGAAATGTTTTATTTCAGCTGTAACTTATTATCCAATAGTTGCTGAAACCAAAAATATAGTATAATGAAGTCTGGCTGACACTTTCAGTTTTTCCATATGGCATACTAATCTGGAAGTTGTTGTGGTGTCTTTGGGATTTGGATGTAGAAGATAAGAATTAAGAACTGTTAGAGAAGCCTGCCTTAGTTCTGAATTGTACTGTTATGGAAAACTTACTGGTATTGTAGCTGTTTTCTTAATGCATTAGTTTTCTTCTTGGAAGTGGCTGTGCTAATTATTTTGACATTTTAATTGTTTTTATTCCATCTCAAGTGTGATGAGAGGTATGAGGTCACCATGCTTGTTGATGAGATCTTAGGGTAAAAGAGAAGTCCTTCAGTCTCAGACATGCCCAGCATTTCTAGGATCTGGCTTTCCATTCATGTATCTCAAGTCTTTGGTTGTCATGCAGTTCCTTCTGCTGTGTTACTACTAAAGGGATTAGTGAAGCACTGCAGCTCTGTGCCAGGATGAAATTTCAGTATAATATGCCTGTAACAGGGCTGGTGGAATTTTCACTGAGCCAAAGGCAGCCACAGAATGAGAGCTGACACTGAGCTAAATGACTTCATGGTTTTCACAGTGTGAGAGCGTCTGCATAGAGGTTTTCCCTGTTGGCCAGTTGGAGATGGACAGATAGATTGCACAGTGTGTCATAAAAAATAAATGCTGTCAAATGTCTGCTCTGACCTGCTAAACCAAGAAGTAAAAATTCTGGAGTCTGGGTAAGGCTATAGTAGAAAGCTGCTTTTGGGTAAAGGTGAGGCAAACCAATACATGTTGACTTCTTGAGACTCAAAAAGACTCAATTTAAATTTGAGAGGCTTTACTTAAAAGCCATTTTGAAGTAACCAAAGAAATATTTGTGTTGAATTGTCAAGTTTTGAAATTCCCTCTGAGATGGATGTAGAGCCTGCTGTAGCTGTTAGTGGTCATTTGAACTTCACGGAGGCTGTTGAGCGTCTTGGGTTTACTCTGTGGAATTCTTTTGAATGACCAGAACTCAGCCACACTTATTAACAGACAAAAGTACTCAAGGAAAACCAGAGAAGTGGTTAATGGCTTGTACTATTTGTAAGTCAACAGATGTTAAAATGGTAAACATCCTATTTTCAGAAAATGAACTTATGCATTTGTAGGAGAAAGATAAAAACTTACGCTTTCTTAAATGTTTTCTTTTTAATAGATTATGGAAGAAACAAATACACAGATTGCTTGGCCATCGAAGTTGAAGATTGGTGCAAAATCAAAAAAAGGTAATTTGTTTTGTTCTTCTTACGGGGTGGGATTAGTTGTTAGAGTAGGAAAACCACAGAATAAAGAATTTGGTTTTTAGAGTCACACACCAAAGCTGGGCACCTGAAATATTTTCATTTCAGTTTACGGTTTCTTACAGAAGTTTCACACTGAAGTTATCTTGGCTTTATTTAGGTATTTGATAAACAAACGCATTTCAAGGAGCTTGCAATTCTAAGAGTACTTTATTTAATCAATCCTGTTGTACCTACTGTATTAAGCATGTGTGCCTTCTGCTATATAATTCTGTGCCTAATCAGAACAGTTTCTTTATTTTACAGCAGCCAAAGTCAGAGTTTCTGGTGACACTGTAGATGAGTGGGTGTTCGGTGAGGTTTTTTGTTTGTTTCTGTAGAGTACAACGATGAGTGTTGGCCAAGCCCAGCAGAACAGTAAATACTCATTGTGTCCCTGTCAGGAACAGCTTGCACGATTTTTTTGGGTTCTGTGAGAAACCTAAGTGGAGCTGTTTCTTAGGAATGATCAGTATTATGTGTTTTAAATTATGCTTCTTTTGAAAGTCCAGCCCATTAGCGTGAACTAAGTATACAGTCTGGAACATCTCTCTTTGAAATAAACCACCTTCTTGTGTTCTTAAGGAATCATAGCTGTGGCAGATTGAAAGGAACAATTTCTCTTCTGCACAAAAAAGTAAAATGGGAGTGATTTTTAACATTGCATGTATTTCTGTCCAGGCTGACACATATTGAAAACCAAGGATGTGAAGTTCAGATAATTTCTCTGTATGTTATATATAGATTGTATAGGTGGAGGTGTGTGTTAAGCTTTAGTGAATGAATAAGATCTCATGGGAAGAAAAATCATCTCTCTAGAAAGGTTCAGGATTAATAAAATTTTTATGCTATAAAGTGAGATTGTCTCAGAGGTTTTTTTCCCACAGGGTATTGAATTCCAAATTTATTTAATTTTTTTCTTTTCCACATTTGTGTGGAAAAAGAATCTTGCTTAAGTCAGGAAAACTGGGGAAGGAATTTAGACTGGGAAAAATGCAGGTGTTATGTATGTAGACATTACTATGTGGAACTAACATTTATAGTAATGCGAGAGTGACAAGGTCTCATGCAGACCTGTGCTCTACTTGTGACCTATATGTATTTCTTCATATTTCTTTAGCACAGCTAAAGCTCCTCAGGAAACTGAGCCATGAGAGTTTGTTTTTCTTCTGAGGACAGAAAAGAAGAAATAAAGCGGTGCTTGCACCTTTTTTCCTCTAATTTAAATGGGCTTAATTCTGAAGATGAAAAGCATAGATGAAAGGCCAAGAAAAGAGAGGCTAGGTATCTGCATTGGTACTTAGAGATGCAGCTTTTAAAGTAGATTAATTTAACCCCTTTATTAGTGACCTCAAGTAGAAGATAATGTGGTGAAGCTCTATCGGTATATGGAATGAATTTGAATACCAAGGGAAATAAAACAGCTAGGAGTTATGAGCTGATAAAACTGAAAATTGAGGAATGGGAACACACATTACAGCTGGGTATACTGCAGTGGGAATGATTATCCTGGAAAGTCTTCATGCCAAAAGAAACTTTAGATAGTGGGATAGTGATGGGCTGTAAACTAGACATTTTAGCAATATGCTATACTGTTTAAAAAGGTGTTTGAAATGCCTGTGGATTTCAGGGTGGCTCTCGAGTAGATACTTGTACTCTCTGGCCAGCTTCGGTGTGCTAAGTTGTGTATGTACACACCTAAGATAGTAAATTACAGCGTGTGTACAGAGAACCCCTTAACTCTGAGGTTTCTATTTCTTGTGAAATAAAGTGTAGTTTATATGTTCTGTTTACACTTAATACCAATTGTTTGCAATTCTGTAGCTTTCCATTTGCAGCCACAGCAGCTGTTTATATAGGGGGAAATATTCCAAGTGTTTAACATACTCTTAGCTTCACTTAATGACATTTTGTGATTGAGAGGAGAGTCTGCAGCAAATAACTGGGCAGCTCTCTGGGGACTTGAACTCGGAACATGCTATCTCTCCCTGTCTCCTTGGCTGGAACTGAGTGCCTGAGTCATTCCGTCAGGGAGCAGCAGCTATGGATGGACAGTGTTTTACCCCAGCCCTATGCTGTACCCAATCATAACCAAGAGGTACCAGGTTTTTCAGAGTTTTGCTGTACAATTTGCCTGCAGTTTCAGCAGCTTCACATTCTGTGTGTGTGTGCTGTGGCCTTAGGTCATTCACAGCTTTCCTCCCAATATGGATGGAAAATAGTCATTAGGAAGACATTGCTTTTCTTTGTGCTATTGGTCAGTCTGTCATGAAACACTTAATGTATTGTTCTTCTCTCTGCTATAGTCAGTTTTTAATTTGACACCAATACTAAATCAGTAAGGACTGTGTTTTCTTTCGAAGTGAAACACAAAGGTATTGACGTTTACAGCCAAGGTGTGCATAGTAAGGTTCAGCAAGGATATGAAGACTGAGTTCTGTACAAGATCCAGAATCTTTTTGTGATCTCGTAGAAAAAACAATGGGCTATAGTAAAGCTGGAGCACCAAAAGTAGCTGACCTGTGAGCTGCAGTATTGTTTCTTTTCTGTGTTATATGGATTACAGCTTTTAAATTGATAAGTGCAAAATGCTACATCTTAGGTATCATAATGGTAATTCCTTAACCTACACTTGATAAATATTTACTGATTTTTTTAATTGCAGAAGACTAATGTCTGAATATAGCACAGATTTTTAAAAATTGCTAATTCAAATTCATTATTTAAAATGAGTTTTCCAAAATACCTCATTGCAAAGCTAAATTTAAAACAAAAAACTCAACATTTATCAACTCTCGAGAGTTTCATAAGAGCAAAACAGGAATTTCCTGGTTTTAACGAACACCAGATGCTGCAGCCTTGTTCTAGTGATGAGGAGGGTTAAAGTATTTTGAAATAAATGTTTAGAAAACACACAAACAGATATAAATCTTCTGTAGCATCTTAAAGCAACCCATTTGTTCAGGCTGACAAAGAGATCCCATAACATTAAGGATTTGGGGAGGGAAGTGAACAATTTAAAGCACTTCATTACTGATCCCCATCATCAGTAATGAAGGAATCAGCGCTGGCATGATTTGCTCTGCCTTGCACTGGTGCTGTAGAGCTCAGGGTGTACCAAAACCTCCTATTCTGGAGATCTGAAGTCTTCTGTAGTCTGCTGAATTAAAGACCAAAATGAGAGACAGTAACTTTTGCTCTAAACATGCTTTTTCACTCTGTTGTAGTTACTGCTCGTTAGGAATGCTGTTAATTGTCTTTTAAAGATTTATTCAGTGGTATAAAAGTGTGAGTGGATTGCCAAATCCTAAATGGTCAGATGCTGTAGTTTGGCAAACACTTTTCAAACAGGCATAAGCGAATGTTTTTCTCTCCATGTCTTTCCCAAAATACTGACCTGTCCTGTTTTTGTTGTCCAGCCCTTTCTGCTGTGCTGTCATTGGTGCTCCCATGGCGGGACCAGGATTAAAACTAGCCGTGGATAACTTGTACTGTTGGAGAGGGGGAGTTCCTTGTGCATTTGCTAGCTGTCTGAACCCTAACTAAATATGCTGTTATGTTTCCCCATGTGCTTGTATGGATCTGGAATCCTTAATGCCTGGGGGAGCAGGTGAATGTCATGTTACTCAGCAGCAGTGCTTGTTGATGGTTATTGAAAGTATTCTTTAGGAAATGGGTACGTGGGAGTTCAGATTTCACCTATATTCCTTACTGCTTTTTATTTCGAAATTCTCCCTCCCCCATACCCCTGTGTCCCTTTGTATTTCAACAGCCATAAAGAGATTATGGGACACGTGTGTGCTCAGAATGAAGACAGCTTTGAAATAGCTTTGGGTAACAGCCACCGTAAGAATCCCTTCAGCTCCTGGAACCGTAGTGGCTCCAAGCAGGAAGATGTTCAGAGAGTTGGAGCAGGGAATATTTTGGGAAGTTAAAAAAAGCTGGTAAAGGGAAATGCAAGATAAATTGAACTTACAGAGCAGGTATAACTCTGGGGTCTCTTCCACCATTCACTTTTAAAAAGGACTTCTCTTGCTCTTTTTGCTTCCTGTTATTCCCATATTTTCATTCCTGTTCTATTTTCTTTAGTCTCCAGCTCTTTTTTGTCTATCTCATCTCTTGAAGCTACCAATTTATTTATTTTCTTTCTCTTTTGAGCTGCTGTTATTTTATTTCACCTCTTATTTGCTGTTTCTGGCTTTATGGTTTGTTGGGTTTTTGTTTTGCTTTTTTTGTTGGTTTTTTTTTTGTTTTCTTATCACTGATGCATTTAAAATTGGTCAACAAAAATCTAGTCTGTGTTCTGCTTGTATTTTTTTCTCATCTGATTTTTCTTTTTACTAATTCTTTCATATTTTTAAATAACTTTTTAAAATTTAAATCAGCTTATCAAAACATTTACTATGTGCTATTTTTCATTGGCATATCTCAAACACAAGTACAGAGCATGTAAGGTTCATATCCAAGGAGGAGAAGATGCAAGAGGGGAAGAAACATAGTGGTACTGAAGGCATTGGAAGGAAGGCAGCAATAGCTGACATTGGGCACTGCTGGCATTTATTGCCTGGCAATTTAATTGCACACATTTTCATTAAACTTTACCTTTTGCAAATTATCTTGCAAGCCAAGTGCAGTATTTCCTTCTTTGCATCCTAAGCTGTGAAGGTAATGTGCACAATGAAGTTAGTAATTGTAATACTACACTTGAGGCAAACAATCACAGACAGACTTCAGCCAAATTAGTAAAACCTTGCTCTCATTTATTGCAGTGTTGTTTAGGTACAAGAAAAGCACTTTGCACGTTTCAGGAGGCATTGTGATAAAAGCTAGAGCCTCCTTTTTTGTTAAAACAAATGTCACTGCGTGGCCAACTCAAGGCCAAACTTGGCTGTGAGTTACTGCCTTAGATATCTAGAGTAAGCTGAAATGTTTGTCAGTTCAGATCTTTAAATCAACTTTCAGTTGTTTCCCAGTACTGTAGTAAAAGCTGAAGTTTATATTTTCAGATGAAAAAGGGAAGGAGAGAAGAAAGAAGCAGCGTCAGGCTGTGCAGCCTTATGAAAGGGTGCAAATAAAATGCTAGGTTATTTCCTCCTTTGCCATAGGCTTTCTGATAAATCTTAAATCTGATTTTAGGCTTTTCAGGTAATGTATTTTTCTTTCCAAAAGTACTTACTTTTCTCAATTCAGTTTGTCAATACAATCTTTTTTGAAAGCAGTGCAAACTGCTTTTAAAGCTAAAGCTCTAGCAGTAAAATATCCAAGGAGTGCTTAATATATGAGCAGTTCAGAGCTGTGCCTGCCAGTTCAGCATCCCAGTTCAGCGAGCACTTCATCATTTGCAAGTGTTCCATGGAGGAATGACATCATTTCTTAAAACACAAGTGCATCATAAGTTATGCAGTATTGCTCTTGGTATTGCAACTGAGCTGAATCCCACATTTGTACAAAGCAGAGACTGCCATGCAGAAATTTCAGTGCAGCAGTGCAAAAAGCCCCACATCAGACTGATGGATGCAAGTATGACTTTGTCAATGCTTGTGTCCAAACCCAATGTTTTATTATAAAGTATCAAGGATAATGGAAGAGTTAACCCTGCACAGGATCATTCTCTAGGAGTCCTGTGAACTTTAAACAGCGCTGTAACCTCTTGTACTGTGTCTGGAAGTCTCTAGGTTCTCCTTCCCCCAAAAAACCTTCAGCCAACCAAAACCCACAACCTCAAAAACTCCACCAAACCAAAATACCCCTAAACAAAGGAGTGGGTTCATGAGGCTCATGTTGAGAAACTTTGAGTAGAATGAAAAGTATTTGTGTAGCATCAGGTGGTTTTGGACTCTTGCTTCAGGAGATTCTCATAGCATTGACGGTATTTTGTAGGAAATACAAAGTTTAGTGGAATTAATAGACTTCTCTGCTTTCAATTATTGCTGGGATTGCTGAAATACTGAAAGGATTTTGGTCTGTGCCACTAAATTTGCGTTGCATACTTAATCTTTTTCTAAATGCCAGGTGCCTTGGTGGACGTCAGAGGCTGGCATGTTAGCGAAGTGCAGTTGTATAACCTGAAATCTTCCCCAAGAAATTGGCCAAGTCCTAGTTCAATCAAATAAGCATAAAAGTAACTAAAAATTGCGTAATAATTTAGGCAGTTTGCTTCTTTGTCTTATGTAACTCCTAAATAGATAATGCTGTGCTCTATGGTTGTGTGTGTATCTTCACTGAAAGAGTGGTGAAGTATTGGAGTAGGGAAGGGAAGGAGTTGCCATCTTTGGAAGTGTTCAAAAAAACGAGCAGTTGTGGCACTCCAGTGTCTGACAAGGTGGTGTTTAGTCAAAGGTTGGACTTGATGATCTTGGAGGTGTTTTCCAGCCTTAATGCTCCTGTGATTCTATATAGAATAATGGCTGTCAGGATTGCTTTATTTTTAAGGTCTATCTTGGATTTGAATAATGGAATTTTTCATGAAGAAGATCAGTATAGCTTGGAAAGCAAAAGGTATAAATGAAGGTGTGTGCATGTGTATATATATGTATAACGGAGGAAAATAACTCTTCAGTTATATGGACACTGAGATTAAGAATGTTCTCAGTTTTTATGTAGATTTACACAGTCTACAGTAGCAACTTGAACATAGAAATATTTCAAATCAATTGGTATTTATTATATATACTGCTGGCAATTTGGGACTTAAATCATAGGACAAGAGGAAGGGGAATTTACATCTGCATATAAATCTGTGCTACCATTTCAGTTTATTATTTGGGGTTTTTTTTCTGAAGAAGTTGAAGGTTTTATATTTCAGATATGGTTTAAGTTGCATGAAGACATTTTCTTAGAGAAACTGCTTTTCATAGTTACACTTGATTTGATCTTAATTCTTTGAATATAGAAGTGATTCCTGCTATTTTACTGAAGACTGTGCCCGTGTAAATTGTGGGTGAAAGTATTCATCTGAATAGGATTTAAAAGTCCCCCTGTAATTTCATTCACTTCTAAAATCGTAATCTTTTCGTTTATAGCCATATATGACCTGTAAAAGTGCATGGAAGTGTTGTGAATAATAGAAAACAGAACTTGATGTGCTGGAATTGCTTATGTGCCTGCCACTACTTATCTGTGTTGCTGATTTATTCATCTTAAAATCATTCTTTACTGTAAGTTACTGTAAAAGGAATTGATACTTTGTGTTTCTCTAAATGCAACAATGCACTGAGTTTTATTTTGCATGTCAGTCTGAAATGCTGAATCAGCCCCACCTGAGAAGGTCACAGAGCATCACAGGACTACCAAATGCTTCAGAATTGTTAATGAAACAAGGACTCTAACAGTAGTTTTTCATAGTTTGGGTCAACTGCTCTTGACCTACTTTCATATCTTTGTGTGCTGTTTCTAGTTACAATAACTGTAGCTTCTGCTTTTCTCACAGAAAAAAACCCTCAAAGTCAAACCAGACTGAGTGAAGGTGGGATATAATCAACTAATTTTCCTACCTTAAATTCAGTGCTATGAATAGCCACTTAATTGGTTCAGAGCCTTAAGCTCCAATTAAAAAAAAAGAGGTGGGGGAATTAATCAGGCCCTTGGAGACCTGCAGTGGTACATGGAGTTTCTCTGACAAACTTGAGCTTCTCACACATTAAGATGCTTTTGAAAATTGTGCCAACTGTCCTGAAAGATTGTACCCTAACTCTTGCTAGGAACCTAAAATGTAGGGAGTGATGACTCTTCCTGTTCTGTGATCTTTAGCTGGGGATGTAGCGTGATGCACAAAAGAGAGCACCTAAGCCTCTGAAATACCTAGATGCGTAAGCACTTAAAAACAGAGCTACCTTTTGTATTGGTTTATCATCAAGGTTTAATTTATTTAGTCTGAGCACTGATTTGAGTGTGCAGATCAGTGGAAGTATAGGCTCAAATTGCCCATAGTCATCCTGCAAAGTCGTTCTTACAGAGGAATTAATGTACTTTATCTCAGCTGGAGCTCTGCCAGCAGCTCGGAGGCTGCTACTGCTCTGAGGCTTAGGGCCTTGTGAGGGTTTAGCTCCTCGCCGAGCTGTTGGGTGCCTTCCCTGTTCACGTGGATGGATCACCACTCTTACAGGCTGGGAAATAGTCCCCTGTCGAGAACTGCTGCAGTGAGGTGATGGTTTGATGACACTGCTGTGGGCATCCATTCCCTCAGGAGAGGAGCTTTTCACCTTTACACAGAGGGCAACAGAAAGGTGCTGTAAGTTTTTCGGGTCACTTCATGAATCTTTCCCATCTGTGAGTGGAAAGGGGATCCCAGTGCCCCAGCTGGAGACACCTTCATGTAATAGCAGTAGGCACAATAGTTTTTGCTCACCACAAGCCCCAGGACAGCCTTATTCCATACACTGTGAATAGCAATGAAGGTGCACTCACTTGTGCCTTTTCCAAGCACTTGGAAAGGCCAGACTGGTAACTGCTTTTGCTGGAAATGAAATCAGGGAGGCAAGCTGTTTTCACAGCTGGCAAACAGAACAGTTGTGGTCTCTCTCTCTCCTGCCTTGCTGCATGCTTCCAGCCTGTCCCCTGCCTCCATAGCTCCCTGCTAGGCAGCTCAGCCCTGCAGCCTGGCATGCCCTGGTGTCGGTCCCACTGACGCAGGGGGCATTCAGGGCCGCTGCGTTATGGAGGCCAGTGCTCTTGTGTCAGCAGAATTTTTCCTAAAGTTGTTTAGTTTTGGTTCCCAAGGTATAAAGTTGTGGGTCTGACTTTATACTAGTTCAGTAAAGGTTTTCGTAAAAATCTTGGCATTTAAATGCCTTTTCCTTGTTGGTGCCCATGACAACAGAACTGTTGGTTTGGGTATTCTGTGTCAGCTCCCTCTGTGTGCAACACAATTCCTTTGCAGCTCTTATTTGACCTCACTAAAAACAGGAAAAAAGATTCACCCTGTTATTATGCAGTTGTCCAGCTAATAACTGTGTATAGAAGTAGATTTTTAAAAAAAAATATGTTCATATCTTACAAGTAGATGAATTGCTTATATGATTCTGCAATAGAATTGAAAGCTAGTCATGCCAGGAGATAAAGGGTGCTCTGTAATGTTTCTTGAGAATGCTGGTACAATTTGAGGTGGGGGGGAGCAAGATACTTTCTTATTTCTACAGTTGCTTCGTAAAATAAAATTTCAGTCAGATCTGGTACGTGGTCTGGGAAACTACAAGTTTTTTCTGTTCCTTAGAATGGCATTAAACTTATTTTTGTGCTTGACCTTGTGACAACAAAACTAATGCTATTTGCATTACGCTAGTACTTTTTCCTTTAGAGAAGGGATTGAACTCTTGGTGTTAAGTGTCCACAGTACATTTTTATTCTTTATCACCATGTACTTCTTCCTGGGTTTGGTTGGAGAAGTGTTAAGAAAGGACGAGTGTCATGTTTCATTTTTTTTTTGAGTATAGCATACTCCTGCTTCCATACGTTTAAAGCCTAATGGTTGAGAAGGCTGAAAGGGATGTTGAGAAGGTCTTGATGCCAATCTAATGCATTACTGTGTGCAAGTATCTGGCACTAATACAAAAACCTTAGGGTGCTAATTTCAACACTCCAGTTATGCATTAAGCATTGTTCAGTGAGTGGCAATGATATGTCAGGTTAGTAAACATGATTTGAATTTTTGTTTTGATTTCGAACAAAAAATGGCTTGAGTGGAGGAGACCAGAACCCTCCAGCTCTCAAAAGCAAAGAGAAACTAGGATGTAGAGCAGAAATCTACTTAAGAGTCTTGTCACAGTGTGGAGGAAAAAAAGAAATCATATGCTTTTGAATGTTACTGGTAAGAACACTGCATTTTTATACTTTGAAGGAATAAAGCCTAAGTGGGATATTCTGTACCTGACCAAAAAAATTATAGTCTTTCCAGTTTCTTTATACGATGTTTCTATAACTGCATGCTCCCAAGAGGCTCTCCCAGGGACAGGAGCACTTGCAGGTAGGGCTGGCTGCTGTGTTCCCCTCTCCAAACGTGTGCCACTCCTGTAAACCATCTAGAATTAGCGTGAGTGAGTATTACCCTCTCCCCGCAAATCTGATGTAGTCTGATATTTTTGTGTAATTGCTTTGATTCCAAGCATTCTCTTTACACTGTGCATTCTAAATATAGATGGAGTCCGTGCCAAACACCAAGTGCAAGCTTACAAAACCATCATTGATAGAAATTCTAGTCTGTTTAATGACTTCCTCTGGAAACTGTAATTTGAATTATATGATTTTTCTGAAGTAGCAGTAGGAGAGAATATCTGAAAAATAGCTGTAATACAGTTTTCAGGATTGAAAGGTTTTCTTCTGTACAAATTTAACCTTGTAGAAAACTGTGCTGGTCATTTCATTCCTTGATTATTTGGCAAGAGTAGCATTTTCTGAAAAGCAAGTCAGATGTAAAGAGAACAAAATCCAGGGTATAACTAGTGTATTTGTAACTTTTTTTTTTGGTCCAGATATCTAAGGCTTAAATACTTGGTTTTTAATGGTAAATGCTTGTTGAGCAGTCTGGTAGTTTTGGCTTTGGAATTGGTTTAGTTGATCTGGGGAGACCAGGACCACCTGGCAATGCTCACCAAGCAAGGCCAGTCACAGAGGGCTGTTGGCAACCTGTTCTTCCTGTATTAACTCCTATGAAAGGGAAAGGCAAATGAGCTCATGTTAATGAGAGCAAAGCTGTGGGAATGAAGTGGAATGGGGAAAGTGAGAGACACAGAGAGGAAATGAGAGGCTGATGAGGAGACTGAAGCCAGTTGGAAAGAGGTAGGTGGGATAGGAGAAAACATGATGTTAGAGTAGGAGTCTTCAAGAAATGAGAGTTTTGAAAGAATAGAATAATAAAGAGTTAGTGACAAATATGGTGTAAAGATAATGGGAAAACAGATGGGAGATGCAAAAGAGGGAGATGTTGTGGAAGGCCTGGGTGAAAATGTATATTCCAAAAAGTGGAGAGGAGGATTGCAGCCTCATACAGTTCATAGGTGACTGGCATGAGGTTCCAGTACATATCCTAGTATTGTAACTGAGATCTGACACAGTTCTGAGGTTCTTACCTAATGAATACTCTGGGCAAAAGCTGGTAAATGCTGCTGTGTTGATGTGTACTTTCATTACTGCCCTAGACCAGTGATTAAATGTCTAACATGTCGGTATTCCAGCCTAAAGTCTTTGTGCAGCTTCCATAAAGATGCAATTTTGGTGACTGCAATTTAAATTTGTTAAACATTGAACAGATGTCTTGTCTTGCATCAAAATATATGTATGACTTCAAATATGAGGAACTCAAAACAGGAATTTCTAGTCCATGGGAGCTGAGGGTATTGGCAATTTCTACTAAAAAAAAATCACAAAACAGAATTAGAATGTGTGCAAATAAACCAAGACAGCAATAAAAAGGATTAATTTTGAGTGTAGCTTTCAGCCAGCTGATTGGATTTGTGTCCAGTGCAATGTCAAATAATGTAAACTTTGTTTTGCAATGCTGGAGCAGAGCAATAGCCAAGAAAGTAAGCTGACAAAATATTGGGCTTCAGGCAAGTGAAAGCTGTTTTGTGGCATTGGCTTAAAGTACTCTGATGCCAAACAGCTCCCCATGAGATTTCTAGCAGTAAATTTGTAGCTATACATGTGCAAAATACATTCCTGTGTATGGTTCCTCTCTCCTGTTCCTATTGCTCTGAGTGCAGTGAGCACTAAAGCTCACGTTTAGCTCTCCTGCCTCTAGGTACCGTCATGTGGAGGGTTACAAAGGTGCTTACGGATGCACACTGGGTCCCTTCAAAGAAATCTGAATTGTCAGAATGCACATGTGTTTTCTGTGAGGGGAAAAAATACTGGAAGTGGCTATTTTGGGTGCAGTATCTTTTTCTTGCAGATTTGCTTACTGAAAGATGCTGCAAGAAGGAATCCCTGTAGAAAAGCCATGAGTGTGCACATGGGTGCACCAGGGAGGGCAGCAGACTTTTGGATTCCGTAAGTAAAGATGGAGTTTGTTCCAGAGTGATGAGGTTGGAAGAAAAATAAACCGAAAGAAGTTACTAGAGAAGGCCATGTATAGCATGAATTATTGGTAAAATGCCAGACAAAAATAAGAAAACGATGACAAAATAGGTTATGCTTTTAATCAGCTGACTCATTACATTGAAAATCACTTCTTAGCAGTGTAAGAAGCATATCAGCCCAAAAGAAGAAATTGTCAAGAAGCAGAAGACTCTTGGCCATTAACTCTTTTTTTCTTGTCCCTCTAATGTACAATGACAGACACATTTTTTGCATATTTTTTCCTTCTTCATATTTTGTTATTGCAAATAAAACTTTAACCCCAGTCATTGCCAGCATCAGCAGAAGTTGAAAATGAACATCTGGTTACTTAGACTTGAGCACCTAAATTGCAGTTCCTAAACCTGTGTCTGCAAGTGGCGCCCTTTGCTGTTCTGTTCTCATCTCCTGGCAGGGAAAAGGTGTGAGCAAGAGCTGTGGGGAGGGTTGGTGCTCTCTACTTCCTGATATTAAAATGGATTTTTGTCGTGCTGACCCTTTTCAGTTGCCACTGCCTTAATCACCCTAATGATACAAATTTCTTTTTTTTCTTTGGTTTTTTTTTTTTTTTGCATGGGCAGGCTAAAGGTTATCCAGAGAGTGAGATGTGTGAGGCCATAGCTGCTAACTAAAATATTGACATAAACCTATGCCCAGCATTGGCATTCAGGAGTTAAATGGGCACGGTGCAGTATGGGGAGTGCTAGGTCATATTTTTTAGTTTCTCTCAAGCAGTCATCTCTTTTGTAAGTCTAGCGTTTGCAGTTAATTTTTGAAGTGACTCTCATGCCTGATGTAACACTCAAGTATTTACAAAAATCTTTTGTTTTAATTCTGGTTGAAATTTACCCAAGTAAAATCAGTTGAAGGCAACTTTTTGAATGTAACATAAATTTATTATTGATTGTATTATCAATAGTTAGGGGCTTTTTTGCTGTATTTGTGAGCTAGAGTTTGACTTTGATTTTTCCACAGTTAATGGAAAACTTGTCTTTTCTCACAAGTATTTAGGCAGCTAAACTGTGGGGACCATTTTCAGCTGACTTAGGTTGTTTGTCCACAGCTCTTGTTCTACATTTTCCCAGTTCAAATTGGTGGGACATGAAGTATTTGTAGGAGATGCTGGAAAGGGCCTGTAATTACTTTTTTTTCTATAGAGAAACAATTACTGAAAAACTAACACTGGGGTTTCTTCTTTTTTTTCCTGCAAACTATGGATGTAGAACTTGAAACAATGATGATTTTCTTTTGATTTTTTTTTTTTTTTGAGCATTTCAAGTGAAACACCACTGCCACCATTTTTCTGAGGGGCCAGATTCTCTGTGTGGAGGCCCAAACTTCTATGCCTCACTATCTTCTAGTCTAGTTTTTTTTATAATTTGCCAAGAGTTACAATATTTGCATATTTTGCCATTTGAAATGCGTGCATGCGCATAAATTATTCTGTCTTTTTTCCAGCTCTCCTCATCTCCTCAGGCTGAGGTATAAAGGTGGAAAAATTCTGCTGTTCTCTCGTTGATGATGTTTGGCTTGTGAATGTTTTCAGGGAAATGATCTTTTTAGTTTAAATAGTTCTCCCAAGTATTCTCTTTAGGTACTCACTGCTAAGCTTGCTAATTAACCTGCAGACTACCTGTTACAGCTGAAGGATTGCTTGCCCCAATGTAACTTTGTAAATGGTCAATAATTCCTGTAATGTGTTGCTGAGGCAATCTATCTGTAATTGACTTCAGAGATTTACAGTGAGTCTCTTGCTGACATTGTGTTTATTGTTCGGACTGCCAGATTAATTACAGCGTGTATTGTAGTTGCTCTATTATGAGCTCCATCTGCTTTTTATTAACTTTCTCTGTAAATGAGAAACTGTCAGTGCATACTCTTTCTTATATGCTGAAGAAAAATTTCCCCAAACCCTATAATTGTGTACTTTAAAAATTAAAGAATAGTTGTGTTTAGATCACACGTTTATTTCTTTTGTTTCTGGAGCAGCTGACTCAAGCATAGATGACTCCTCCCTGTTTTGCAATAAATAAATGGACAGAAAGACCATCCCAGGCCATTTGAAACTTGGCCACAGAAGTTCATGTTGATTCTCTGCGATCTGAGCAGTTAGACACGCACAAATCCACAGCATCGCTCGTGCCAGCAGCTGGCAGCAAATCCCTCATTTACTGGAGTTACTTATCCCAGCCTCCAGATTGCTGCCACTTCAGAAAACAGCCCCATCCATTAATTCTCTGCACTTCGCGTGTGGGGTAGGTGACAGGCAAGAAGGCTTTTAAAGAAAGTCACATTTGCTTGAGCCTTTTATCTTGTTTGTGCTCGGCTTGCCAATGTTACTGTGCTCGGGGTGTGTGCGCCTGCAGCCATGACAGCTTAAAGTCATGAATTTGTACTGGCTCAGAGAAAGATAAAGTAGATTTGTGGTCACATGGGTGAGTGTTTTAAGGAAGCAAATTCTAGGTAGCAAAGGAGCCAGCAGGTGGGCATTGTACTTTCAGTACACACACAAGAGTGGTTTGAACTTTGTTCATTCCTCTAAGAGTAAGAAGATTTTGGGCTTTTCTGTTTTTGATCAGGGCTTGCTGTGTTTTCTGTGAAGAACAGCGATTTGCTTATACTTGGCCAGACAAGGGAGGGGCAAAATACAAACACAGCTGTAATATGAAGGGAATTATCAAGGGGCTTAACATCCAGTGAGAGTGCTTGGCAGTAACTGTAGTAAAACTGAAATTTCAAGCCCTGGAATGTAGTAAAATAAACTCTTATTGCTGTAATTAAATTACTTGAGAGTAGAAATTTGTCATGATCTGTCAGTGAAAATTGGAGTTTGTTGATGTATTGGTTTTGGATTCTTAGGAGCTTCTAGCAAGCAGATACCTTGCATTGTGTTCTGCACTGCATTTGCATGTAAACTGGAGACTGACAGAGCGTTCCACTCTGATGCCCATCTTTCTGTTTAAACTCAATTTTTGGGACACAGAAAGCAATTTATCAGAGTGACTGCTGGAATTCACATCAGAGATGCTCAATAGGTGATTAATTTCCCAGAGGCGAGTTTTGCTATTCATCTAATACTGAGGAGAGACAGATGGACAGAAGTGATACAGAGAAAATTCATCTGAGAACAGCTCAGGAATGATTTCTTGATTTGAAAGGCAACACTGGACATCTTTCAGGTGTTTGGTGTTTTTATTTCTCAGTGTATCCCAAAGAAATTAGTCTTGCAGAGGAACAGTGTTCAGTGTTTGTTTGCTGTGAGCCCCTCCCCGATAAGAAAAGCAGAAGTTTTTAAATAGGTCACTGTTGTTCAGGAGATGAAGGTTCTCTTCCCAGATCAGCTCCAAACTGCCTGTTATACTGGTGGCAATAATATCTGTCAATAAGAATGACCTTTTAATGTAAGATGTAAAGCTGTTAGAGTGCCATGTACATAGTGCCATGCTAAAAGCTGAGAAATGGTCAATTATTACATGATTAAATGTGTGACTCAGTATTCACATAACAAGCTGTTAGTGTAAAAGCATCTAGAAGGTTTTAGTAGTCAGAACCAATTGTCACCGGATGGCTGATGTTTTTGTTGATTAGGTACATCCCAAGTCAGTTTAGAAGGAAGATGGAAACACTACTTCCCATATCTCTGTATTTGCCCTTTTCTTCCTGGAGACTACAGCCTGCACAGCAGTGCAGTATGGAAAAAGGTAATACAGTGCCATGCTGGCTGGAAAAATATGTGTACCTTGTGCTTTTAAAAAATAATAGAAGTAGTCTTGTTCAATGGCAGAAACTTGTTCATAACAAACGTAGCAATTTTTGAGTCAAATTTCATGCACTTAAGGTTATCATAACTTTAAAATACATGTTGCTATTTCAAATTTCAAGCCTGGGGTGTAGAGATGGGTGTGCATCAATGATATAACACTCTGTCTCAGAAAATTACTTCTTACAGCTTCAAAAAAGAGTTCAGGAAGTTTTTCTTATTTAGTATCTATCTGTTGTAAGCCATGTAATCAGTGTCTGGTACATGGGAAGAAAGATTATGCAGTGAAAGTGATCTGTTTGTACTGGGGTTCTTTTCTGTAAGAGCCTACAAAGGCCTTGAATCAGTATTCCTGTGGACTCGTAGACTGGAGCTTTACTGGGTTGTCAGAAAGTGGAGCTGGAGGAAAACCCCTGTGTGCTGTTGCTGTGAGTCCTTGTGCCCGTGCCTGTCTGCAGCTCTGTGTGCTGCCATCAGCCAGGCAGCCAATGCCGATGTCATGCACTAGGATTTCTGAGCAATAAGCCAATGACTTTTCTACAGACACAGGTCATAGTTTTATTGTAAGTAAGAAAAAGTGAGTACTGTCAATAATGTGTTCAACAGGAGGAAAGAAAGGTCTGTTGGATCTCTTAACTTTGTCTTTAACAATAGTTTGATATCATGCAAATAGTAAAGCCCTGTAATGGGGCTTTTTGTGCTTGGTGTTTGCAGAATTTGTTCAAATCTTGCTGTTGGCAATGCAGTGGCCAGAAGCACCTCTGTATCTGCCAGCTGATCACCTGTCACTGTTCCTATTCCCCGGCTGCAGCTATTCCTGAGGTTGGGCTTTGGCCTCAGTGGGTGCCAGTTTGTGCCTTGCCTTGGCTCACAAACCTCCTGTTCCAGCTTTGAGCTGCTCCAATCCCAGCGCCTCAGGACCTGCCTGTAATCTCCTGCAGAGGCTGCTTGGTGACAGGGATCCCCTTTCTGGTGTGCTCTGCTCCATCTTTTCACTGCAGTGCTCTTCAGATCTTTGCTTGGCAGCTGGTGAAGTCCTTGAAGTTGTGCATTTACACCCCCTATGCTTGGGTTGGGGTGGCAAGTTTAGAGCTACTCTTCAAAGAAGGCAAATACTCTCACAATGCATGACGTGGTTATGCTTTGCTGTAACTTCAGATAGGAATAATTCTCATGTAATTCATGTAGCTGTTGGTACTTGAGTAGCTCTGAAGAAGACAGATTAGTTCTTTATTGGACTTGCTGTTTTTCCTCTTTGTTTAGAAAAAACAAAGCAAACAAACAAAAACTGCTACCTGTTCACTGCATTCATCAGGAATACAGTTGAAATCACCTCTAAAAATATAATAATCTGGGAAAAGAAAACTTTCCTGGCGAAAATTCGCTTCACAAAGTGTGATACTAAAGCAGAGAAAGTAAAGTGTTTGTAACAGTGAACAAAAATGGTCTGTGAGCTCTCTGTGGCTTTAGTCACCAGATGTCTGATGTGCTATTGGTAGCCAGTTGCTTTTATCTTCTGATAACATTTCATTCCATCCTGGTTCTCAAGAGGACGGACCTGTTTGCCCTGTTCGCTCAGGCATATATAGTGCATTAGTCTTTGCTGAAGACCAACTGCATCCTCCTGGTCCAGCCACAGAATTCATCCTTTCCAGTGACTGTATCAAAACCAGCTCACACGGCGGAGTGCGGGCAGTCAGGGCAATCAGACATTAAAAGGTGCAGCAGTAGCCGGGAGCACAGTTGGGATTGGATGTGGGAGCACTGCAAAGAAGCCTGAACCTGAGGCGTGTGTTTAGGCTCATGAGTCAGATGATGTTTTTTATTTAGAAAAACACAGTCACAATGACGTTTTGAGAATGTGTGTGTGAGAAACTAAAATTATCTCATGGCTTATGCATCAGAATTGCAATCCTGAGTTACGAGTCTGTGTGCAGTGAAGATACAGTGGTATTATTTCTGGTAGTCGTGGAAAGTTGTAGGTGTTTTCTAGGTCTTCTCTTAAGCTGATCTTATAATACTATAGCTTTTTTCTTCTCTTTATTTCTCATTTTCTTTGCCAGGCATTGTGATTCTGTGTTTGTGCTTTGAGATATAATGGCAACAGACATTTAAATAGTGAGCTGTGAATTCATTGGTTCCCTAATGTCCCTAATGGCTGTTTTCAGAGGAAGTAAAATAAGGAATTTAAGCTAATCATGGTGGTAAAAAACTGAAATTGTGTGACTGAAATGGAGTGTCTGGGTGATTACAATTAATTCATTCTCATTTCTTCTTTTCAGGTTTTCTTCTCCACCTTGGCCTTCCCCTTCTCCCTTGAAATCTGGTCACTTTTCTGTTTAAGTTGCCATATGATGTTACCTCTTCCTTGTCTTCCCTCTTTGCTTATGCTTTAAGAGAAGTCTTTTCAACTTCATTTCCTCTGTCACTGATCCGAAATCCAGTCATCAATAGTTTATTTCTCCAAACATAATGGTGTACAGGTAATCTATTTTTTAAAGCTTATCTGATGTTTCTGGCTAATTTTCACTTAATTCTGGGCATTCTGAACATGAATTTTCAGTGTTCTGCTGTGATGTTTCAACGTTGCTAAGAGACCCAAATGTGGGATTCAGCTATGATGGATGTACAAGAGCATCTCATTTCTTTTTAATTTGTGAGGCTACATCAAATAGGTATTTCACTCTAAGGAGCCATTTTAGGTAGCCTGTTGTAGATATTGAAGTTTTCTTTTGAACTACACGGAAATCTTTGAGAAACAATATTCTTTGCTCTGCTCTACAGGATGTTGCACTGCATTTCTTCAGTTTTGTGTGTGTAAGGTCAGTGTTACTCAGTGTCTGCTTCATGAATATCTCTGTATGTCTGCTTGTGTATGTCTGTGTATTACTTCAAATGGCAGAGAGACGTGAGGAGGGGATTGCTGGCTTTGCATCATGCACTTGTTACAGGGCAGGGTTGAAAAGCAATGCTCTGGTAGTTAATGCTCCTCAGGTGACCGCATGACAGCAACCAGAATGTAACAGGAGTGAAGGGTTGTGTGTAAACTGCCTTCCCTGGAGCTGTGCAGACACAGTGCAATGAGTATTTACTTGTTCTCAGCTTCTTTCTTGTGTTCTGAGTAGAGCAGAAATTCTTCTAAAGATGGCTTGGAGTTAGGTGCCAGTAAGGGGGAAAGAGTGAAAAACTGCTGAGAAGACAAAGAGTCGTTCAAATGTGTATGCACATATAGGCAGTGGCTTTAGCTCTTCCCAGGGATGTTTCATAATCAGTTGTTTGTCCACAACAAACAGATCCCCTAGAATGCCCAGAGCCTCAGGATATGTCTACTCTGAAGACACTATTAATTGCTTGCAGCCCATGTAGAGTTTTATGATGCTCTTTTGATGATAGCTTTTGATCATGCCCACGTTAGCTGGTTGAAATCTCATTCAGAGACAATGATGCTGCAGTCCAATTTCAACTAAAAAACAAGAAAAAAGACAAGCTCCAAAGAAAAAAATCACATGTTGCTGTTGAGTGATAGCTCTGAAGATACTCAGGAACATGCAGTAGGAAATGGCTCATTGATTTCTGCCTTAATACATGAGTAGCTTTTTCCTTCTGTGGTTTAGAAACTGGGAGGAGAAGTGAGTGTCCTGAGTTGTATTGCAGAGACGGTGAGAATTCTTTTAAACTGGTAAGCCAACAGCACCAAGTGCCCAACTGCTCAATTTACTGTATTATTCAGTCCAGTTCCTTTGCGTGTGCCCTTGCTCCTGAGCATTTGCTGCATGCTTTCAGCCTTAATGTTGCTTTTCCATGACAGTAACTTGAGCCTGTTTCAAGTCTGTCTTGGCTATTACAAGTCCATCTCCTAAAACTGTACACATAATATTTCCTAATTTATTTAAGAGTATTAAATAAATTGTTTCAATTCAATGATCCTTTTCTCCATTACTAGGAAGCCTTACTTGACCTTTTGGTTAATTAATTTGTTTTATAGGTCTGTGTTTGTTTATCTTGTTGTAGGGTGAACAATGTACGTGCCCTTTCAGATAAGAACATACCAACTTCCATGTATTCATTTGCTTTTTTTTTTGTTTTATTTTAACTTCTCATACAGATTAGCGCGTTTTTTGCTGGTACCTTTGGGGCAGACAGTTTTATAACTTGTCCCTTAAAAATGCTGGGTCTTTTTTGTCTTTTTGTTTGAATGGCTCCAGTTCAGTAATACTCTTGGGCTATTCAGATCTTAATCAGCCACTCATTAAGAATGACTGTCATCTGCCCTGGTGTTGCCCAGTTGTCTGGCTATTTTTAGAGTAGTGGTATTTGTGTTACTTAAGTCAGGGCTGTTCATCCTGTAAACAAGCTGGATGCATAGCTGTGGTCTGAAGAGCTCCCCCAGACATTAAATGTAACACTTGAATTGCAGGAGAGGCCTACACAGTTAAAAGGCTTATTTATTTGAAATATTTCTTGCCTGGCAAACGTTGGTGTAGATGAATTTGCACTGGCACAAACATACTTTTGCTTGGAGGAATTTTATTTTGTTTACTAAAGTGTCACACACAATAGTAGCAATAAAGCTGGAGGCTTGCTGGTAATAGCTGTGGACAAAGACTGAGGAGGTGAAACTCTGCCAAAGTGTGGAGTGAGGAATTTGAGGATAGGAGCAATAAAAGACTATTTGAAGGCAGAAGTCTGGCCAAATGAAGACTGTTGAGAAAAATTTCCAGCAGTGTCTGTTGTGTAACTTCAGCTTTCTATTCTGTGTAGATATTCCTCAATTCTTGAGAAGAGGGGGGAAAAGGCGTGTTAAAATCAAATTTTTTATTTCATTCCTAAGGAAAAATATACTGCCCTTCAAAAGTGATGGAAAAGCTGGGTTATTATACAATAACCTTTTTAATAGTTTGCAAGACACTAATCTTGCTGTTTCTTATTAATCAAATCTTTTCCAGGGTCTGATACTACACTTGTATTTAAAGTGTTAAAGCCTTGTATACTTCTCACATGCAGATCTCTTCTGAAGTCTTTGTTCTGTGTTTGCAAATAGCTTGCAAAGCTTGGATGTCTCATATCTTTATTTATGGTAGGCACCTGTTCTTTGCTCTCTCTAGTTTTATGTGAAGTATACTTCCAGTTGGGTTCAGGAGCTTTAAAAAAGGCTGATTTGTTTTTCCCCCAGTAAAAACAGGTATGAAACCCTGTGTTCCTTAGGGATGAGGAATGGCATTGCCACTTTGGTCCAGGTGATGCTTTGTTGTGGCTCCAGCAAGGGGAATTGGTTGGCCTTGTTCAGGGGATGGTTTCCTTCCAGCCAGGGCTGTGGCCATTTGGATCAGTGTAGGCAACGACTGGAGGGCAAGTTTGTGCTTATCTGCGCTGCCAGCGCTAGACACGCATCACACTTGGTGCACTTCTGTGCCTGACTATCCTCTTCATGCTTTTGAGAGTGCCATGTCTATTTCTGGGGACTTTGACAGTGCATTGCTGCCATCGCACCTGTAGATATTTCAAATATTAAATGTAGAGCTTTATCCAACAAAGATTTTTGTCTTAGTACTAAGACAAGGTAGGATTTTTTTTTCTAAATTAAATGTAGCTGTTAACCCATGGAATCAACTGCAAAGCAAGCAAGCTAATTGATTCCACAGGTGTATTAATAAATTTAGTTTCTGTAATACACAGAAAATCAGGTTATGATCTAATTGTCTCTCTAAATTTTTAATTGATTCCTGAAACAATCTGTTTGTTGATTCATTGGGTACCTGTGAGTTTCCCTGCAGATCATGCGTAGTGAGAGCACATTCAACTCATACAAGGCCAGTTCAAATACTTCAA
This sequence comes from Dasyornis broadbenti, assembly GCA_013397935.1. Lineage (NCBI taxonomy): Eukaryota > Metazoa > Chordata > Aves > Passeriformes > Dasyornithidae > Dasyornis > Dasyornis broadbenti. The sequence goes on along the minus strand of VZRN01000341.1, from coordinate 448,585 downwards.
AATCTCTTAGTAACAAGTAACTCTTTTCAGGCAAAATTGGATGAAGATGTTGTATATTTAAATAGTGTTTCATTGAAGGAAAGAGTGTACACCTCTCAAAAGAAGAATTTCTTTAACACTCACCTGCCTCACATCCATTTGCAGACACCGTGTCCTTGTGAAGAAGTCAAGTAAGGAGAGGGTACTTAAGACCAATTTTGAAAGGTTTGGTAGCATATTTTAGAAGAGTCACTGGCATCAGTGGATTCCTTTTTTGCTTTGTGGGTTCTTCTTTGGTTTTGTTTTCAAAGTGAGCACTTCAGCTTTTTTCAGCTAAAAAGAGCAGAGAATAAGTGTAGAAATACAGGGTGTTTGGCTGAAGCTGCCAGTATCAACAGCAAAGAGGTGTTCAACTGAGATGAGAAATGGAAAAAAATAGGTATTCTAAAATGTATTTTCACCCATGGGTAAGCAAATAGTATTATGGAATCATAGTAATCTCCTTTGGTACTAGTAGGATGCTTGATTTCAGATATTTTTCATACATAAAATCAAATATGGATTTAAATATAATGTTTGCAAATATGTGAAAATCAGTCCTCAGTGGTGGTGGTGGTCTGGTCCTGTGTTTTTCCTGGTTGCATCTAAAGAGCACTTGGAGCACACACAGTGTGCTAGAATCTGCTTCTGGGAATTTCTGACTGCGACATCCACTTCAAATATCATTCACAGCTTAAACACATTAGAACCACATGGCTTCCTGTCAACTTTAAAAAGAAAAGAAAACTTGCCCTTAAGACTATTTTGTTGGGTTTCTGTTTTACTTTGCTCCATTGTGAAAGGCTGAAGCAGCACATTTTTGAAGCTTCTGTAGTTTCTATGTGCGTACAATGTTTTTGTGACTACAGTTTTTCCATCTTAAAAAAAGAAAATTTATCTGTTTCTCAGAACTCAAAATGCTGCATTTTTCTTGACTTCCATGAAACTTGGCAGTGAATCCTGTGTTCCTTCAGTGTTTCTGTATCCCCAGCTGAATGTGCTCAGAATTTCTCAGTGGTAAAGACTAGAGGCTTATTTTTACTGTTGGAATGAAAAGAGTGTCCAGGCATGACTTCGAGTTTCAACTTTCAATTGAATAGAACAGGTTTACAACCTAAAGTTGTATTGTTTTGCACTTCTTTAGTAGGGAAGTGATTTCAATCGTTGAAATGATGGGAAAGGCAGGTATGTTGTGTTACAGCTCTTTTCTCCTGCCATTGAGAATGTATTTCCTTTTATATTCCCTAAGATGTATGTATTTTTCTAGTATAATAAATTAGATTAATTCATGAGTCAGAAGAGGGTTGAGGTTTTTTTTTTTTTGAGACCAGTCCATTGCATCCCAAGAAAATAAATACTGTTACATTGCCAAGGGCAGAGGACTCAAGAATGGGGGAAAAGGCATGACGTGCAATATCATATCCTTGTTTCTAAGAATTAGAAATGTCGGTGGTAGTTGGGCATTTTTTTGTTTTAATTGAGCTTGCACGTAATGTTTTGACTCTAATTTTGCGCTGTGGCACTTTGTGCTCCTGGACGCCAGATGGTGCTGCGAAACTGGCTGATGTGTAATGTTCACACTTGGAGTAATTGATGCTTGATTCAGTTCCAAAGTCAGGTCCGTGCTTTCTGACCTGGTGTGTATTATGGGATGCAGAACTGCACGTGGTAGCTCAGCCCAGCAGCTTGTGTTGTATAAGGGCAATGGTCTGAACACTGTCATGTAAACCAAGCGGGCTGTAGAATCAATATTTTAGATCTCACTGGGCAAAACCTGCCAGCAGCTGGTGTTGCTGCTAGTTTATGTACTTGACACATCAGAGATTTGTTTTATTAAAGTATCATTTAAATTTCATTTGATAGCTGCAGTCAGAAAACTTTTGGTGGAGGCACCTTTAGTGCCAGGTTAAAACTGCAAAGGATATTTCTAGAGCCTAATTAAATATAATAAAGTGATGATGAGGAGGGTGTGAGTTTGGTGGGCTGCCAAAAAGCTTTCAGTTGTCTGCTGTTACTTTTTGTTTGAGAAGATATGATGGCTTAGCTACGTAATTGCATTGCAGACGATGTCTATGACACAGTGATATACATTTGGAATTTGTTTTCTGTTCATTTTAAGTTGGTTATCATGTTTAATAAATCCATCTGGTAATCCTAATTGTGGGGCTGAAAGGATGGAGTAAGACATTTGGTCTCCAGCTGAATCCCAAAGGTTTGTGGTGCAGTTTATCAGTGCATTATAAATAATGGGCTCAAATTTATTTGAGCAGTGAGGAAATTTTTTTATAGATATTTTACTGGATTTTTCTGACAAGTTTATTTCTTTTATAGATCCCCATATTAAAGTTTCTGGAAAAAAGGAAAATGTTAAAGAAGCAAAAGAGAAAATCATGTCTGTCTTGGACACAAAAGTAAGAAAACTTTCTTAGAATGACACCTTAACCCCTAATTTTGTGGTGACATTGATCTCTTTAATGGGCATATTTCAAGAGAAGGTATTTATGGACGTTCTGAATCCAAGTCTCCAATATACTCTTTGCAGATGTTGATATTGGTGTATACCCACATATTTAAACATTTTGCAAGAAGAATACTTGCTTAAAGCAGCTTTTCCAGATCTGAATTATATAGAAATAATATTTCCAGCCATATGGCCAAAAGCATAGGTGATTTGTTCATAGAATTAGGCTTTTACTTTAAAATCTGAAATACAGCTTCACTGCAAGCTGTAGATTATGCAACCACTTCAGAGAACCTAAAATTTTGTTTCTTTTTGAAATTCAGTTTTAGGAGCATTTATGCAGCTTTATATTTAACTGTTACTTTACTCCTACATTCTGAAACACCAGGACCAGAATTTCTAAAACATCTAGATTTTGGCCAGGGCTCCCTTCTGTTCATCAGATACTATTTTCATGCAACAGCAGCTCTTCTGGGGCAGTGTGTGTGGCTCCTGGGTAGTTCTCTGGCAGCTTTCTGGTTTCTGAGCAGTTTGCTAAAAGGAACACTCGAGTGATAAGCTCCACTTTTTGAATAACTATTAACAGCATTATTATGGGAAGACAAAACACTCTTTCTTTGTCCCATGGCTTTGATTTGCAAAGTCTTCGTAATGTGATCCTTTCAGATCAAACAAAGGTGCGTGGCTTTAATTGGAAGAACACAGAATTAAAAGAAATTAGAATGAATTGCAAAAGGACACAAGTCACAGTTGATGAAAGTTCAGGGGCGTTTTAAGAGCCTTAGACTTTTTTTTTTTGAAGATGCATCTTTTGGGGTACTTTCCTCCATCTTATTTCCTCACTAGAAAGGAAATGGGACTAATTTAGCATCCAACTCATTCATATTAAAAACATCATCCTTGAGTAGAAGTTAAGCAATGGCAAAAATACTTTGGAAATACAATTTTGAAGGTCGTTCCTGAAGTTACATCACTCTTAAAAACTTAAATAATCAGGTTCTGCTGTGACCAAGTCTAATCATGGGTGCTTGATTTGCAGAGCAATCGGGTAACCTTGAAGATGGATGTTTCACACACAGAACATTCTCATGTGATAGGTAAAGGTGGCAATAATATTAAAAAGGTGATGGAGGAAACAGGATGCCATATCCATTTTCCAGACTCCAATAGGAACAATCAAGCAGAGAAAAGCAACCAAGTAAGTATTGTTTAATACTGAGCTCATTTATATTGTAATTCTTGAGAATATAAAACATTTCTAACCTTCTTTCGTTAATCTGGGTTTTTTTGGGGTGGTGTGTTCATGTTCAGGGAAATAGATTTTAGGTATTTACACTGTGTGGAAAGCACAGGGTTTCGTAAGTGAGCAAAACTTTAAAAACAGATGGAAACAATTTATGATGGCTCATGAATCATTTTAATTTTCTTAAGCTAAAATTACTCTCTGCATACAGAAGTCAACAACTTAGTGTGAATGGCAGAAAAGTGGTATGAAAAAATCTGCTTTTGTAATTAATTTTCCTGTTCAACACATTACTTGTTCAGCACATTGATTGATTTTTTTTTTGGTGCTTTTTGCTTATGGTATAACTTAGTTGAAGACTAAACTTAGTGGATAGCCAGCAGAAATGAATGTCCTACTGTAAGAGTTCAACTTTATTCTACTAAGTCATTGAGCTTAAATTGTACATCTCTTCTAGTGCTCATATTGGTGGAATGTTTACTTTCCAGTCTCTCATCCTTGTGCTTAGAATTCCCTCTTGTGCATCCTAATGGCTGCTGTGCAAAATGCAGTAATTATCAAAACATTCAAGAAAATTTACTGTTATTGAACATTAGCATTGAGCACAGGTATACAGTAGTAATTCCAGTCTTTGATCCAAACCGCTGTATTGTTGGATGCATCCTTTTTCTAGTTTTTTTAATATATATAACCTAAGATGCTGTAACATGCATAGATAATTTTTTAACATGGCTTATAGTTTGCAGCCATAGTTTAGAGAACAATTAGGACGTCACCAGGTGTCAAATAAATGTTGACTTTTTTTTAGATTCCTTTTTTTAAGGTGAACACAGCTGTCTGAATAACTTTTCTGTGTCTCATTTGAAAATAAGATGCAATATCATACTTTTTTGCTTTTGCAGGTGTCTATTGCAGGACAGCCAGCTGGAGTGGAGTCTGCAAGAGTCAGAATTCGGGTAATGCTCTGATTCAGTGTAGTGTCCCCTTGAAAACACCTGACAGGGAAAAAATGCATGGTTTTGAGAACCCTAGGGTTGTCTGTGTCTGTCTAGTGACAGCAGGAATGTAGGAACAAATGTGAGTATCCATATGAGAAATATGCTCAGGGATATTATAACAGTGATTCACATTCTGGCCAAATTTTTAACTAGCCCAAGGTGGGTCTTGAACGTGAAGTCTACACTATAAGCAAGATGTAAATTAATTCCATACTGTGTAGAAAATGACATCTTAACTTACCCACCACAGACGGTCTGTAGAAGCTCAGGCATCCTATGTGAATCTATGACTTGGGAAAGGCAGTTGCTGCCTCTTACATTTTACCTGTTTCCATGTATAATTTGTGTAAATAATCAGTATCATTCTCCACTTGTAGCTATTTTCTGTCTTTTCCTTCTAGTTTCAACTTGTATGTGTATTTTTAAAATAATTAAAATTCAAGTAAATTATGAGAAGTGTCTTGCAGTTAGTTAGTCAGACATGTCACACAACCTTGTCTCAACAGTCATGAAAGGAGCTGATGTTTACTTAGCCTTGTAGCTGACTTGAGAGTTCCAGTTAATCCGTGACAGAGAAGAGACGCTCTAGCAAGTTTTACAAATATTGACCTGTTTGTAGATTGATAGGTATGGGAAAATTACTTTGCTTTATTGTTGCTACATAGTTGCAAATGGTACTGCTGTTCTGGAGGGAAAAAACCCAAACAGAACCCAAAAACGCCTGTGCAAAAAAACCCCACTGTAGTATGCCTGGAAAAATCAGTGCCTCTTTCCAAGTGACAATGGGATATTTTTATCAGTGAACTCTGGGCAGAGGATGTGTTACGTTAGTTTAATCATCACTGACCAGTACATTATGATTGAGGAATAAAATTGTTGTAGGCTTAGCGAGTGTGGCTCTGGTTTTCAATATTTGCTCTTCATTGTTGTTGTAGGAGCTGCTTCCATTGGTACTCATGTTTGAATTGCCTATTGCTGGAATTCTCCAACCCATCCCAGATCCTAATTCTCCGACCATTCAGCACATATGTCAGACGTATAACGTCTCAGTTTCCTTCAAACAACGCTCTCGAATGTATGGTGCTACAGTCATTGTCAGAGGGTCACAAAACAACACTAGTGCTGTGAAGGTAATCTCTGCTCTTAAGTGGGTTTCTAAATGTTATATATTTACAACTTAGATGCCTAAGATATCCTGCCTCATCAGTACATGTTATTGTATGATCACTTGCAAAGCCTGAGGATTGTTTTTTTTTTCCTATACTTAACCGATATAGGTGAGATGTAAAAATGCCTAGAAAATAGTTTTACATTTAGGATTTAGCATTCTTAGTGGTAAGGTTTTAATCTGGTGTTCACCTCCAGCATGCTTGTTTAGGTTTTCAGCAGTTCTGGAATATGTGCTGATCTTACCCGTTACGCAGACAAAACCCAAGAACGCACCTCCCACCTCAAATTCTTCATGCTGAGCTCTTCTCAACATGCACTCGAATGTGTAACCTTGAAAGTTGTCCAGTCAATCAATAAACTGTTCTTGCGAATCCAGCACTGGGAGATAGGAATTTGACAGTCAAGGCAAGATACTGCCAGGAGCCTGTTCATCTTAATAAAGCAAAAAGTGTTCTTGTTAGGAACTGGCAGTATGAGAGACTGATATGGTCCCAGATGGGTCTATCTCAAGCCTGTAAGAACATCTGAACCCAAAACTGAAAGTCAGGTTTTGCAAGTGTACCTACTCAGATAAATCTCTTTTGACCTTCTGACTGCCTGTGGGGCCACAGAAGGTCCCTTGGGACCAAACCACGTGTCATTGTCTTACTGCCTTTTACAAAATGGCAGTTAAATTATGTATTTGGTCATAAAATGGGAGTAGTTGGTAGAGTTTAGTCCATTTGTTACCTTTAGCAGATCAATCGTGGTTTTAAACCAAACTGTTTTCTTTATCTTGCCTGTGGAGCGCATGACAAGCAAGGAAGCAGTCTGAGGTGTTGGTCTGTGTGCATGTGAGCCCTGTTTCACTGATTTCTCCCATTTCACCCACAGGAAGGAACAGCCATGCTCTTGGAACACCTGGCTGGGAGCCTGGCCTCTGCAATCCCTGTGAGCACACAGCTCGACATCGCAGCGCAGCATCATCTCTTTATGATGGGCCGAAATGGCAGCAACATCAAACATATCATGCAGAGGACTGGTGCTCAGATCCACTTCCCTGACCCCAGTAACCCTCAGAAGAAATCCACTGTCTACCTCCAGGGCACAATTGAGTCTGTCTGTCTTGCCAGGCAATATCTCATGGTAAATACTTGCAGTGAAACTTGTGTGAAAAAATTGCCAGATCATAGAAAATGTGCTCACTCTGCATGTATTTACAAGTCAAATGTAAATCCTCCTTGGAGAGGAAGGATTGCCACTCACACTGCAAACAGCTGACTAAATTTTTGTCAGGGTTTTGTCAGTGTTTCTAGTCATCAAAAATATTTGTAATCTCTGGTAACATGACTTGAAAAATAACCCTGGTAATAGAAATGCAACATAAGGAATTTAAATGTACTGTAACAATATGCCTCTGAGTAGAGGCAGATTTCTGAAATGTTCTGTGGGTGTTGGGTGACGGGTTGTGTTTTGTTTTGCCAACCTGCCTTCTCTGTGTTTGTCAGGTAAGTAGGTTTCTTTTGAGGGAAAATGTCAGGAAGTCCTTAGTTCCCATGTAGGCAAGTTTTCAGTGAAATTGGAAAACCATAGGAAATAATTACTCATTCTGTGGTCTTACATTCTTTATAGTACTGTAGCCACAGTTCTCTAACACCTTTTATAAAAATAGCTCTGGTGGTGAATATCATTATTTTTGGTATATTGGTCTTTAAACTTCCCAGGAGCCTTTAGGCATTATTTTAGTACTAATGCATGTACACACTTTTTATATATGTGAACATTAATGGACCATTTCAGTTTGGGGTTTTTCACTCTAAAGTTTTCGTATTTCAAGTGTGTTATAGATGTTATCCATATCACTCGAAAATATTTATGTAACTGATTAGGAATGGGGAAGAGAATGGTAAAAGTGAAGTCTTTGGCAGTGGTGAATTAGAGGTTTTTTAGAATTGTATTTCCTTATTTCAAACATAGTTTAATGTCAGACATTTAGTATGATTCTCCTGCCATCAGTTCCTGCTAGGAATTTTTGTGCCTTTCTTTTCAGGGTTGCCTTCCCCTTGTGCTCATGTTTGATATGAAGGAAGAAATTGAAGTAGAACCACAGTTTATAACACAGCTAATGGAGCAGTTAGATGTCTTCATAAGCATTAAGCCTAAGCCAAAGCAACCAAGCAAGGTTTGTGCAATGCTAATACTTTCTTTTTAGGCTTTCATGACAAAGTTTTAGAGGTGGTGAGTTGACATGTGTGCTCTTCCTCCCCAGCCTAATGGATCATAAACTTGTGAAAGCCATATGTATTTTCTGTCTGAAATATCAGTTTAAATGATCCAGCAGCTCTACTTTAGGGTAATTTGACTATCATTAAATGCTTAATAATAAAGAAGTTAGGTTCTGTATAGAATATGCTGATAAAGGCAATGGGAGGTGTTCATTGTAAAATATTCAGGCAGGTATGGATGGGGACTCTTGCAATTATCTGTGTTGTATACAATGCCAAAGCAAGCAAAAGTTTTAAATGATCATTGCATTTTGTCTGTAGGTGAGCTTTCCTGTGTAGGGACATATAAAATCAATACAAAGAAACAGCCTGTAGAGAATGTACAAGAAGCAAAAGTGGTTTTGTAACTTAATTTTCCACGTACTTACTACTTTATTCTCAGACAGCTGTAAATTTAATAGCTGAATTTAATATGAACAACTGTTGTCCACTTCAAGGTACGAAGCTCCAGTAAAAGAGAAGATAAGGTATTAATTATTGATTCACTTATTTATCTCTGCAGGTGCTTAACATTTGGTCTATCAAATAGCACTAAGGTACAATAGTCATTAATTTTCTTAGATAGGGAAGTCTTCCATCATTCTCATGGCAAATCCTTATAAAATCCCTGAATTTATTCTCAAGAGCCCTGAATTTGAATAGTTGCTAATGGATGTTAGCTCATGCTGTCTCATACTGCTATGATCTTGTGGTAGCCAGATATGTCTTTTGGAGAAGTGTTACTTACTGGTTTTCCTTTTCTGTTGTTGTTTTCTTTCCCTACAGTCTGTGATTGTAAAAAGTGTTGAACGAAATGCCTTAAATATGTACGAGGCACGGAAATGTCTCTTGGGACTTGAAAGCAGCGGAGTCACCATAGCATCAAATCCATCTACTGTCTCATGCCCCGTTGGTCTGTCTTGTCCTGGTTTGGACATCTTGTCCTCAGCAGGACTAGGACTCACTGGGCTTGGTATGCATTCATTATATTTATATTTTTTTAATATAGGTTCTTTTGAAGCTGAAGTCACTTCAACTAGAAGAAAGGACTAGGTGTGTGCTTTGTGTAAGGAATCATGTTAAAGCATTGGAGGATTGTAACAGCCTCTGGCCTCCCAAGGGCTTGTTGTTATGAAACTTCTCCAAGGCTTTTGTAATCAGGTGTGGAACTCATCCCTGTAGAAAAAACTCTGGAAGCATGCAAACCACTCAGCTGAAAGTGAAAGGGAGGGAAATACAGGTGAGGCAGGAAATGGCTTTTATAGCTTCTTCGACTGTGTGATGTCTCAGGCTGTCCTGAATTTGGGTGGGTACTTAAGCCTGTCAACAGTACTGTGAAAGTTAACATAGCAAACCCCACATTTCACTTCAGTATCTCACTGTAATTGAGAGATCCTTGTGCTTCTAGCTTAGACCTTGCGTATCAGTTGAAATATAGGACAGAAACGAGTAAGTTTCTTATCTTAGTGTAATTTTGTAGAAGCTCATAGTCCAGACTGGAATTACAATTTTATTTTCAAGCTCCACAAATACCTTTGTATCAGAAACACATAGAAGAGCCAAGCAATCCCAGAAGAATCTAGTGACACATCTTGACAATGGTTCTTGAAACTCGGAGTTCTCATGGAACCGGCATTGTCCCTTGTCACCTGCCATCCTGGAGTGCTGTGTAGTTCCGTGTCACATGCTTCGCTGGGGTCACAGGGGAGCAAGTGTTTGTGCCATTTGACTGGAATTTGTAATGCTGCCTTTGTGACTTTTTTGTGACCCCCTCATGCTGCACTTTGGGGGATTGGGGCTTTTACCTTTTCAGTGTATAGTGCTGAACTGTTTTGTGAATGCTCTTACAGGAAGAGCTGGTTTGGGGGAGTGCTTTGGTAATGATCAACGCATTTTCAGGATGATTTGCAGCCCATACTGAAAATGCCAAAAGGAATTGAATAGTTGCTCGTGTGGAAGTAGTGGTTTATTCACAGAAGCTTTTGAGAAAAAGGTTACTGTGGGAAATGAAAGTGAGGTGGTGCAGTACAGTTGCTTTCTTGTCTCTGTGGTGCTGCTTTGAAACAAACCATCAGAAGCAACAGAAGGGATACAAAGAGGTGGTGCAAAGATACAAAGCTGAGAAGCAGCTGGTGCAGACTCTGTTATGACAAGAGTTAGGGTCCAGTAGGACATAAATGGTGCTCCAGTTCTTCTTGGATATATGGTCCCCAGTTTATGAAGAAGCATTCTTAATGTGCTGTGTGCACCAAATAAACAGGAGGTTTAATATTAAAATTTGTTTGTGAAACACATGCTGGTGCATTTTATTGAGGAGTTGTTTGTTTCTTTTCAGTTGGTACTTCTGTGGAAAATTTTTTTTCTGTAAGTCTTAACTAAACATTCACTTGCATAACTTTTTGCAGGCCTTTTAGGTCCAACAGCCCTGTCAGTCAACACCTCAACCGCTCCAAACTCTCTGCTGAATGCCCTCAATAGCTCTGTGAGCCCTTTGCAGAGTCCAAGTTCAGGCACGCCCAGCCCCACGTTATGGGCAGCATCTCTTGCTAACACGAACACCACAGGTTGGTAGAAGTTTAATGTGAATTAAATGAACTGTGCAACACCAAGTCATTAGAATGGCAGTTGACAGGTCTGGAGTAATTAATTCTTTGGAGCCTTAATTCCTACATTTATCTTAGCATGGATGAATAAATATGCAAATTTAAAGTTATATTTCTTTTCTTTCATCAGTTTTATGTAGAAAACAAGGTTAACCTACCCAGTAATGGTTAGATAAAGCATTATGGTTTTGACTTGTAATTCCAATGGAAAATTTTTAGTAATGCATCATAGCTACATAAAGATTTATATAAAGTAGTATAATGCCTGAGGAAGTTAAATGTGAAATTTAATCAGAACATAATCAAATTTTGTTACAGGTTTTTCTGCTATTCCACACCTAATGATACCATCTACTGCCCAAGCAACCTTAACTAGTATTCTGCTGTCTGGAGTGCCTAATTATGGTCAAAACACTCCATCTCCACCACCAGGCTTGACTCCTGTTGAAGTCCATGTTAATGGCATGCAATCAGAAAGTAAAAAAGGCTCAGCTTCTTTAAATGGTCACGTAAAGGTAAGTGATGGAGAGGTCTCTATCCTGGAGAACCAGATTTCTTTGTACTAGACCTTTACTAAAAAAAGCTGAAAGAGAAAACTGGCTATATTAGAAAGCTTCTAAGTTTAAAAATAAGCAGCAGTGTTTTCAAATATGACTTAAAGATTGAAAAATAGAGCATTCAAACATACTGTTCGGCTAAACCAGGAATGGATTTCTTGTTCTCCTGCACAGATGGAAAAGGGAAATTGCTTCAATATTTCCTTAAGCATAAAAATCACTTCAGTGATTTATGACAATCTTTTCAGGCCTCAAATATCAAGTATGCTGCACTGTCTGCCACATCGCTGGGAGAAAACGTGCTGAGCACAACCCACAGTGATGCAGTGAGGCAAACAAGCACTCATGGTGCCTCAGAACAAGTGGCTGCCAAGGCAAATAGTGAAGAAGGTAAGACTTGGACATTGCATTCCTTTGTCTGGCAGTGTTTGTACAGTCTGTGTACAATTAATGATGCAAAGCTGTGAAGATATTCCCTGTGAATTGGTTTTGCAACCATGTCAAAGGACAATATTGGTGGATCTCCCAGATTCATTGTCAAAGAACGTAAATAGAACAGTACTGAGCTGTACTGTTGCTAGAAACACCTTGAATCAGTATAAATAAACTTGCAACATTTCATGTGACTCATAGGAGTAGAGGGAGATAACCTATGAGGATTTTAGTATCTTTACTGCAGCCTAACTAAGCTCTGCTGGTTTAAATGATGTTTTATTTTTGCCTTTAAGCAAAAGGAAATGTTTAATGTCTCTGAGAAGGTTTTTGCAGAAAATTGTCTCAATCTAACCTAGATGACACTGGGAAGCAATTTTACTTGTGTGTCTTGCAACAGCATTTCAGTTATGCTGCCTGTTAGAAGCTGAGGTACTTAACTGTCCCCATCATTCTTAGAGAGAGAGAAAGCCAGCTCCACTTCAGGCTTGAGCAAATATGTGTAAAGGCCTTGTTTCCCTTGCCAATACTGACCAAGAAGGAGATCTTCTCTTATTTAGGGTTGTGGTCGTTTGAAATGCTGGTTTGAAACAAAGGTACATTGCCAATCTAAGGTGATAAATATTTGTAAAATTATGTTCTAAAGGTATTTGAACATGAAATGGGGCAAGCTGTTTTTCCAGCAGAAGCTACCTGAGCACCTGGCAAAGTCTTTTAAAACTGGTATAGAATCAAATTTCTTCAGAATACATAGTCACTTCGAATTGTCAGTCCTCACATTTAATATTAATTAATAATATTTAAAATAAATATTTGGAAAAAGAAAATACTTAGTGTGACTGCTATATATGTAAATACTAACCCTTTTTTGTGCATTTGAACTTACGTCTCTTGACTGCATAACCTTAACCAAATTGTTATCCCTGAAGACAGTCCTGTAAGGAGGAAGAGGAAGTTTTCTCCCATAGTTACCATTCCTGCAGAATGGTAGAACACAGCAGAGTGGTGATTTAACTCTCCATTGTAGGTTGCAATGACGCTTTTGTAGAAGTGGGCATGCCCCGGAGTCCATCCCATTCTGCCAACACCAGTGATCTGAAGCAGATGATGAGCTCTTCCAAGCAGGCCTGTGCCAAGAGACAAACGGTGGAGTTACTGCAAGGCACCAAAAACTCCCACTTACAGTAAGTTGAGTGAATAAACACAGATTAATGGAACTTGCACAAGACAAAATTACTTCACATGTTTTGGTTCACACAAGGGGTGGTTCAGTCATAAGATACTCAAAAGAACTGATTTAATTTGGCCATGATTTTCCATCACATTACGTACTAGTATAGCCCCCAGTTTGTCTGATAGCTGCAGACTTTGCATGCTTTTTGTTCATCCTGTTTGTCTTTGGATTTAAAAACATGTCTTTCCTGTCCCACAAAAGAATGGAGATTTCTGTCAGAGGAAGTTTCATTATCTGTTTCTAAGGTATACGTTGTTGCAATTCCCTGCTTTATTGAATGTTTTGAGAATAATTTCTGACTGCCTTTTCCTTTTGTGTGTAGCTGAGGCTGTTTTCTTCTTAGGAAAGCTGTATTCAGGGCATAGCAGCATGTTCTCAAACACTCGTCTCAATGATGATTTTGGTTGGGTTGGCTCTTTCATGACCCAGCAGTGGGAAAAGCTCCTTAGAGTCATATACACCTTGTCAACACAGGTCTTGTTCTTAATACAGTGTTTTTGTCTGATGTACTCATGTTCTCACTGTTTGTTTGGGAACTGTTTATCTCAACTCTTTTGAGACACAGATTTTCTTTTGCTTCATTTATTTACACTCTTAAGGTTATGATAAGCATTTTATTAATTCTGCTTTCACGGTTTAAAAATCCAAGGGATCCTGCTAACCAAATTCATTTGTTTGTATGTCTTACTCTTTTTGCTGAGGACATAGTGCTCACAGTTTCCTTGGGGATAGTAGTTTACTGCTTTAAAGTAAAAGTTTATACTGTTCTAGAGTAGGCCTAAAATGTAGCTGGGTTTTTAGGAAGAAAAAGAAAGAATTGCATTAAGAGGTAATATAAACATGTAGAACTGCAGTTACTGAAGCTGTAAAAGCAAGTAGGACCTATGCTAACTTCCTTAGGCCCTATTATGCAATCTCTCTTTCTCCTACAACTATGACTCCCTTAGAGCTGCTGATCTGAGCAAGGCTAAATGGGAAGTCACACCATGCAGGGATTTCATGCAATAATTCCAGATACCAGACAGCTCAAAACTGAGTCTATAAACTATGTCTCTTAGTTTGTAACATAGGAAGAAGAAATACTTGCTTTCTTTCGCTGCCAGAGACAATGGTGCAGGAGAGCTGAAACTTTTGGAAATAGTGCAAAAAACTCTGAGATCTTTGTGTATTGACATGCCTTGAGTTTGGCTGCCAGACTTCTCAGGGTAAAGCTCAGTTAGCAGCAGTGCACTGAGTGTTGAGTGCCTGTGAGCAGCAGCCTGAGCTAACGGTGCCTTTGTCCCCGCAGCACTGCGGAGAGGCTGCTCTCAGAGGCAGAGCTGGGTGCCCCGGACAGCCCCGTGGCCGATAAGAAAGCCCCGGGCAGTGAGCGGGCAGCGGAGCGAGCGGCGGCCGCCCAGCAGAACTCGGAGAGAGCACGACTGGCTCCGCAGCCCTCCTTTGTCAATATGCAGGTAGGGCTCCCTAAATGAAGCCAATGAAGCATCAGTCTTGCTAATTGCAGAGTGAAGTTACCATAGAATGCAGAGGTGACTGGAGACTGAATTGTTGTTACCAGTTCAGCAAAAGTACTCAGAGCCAAGGCATCGAAATGTTTTGACTGAGGAATGACTTGTCAACAAAATTTCTTCAAAATGAAAAAACTCGTATGCTTCTGTTGAGTGAGAAAAATTTAAGTACGGAAAATTGGGTGGCTATATTTGTCTCCATCATTTGCCTGTAAGAAATCTTATATTGTTGCTTGGAGAGAATTATAGTTACAAAATACATGTTAAAACTTGTCATACACAGTGACAGCTTGGTTAATTACAGCCTACAAATAAACCTGCTGCCATGTTACTGCCAATCTCCCCAAAGAGGGAGGAGAGCCTTTAGACTGTTTGTCAGAAAGCAGTAACAGGATTCTTTTCAGTATAGAACTGTCAAAGTATGGCCTTAGCCAGACTGCATGGAATACTGGAACAAGAGAAAAGTTAGTGTTTTGCAGCTGTTTTCCTTAGTTATTACTCTAGCTATTTTAAGTAGAGAGTGCAATCCTTGAGGCTAATACAGCATTTTTGTAGTTTTCTGTGTTTAGTTTTTCTAATTTGTAATTCAACAAAGTGTGGCTTATTTAATCAGGGGTATTTAAACTTCACCTCTTCCATTGACATAAGTAGAACACGTAGAGAAGTTCTTTAAATTCTCTCAAAACTTAAGTTCTTTTCCTTTCACGAAACTAGTACATGGAGGAGAACTAAAACTGGAAGATTATGAAAAATAACTGTGGTGCCTGTATTTGCTAAGATATATTATCTTTTTTGTGCTGTTAAGGAATGTTTTAAATGCTAAGAACAGATGGTTCAGGAAGAGACACTATGCTTGAAAGATATCTTATTTTTAAAAACTGAAGAAAAATTCTGCCTAAGCAATTTGCAAATACTGCTGCAGCCTCACTCAAATCAAAATCACATAGTTAAAAGTACCTAAGGCTCTAACTGGACTACGATCAAATTATTGTGCAGTATTTCAGGTAATGCATCTCCTAGATGTATTCCCTGGCTACTTTGAAACCCTTTGTTTTCTCAAAAAGCTGAGTTCTGGAGTGGCATTTAGTTAGAATGGTAATTAAACTGTCTTCTGCATGTTTAATTTTTAGGCATTTGATTATGAACAGAAGAAACTACTGGCAACCAAAGGTATGTGGATGAATAGTGACTTCTGAAAAGTTTGTTAGTACATGGATGAAATAATTTTCTGAAGTTCCAGTTTTGTAATCTGATTTTTAATAAAATCTGAAAGTGGTAGTGAAACATTTTTATATTAGTTTTAAGTTCCAAAAATTTCTTAATACCAACATAGTATATAAAATACACTTACTTGCAAGCTGTTTATACTGTAAGTATATCCATATGCAAATGATCAATATAGTTTTCAGAGAGCTCATTACTGTAATACTTCACTTTATTTGGATGCTAATTAAGCTTTAAGGTGTTTGTCATATCAGCTAAATGGCCTCTTATTTCAAGGATAAATTAAGTTGTAGAATTGGTAAGGGGCTTAACCATATCTTTGACCCTGTTAAAAAATAAACCAAATTACCCGTTCACCAAACAAAAAACAGAAGCTCCTCTCTTTGAAACAGATATGACTCTTTTGGCTTCCATGCAGCCCTGTGGGATTTAACTATCTTCTGGCAGAGTAAATTGCCTTAAGGAAGGGTAGGATTCAAGCTGTGTAGCAAGTGGAGGTCTTTAGAGTTTGCTGTTTGCTGGGGCTCAAGCTGTTAGCAAACATGACTTAAGTATTATCCTCACAGTACCTTTATTAAGGCTTAGATTTACTCATTTGTCTCTGTGTTTTCAGCTATGTTAAAGAAGCCAGTTGTAACAGAAGTGAGAACTCCAACAAATACATGGAGTGGTTTGGGGTTCTCTAAATCAATGCCTGCAGAAACTATCAAGGAGCTAAGACGAGCGAATCATGTGTCGTACAAGCCATGCATGACAACTACATATGAGGTATATAAAAGTATACTGTAATGGAAATTTATTTTTAGTGAATGATACAGTTGTTTCTCTTGAGGAATGTTTATAACTTCTGTAAAAAAAACATCTTGCAGATAACTGTTCTAATTTTTTTTATGGTGAAAAATATTTCTTACATAAATATTAAGGCATATGGAATACATTCAGCCCAACACATAAAGCGATGTCTGTTTTATAGATAAGTCATAGGGCATAGAAGTCTGCTTCTTAAAATATATTTGTTTAAAGAAGCTTAAAACAACTTACAGGACCAACTGTCTCGGTGGTTGCAAACAAGATAGGGATTTTGTAACCTAATTAAAACAATGTATATGTAACAGGTAAACTGTATAGTGTGTATCACTGCATGGTGGAGGAGAGCAGCAGAACAAGAACTCATCTTTCCTCCTGGGAGCAGAACTGGGATCTACAGCTTTCTCTACTTGCAGTGTTCACTGGGCCCAGAATTTTCCCAGGCAGAAGGCAGACGGAGTCCAGCAATTCTCTTCAAAGTCCCAGCATAGCAATCTTGCAGGGAATTTGTTCCTTTCTTCTCAAAGGCATTCTGAAGTTGCTTTTTAGTGCTTCCTTGCTGTAATCCTTCCCAGCTTCCATGGAGACACCTTTTTCTGTCCTGTTTATATAAAAAGTAAATGGTATGTTTCTTGAGGAAGGGGACTTCATAGCTCTCTAGGATATACCTGTCTGTTAATGCAAAAGCAATATTCAGCCAGGATAAAAATGTGCCTTGGTGTTCTCCACTTGACATGTCAACTTTTTAAGCCTAGTAGTAGGCTTGGCTACATGTGATGCAGTAGTACCTAGGGGAAAGAAAAAGCCGCAACCAAAATCTGTGAATTTTTTTTTTGCATACTTTTCTATGTTGATTGAGCAGGAGTGGAGTTTTCCCCCAGGCCTTGATGTCTAAAATCTCTAAGTGGGTCTGTGATTCTAAGCAAGAACACAGTGTTTCTTCAGGGGTGTCTCTTTTACTAAACAGTGTAAAAGATTGCTGCCTCTTAAGTGATGCTTTTCAATTGCAATTTGATACAAGTTTATAGAATTAAATTGGTAACTTTCACAATTTTTAGTTTATGTAAGTATGTGATATCTGTAAATTTTCTTTCCTTTGGGTATGTTGCCACTGAATACTGTTGCCTTGTTTTGGGATGTTCTGACCCGCAGTGATGAGAGCTGGTATTCAGTGTTTCACGAGACTATGAAAATCTATTTAAGAAGACCCCAGACAAAACAACTACAAACTCACAAGCCATTGCAGAATTGTTGTTGTTGTAGTGTTGTGTGCAAGACTTTTGTCAAGTGTTTTGTACTTGATCCACTTATCTTCAGATAAATGTTCTGTTATGTTCTCTTCCCTGTGAAGGGATGTAGTCAATAGACTGCTTTGTCTAGAATTTGTGTGGGAATTTGATACCATGGAATGTTTTGGAAACAAACTTGGAAATACTGAGCAATTTATTTTGAATCACGGTCTTTAAATAACTCCTGCTTGAAAACTGTAAACTGCATATGTTTTAAGCACACCTGCTGTTTTTGTGTCCGGTTTGCAATTATTTGACTACTGATCAACTGCCAAAAGAATGTTTGCAAGCACTAAAAGCTGCTTTTTAAATGAGCTGCTTCAAAGAAAACATCTGAGTCACAATGAAACCTCTGTTTTCAGCCTAGTTTTATTTTCTGTGATTTTTCAGGGTTCATCCATGTCTCTGTCCCGGTCCAGCAGTCGGGAGCACCTGGGAAGTGGCAGTGAATCTGATAACTGGAGAGACCGGAGTGGGCTTGGACCCACTGCTCATGATTTTGTCTCCTCAATTGGCAGCCCCAAACGGAAACAAAACAAATCAGGTTAATAAATTCTTATTAGCTGATTGAAAGAAAACAGTCATATTGATGTTAATATTTATTTTAATATGAATGTGTCCTGACTTCATTAGGGATTTAAATTACTGAAATTTGTAAAGTAATTATATATTTTTTTACAAATTGAGAAGTGCAAGCTTGTGTAACATGATATACAAATAATGGTCCAAAAGGAAAACTTTTAAGGATATTTGTTCAGTGCCAGACATTCTTGCTGAAAACTCTTTACTGTCATGGAGTGGGTTTTTCAAAGTGTACTGAAACCACGCCTGTGTAAAGGTTTATTTCTAGACTGCTCTCATTCTGCTTTGTTACCAGTGCAACAACAGCCAGGGCTTTATTGGGCTATTTGCTTATGAGTGAAGTCATAATACAGGCTGAAACTGAATTTTGAAGCATGATTCTCTTCATGGGGATAAAATTTATGAGAATATATAGTGACAGGACAAGGAGAATGGCTACAAACTGAAAGAGCATAGGTTTAGATCAGATATTATGAAAAATTTTCCCCGTGAGGGTGGTGAGGCACTGGCACTGCCCAGAGAAGCTGTGGCTGCCCCATCCCTGGCAGTGTCCAAGGCCAGGTTGGACAGGGCTTGGAGCAGCCTGGGACAGTGGAAGGTGTCCCTGCCCATGGCAGGAGGCTTGGAATGAGATGAGCTTTAAGGTCCTTTCCAGCCCAGGCAATTCTATGAGAAGCTGCCTGTCTGTGTGCTTGGCATGGCCTAGCATGATTTTAAATACTAGTTTCTGTGCATACAGGCTGTATATTTTGAAATTACTTTTAAAACAATGTTTAAGATTAAAATTTTACTTTAGTTGAACTCTTATTTTTTTTAATAACTTAATATATGCTTTTCTGAAAGAGTGAAAAGTGGAGGTAGAGAGTACTAAGTCCATACTACCTATCTGCTTTATGGGAAATATGTACTGTGGCTGTTTTTACTTTTTGTTGTTGCATTTTCTTTTAGAAGTGAATAAAACCTAAATCCCAAATTCAGAGTACACAGATAATAAAATTTGGGCATGGTAAGAAAGGATAGCTCCGATTAGAGAAAATATGTGTGGTTTTACAAAGCACATTAGTTGAGCTGTGAATGGCTGCACATCATATTCTAAGTACTCAAAGAACTAAAGAGATGACAAGTTTATTTGAAATCAATCTACTGATGTTTTCAAGTTCATTAGACAGAAATGAAAGTTCTAGGTTAATTAAAATAAATAAGGATTAAAAATGTCTTTACACGTGCATTAGAAGAAAATTAGAAGTGTTGCACATTGGCAGTGAAAGAAAATGTTCTATGGCAGCCTTAGCTTTCCCAGAGAATAAAATGTAGGGCTAAAGGATAAAAGAAATAACAATGAGTTGGGTGGACAAAAGCAGCTGTAAAGAAAACAAATAGTGGAACGTAAGTAACAAAAAAATTGCTTTACGCTGTTCATTCGCTGAGCCACTGAGAGGCTTTTTTTTTTTCCCTTGAAAAATAAAGATTTAAATACTTCATAAATTTAATGATCTAGTTGAATATAATGTTGGTGGACAATTGTGCCCTTCTGTGATGTGTCTCAAAATTGCACTTGTTCCCTTTCAGCTGAACACTATCTCAGTAGCAGTAACTACATGGACTGCATTTCCTCACTGACAGGAAGCAATGGCTGTAACCTCAACAGTTTGTTTAAGGGATCTGATCTGCCTGAGCTCTTCAGCAAACTCGGTTTGGGCAAATACACAGACGTGTTCCAGCAGCAAGAGGTTGGTGTGCCTTCGAGAGGTTGGTAGGGTGCTTTCCAGCAGCAGTTGTTGTGTCTCTTCACCAAAAGCCACTTAGAACTCGCTTTGTCACAGGATTCTCATGAGCTGTTCTTTCAAAGCTGGATCATATATCTCTCAGTTGATGTAAATACTCAAAATCTCAAGACTCACAAATAAATAAGACTAATTGATTTTTCTCTGCTTTTCTAGAACTGATTCCTTCTTAATTTCTCCTTCTCTGTCAGAAATGTAGCAAATTGAGCAACTGTGTGAAGAAGCCATTGAAAAGCCATGATTGCTTTTTACATGCAAAGAATAGTTTGGCAGAGGAACTGTAAAATGCAGCAGGGGAAAAGAATTAAACTATTCTGAACTACATTTATTACTTAATACTTCTGTGGAAAGAGTTGTTTTGCATAATTTTCCTATTTCTTTTTATTCTAGATTGATCTGCAGACATTCCTTACTCTTACTGATCAAGATTTGAAAGAGTTGGGAATTACCACTTTTGGTGCCAGAAGGAAAATGCTGCTTGCAATCTCAGGTAAAAAAACACAGTGTACCATTTATTGATTCTAAGCATTGCCTGAATTCTTCTCGCTCAAATTGTGTGTGTATAGCCAACAAAGGAAAAAAGCCTTGGAATGACTGACAAGTAAGAGTCCACAGAGGTAATAATAGCTTGCCCCTCGCCAGAGGTGCTTAAAACCAGGCCTTATAGAGCTTTCACATTGGAATAGTCCTGTAAAGCTGGAGCTTGCTAGAAAGTTCATTTCACAGCAGATTGTGAAGTTTGATGCCCCCAAATTGTGGGTCCAGGAATCTCTGGGATTACAGGCACTACAGGGTCTGAACAGCACTACATATCAGTCAGACCTGGCATTTTCAACCTTTTGGTTCCCTGTCCTCTATCTTAATGATTAGCAGAGCAGTCATCCTGCTGGGAAAAACTGCCTGCTTTTGGGGGGTTTTGTGGGCTTTTATTTTTGTTTTGTTTGTTTTTTGGTTTGCAAATGTACGTAGTTCAGTAGCAGTCACGAAAATCTGTGTAATCTCTCAGTGATTTGTATCTAGCATGGAGTTTGTTTACAAGAACAGAAAAGTGGGAAAAGAAAAATATTTTGGATGAGCTATTACCAATACAAGATTAGGGTGCATGTTTAAATGAGAGGTGAGCATCTGTTTTTTTCTGAAAGTCCTTGTTTGAATATTGCTTCAGCTTTATGTTTAAAATAAAGAATTGTGCATTGAGAAATGATCAGGTCAGTAATAAGCTTTTCTGTCAATCTCAGTCTACACTGCATGGTTGTGCCTCCAGGAAGATTGCAGTCTTGGAGTATTATAACAAAAACTTTTAAAAGTTTCAGCTGTGTTAATGTGATCTAAATCAATATTGCAAAAAATTATCTACTTCACACTGTATCAGTGCCAAATAAGAATTGCCCCAAGTAGATGCCTGCATCCCAAGGAGCCTCTGAGTCTTATCCTGATACTCTTATTGAACTGTAAATTGAAGGAGTACCTCACAGGTATTTTCAGTTCATACTGTATCTTTCTAAAATATGCTGTTCATTTAAGCAGAAGTTTTGGATTTGGTTTAGATCCAAATATTAAAATGAATTTCTGATGGGAGATTTTTGTGGGTGTGCTTGACCTCTCCAGAACTGAATAAAAACCGAAGAAAGCTCTTTGACCCGTCAAACATCCGTGCCTCGTTCCTGGAAGGTGGAGCCAGCGGGAGACTGCCGCGCCAGTATCACTCGGACATTGCCAGTGTCAGCGGGCGCTGGTAGCAGGAGGCTGAGCTCAGAAAGTCAGCTGGGAAGATGGACATGGCAATCCTGTGGACAGCCTTCACTGCACACCACCCTCTGCACTTTGGGAGTTTGGGTGGCAAGGACCAAAGCGCCGAGTCTGCACAATACTGTGCCAAAAAAACCAGAGAGAACACATTGTCAGTTGTCTTTTGAAACACCAAATGGGGGTTACGTTTTACTCATGTAGATTGGACAGAATTTGCAATAATAATAATATAGGGTACTTCGTTTAGTATTTTATTACATATAACTATAATGTATGCACTGAATTTTTTACTTTGTTGAATGAAGGAAGAACGAAGAGCTGGATGCCAGAGAGCATAGATTTGGTTTTTATCAAGATGGATTTTTCTGGTACTGCTTAAAGTAATTATTGAGGTCTTTCTGCACTTTACATGTTCTGATTTCTTGTCCTGTGGAAATTTATTTCTCTCTTTCATTTCCATATCAATTTTCATATTGGCACTAATCAAATTTTTTCAGGTGTTCCTACATTAAGTCACATCTCACTATAATGGTACTAGAAACTGGTTCTTACACAGATTTTTTTTTTTTTCCCTTGCTCTGTCTCCCAGGTAGTTTTCTGAAGAGATTGTTCCAAAATCAAGTCACCTGGTGGTGGACCAGTCCTATTATGCTCTTACGAAGCAGTCTAGTGCTGTCTGCAATAATACTCACTCACTGTAACAGATGCAATGAAAGACCAAAATGGACCTTGCAATATTAACCCTTTGCAGTCAACATATTTAACTGCTGCCTGTTATGCTAAAACTGTTTTTAATGGTTGTCTCAAAGCAAAGGGCAATTTTTAGTACCCTGCCACTAAAGGACACTTATTTATATCAGACTTTTATTTTTAGATTCTATACACCTACAATATGTAACAGATTAAACTGATCTACTGCAGATTTATGGTAGAGACTGAAAGGCATTCATCAAACTAGAGCTCTGGGCTGTCAGTTTGATAAACAGACAACTAATCTAATTTGACAAGACAGCACTGTTGCCATTTAATAAATGACACTTACTACTTACGCGACTATGCATGCAGCAATAAGTGACCTACATAAAATAGGTGTAATAGCATCTGTTTTGTTCGATCTAGATTTGTAATTGTCAGCTGCAGAAGTGTTTAAAACTCTGGAGATGAACTATTTCTGAAACAAGTTATGTTCAACAGAAAGAGTCCATGTTGTAAGTGGCTAGAGCTAACTTTTGCATTCTTATACTGTGAAAGTCTGAAAGATTTGGCAATGTTATTCCTCTGTCTTTACAGATGTTGTGTTATGGGTTTATGAAGGGTTTTGATATAATGAAGGAATCCATAAAGTGCCTCTTTTTGCAATGCAATGTGTAGTTTCCAAGCATTAATTGAAAAGCATTCCCATGAGAAATATTGTGAATTACCTTACCTCTACTGTAATGTATTATTTATGTTCAGTGTACAAGCCTTTTGAGATGGACATAAACCACTGTCAAGTACTCTTAGCAGAAGGCATTAGAATAACATTTACAGTAGTTGGGGTTTATGCAAAAATGGGTGAGAGAGTTTTGACACTTTCCATGGATACTTCTTTCTTTTAAGGTGAGAATGCAAAATGATGTATGGAGAAATTTGCACACACAAAGGGAATTTAAAGAGACTATTACTTGAGGGCATAGATGATCAAACAATAATATGAAGTCTTGTGGTTAGCTAAAAATTGCTGCTCAGTGCTCATTTCAGCCATATCTACTTAATGGTGTATAACTGGGTGACATCCCCTGTAGATCGAGTAGCAGCCTCGTCTGGTTTAAAAATGGTACTGCAGCTGTGGCTGGCTGAAACTGTATCTGGTACTCACGCAGTGGTTCACACCAAGTTACTGTGCTCCATGCCAAGAGCCCTTATCCACATGTCTGTGAGAGATGGGTGTGTATGCGTGTCACACAGGCAAGAGCAACCTCATGGAAACCCTCCTGGAAGCTACAGCTTCTCATTCTAAAATGATTTACACTTGTGCTTACTTCTAAGCATGCAGATAGTTCCATTCACACGGACTATTTATGTGCTTACAGATAAGGATGTCATTTAAATGTTTGCATTTGCAAGCCCAGTGCTTGCAAATCAAATTGTATTCAGACTCATTATTTTATAAAATATTTTTAATGAAATAAATGTTCAGCAACACTTTATACAGATTTTTCTGCAACCCCTTTTTGCTTATTTTGCCTAAACTTAAAAGCATCAGAAAGCTTTACACTCAGATTTTTAGTCTTTGTAAGTATGTGCTATGTATCCAGACGGTACTATACTCAGAAACTGATTTTATTACAGTATTAAGTTGATGTGGTCTTTTGCTGAGCAGTGCTTATTTTATCTACACCAAAGTGAAGAACTTCCCATGAACAACATTATTTTTCAGTAGGGCTTCACATTTAAAAAAAAAAAAAGAACACACTGGAAGTAAAAAAAAATTCTCACTTAACTTTGATTCCACAAAGGGAATATAACAGTACAGTGTATCATATTGTTAGTGTTACATTATGCACAAATATTTGACTTGCTACATAAAATGTTAGTTTTAAATCTGTGCCTTAATAGTGACCAGTTATCTGTAAATATAGAGCAGATACAGATTGTATTTTTGTGGGTTGTGTCCTTTTAGTGATTTTTTTTAAAAAAAAAAGTTGAAATGAAAACATTAAAAATGGAAATTTTCAAAACTAATCAGTGTTGCATAAAATAAATTTATATAACTCCCTTGTATTCTGATTGGTTCATGAAGTATTTTTATATAGACCCAGTTCCAGGGATGCTTGCTTGTTAATAAAATATCAAAAGCAGTATTTGACATAATTGCAACATGTTTCTTTCACATGCTAATGCTTGTTGTGTTTTACTGTTCTTTTTATATCATATGTAGTGTCTTTGTGTGGCTTTTAAGTGAGAGTGCTTTTTTGAAGTACCTCTCCTTAATCTGAGAGGAGTTAAATTATCACAGGTTCAACTGATAGCAGGTTTTAGTGGTTTGGCTCACGAGTTCTGTTTTTTCTTTGGTCTTCCCCTTTTAATGACTGTCAGGTTAGCAGGAAAGTTGTGTACGTTCTTTCATGATGGTCATTGTCCTGTCACTTGCAGTGCAGAAGAGGGGGCGGAATTCTTGGTGCTGCTGGGACATGACCACTCAGCCTGGCAAGCACAGCTGTCACTCTGAGGTGATGTGCACACGACGTACACAACCGGTCTTGTCTGTCTGCCCCACAGGTGCTGGTGCAGGTTCAGTGTTGCTCTTGCTCAGTCAGTGCTTTCAGGCGTCTTGTTACCCCAGCCTAGCGTCGTCTCTTTGGTAACTGTTCTGTAGACACAGCTCGCCACTGGCTCACCGACCTTGCAAAAATCTGAGAGTTGTTTTTCTGAATACCTGTGGAGAATTGCAGGTGTGGGAACAAGTCTGTGAAGGAACTAGATTAACAAACTGTTCTGCTGAGGACAACTGAAGGGTGTGGTGCTGAGCACCAATTTACCAGGCATTAACATAAATAAAGTGGAAATTTGCAGGCAGGTGCGCTTGCAAAGCACACAGTGTTTCTGATGTCTGGCAACGGTGAGATAGTGAGGTCTGAAGCAAGGTAGTTTCCTTTGTGGACTATTTTTTGGGCATATTGCTTCTGATAGCTTCAATCAGCAGAGTGTAAAGCTGGTGTGGGACAGGGGAGGCGGTGATGAAGCATCAGAGCTTGTTGGCTACTCTCCTTATGCTGCAAGCAGTGTTCCCAGGATCACCAGGATTGCTCCCTGAACAAACTGGGCATGGCTCTCTCTGCTACCAGTCAGTGGAACAAACCTGGTGATTCTCAGTCTGAACACAAAGTTGTGTTCTAAGAAATGTTGCCGATACACAACAGAAAATAGATGGAGTCTCCAAGATCTATAAAGATTAAAATTGAGGCATCTTTCTTTACTGTTGGACCCCACTCCAATCAAACAATTGCTGGAGGACACTTGTTTTTCCAAAATCCTAGAAACAAGTTTTATCAGTACTGTTGTATCAGGAAATTAAACACCAGAGGTTTGTATCCAGAAAGGAGACAGAGGAATCCTGTATCTTCATTCATGAATAAAGGGAGAGATCATGGGCATTTCCCATGGAGTCTCTTAAATTGATAGAGGATGCAGCCTCTTTTTATCCCAATTTCCCGGCCGCAGTTCCCTCTCTTTCCCATTGGCTGAGGTGCTTGAGAGGTACAGACTTCCTGGAACCCCTAATGCAGAGTTCCTGCTCATGTACATTGCCCCCCATTCTTCATTTTCTTATGTCTCTGTTCTTGTAGTTTATTAACACAGTCTTGGGCAAGTCAATCAGGGGAATTCCTATGGAAATCCTTCCCACAGTTTCTCAGTATCGGTCTTATTTTACCAGCAGCCTCACAGTTTGTTTGTAAAGACACTCCCTTCTCATTCCTTTCAGTTGTAAGCTGGTCAGTAAAGGTGTGAGGGGCAGGAGTGTTCAGAAATTTGTGCTTGTACTGTGAAGTAAGCCAAGAAGTATTTGATTGCAGACACGTCGGGACACTGCTGGAGCTACATTTTATCCTCGAAGAACCAACTTCCTTTGCATCACAGAGCTTTGAGCAGAAGGAAGGTTTGATTTTATTTGGAGTTGCTGCAAAGTTTTTGAGGATTTCAGAAGATGCAAAAACTAGTGAACTTGTAGAAGAAATTGCAATATGCATTTTTGGTGTCTGCAATATTTTCGACAGCTTCTTTGAAAGTGGTGACCTGTAAGGACATTCAAGCAGGTAGGGGGAGGTATTTCAGAATGGTTGAAGATAAAAGCTCTTATTTTGAATTAGGTGTAGTTGTGAATGAGGAATACCTTGTAATCTGAAAAGCACACAATAAACTTGTGCTTTGGTATAAAATTCCTTTATTTTCTTTTGGGTTAAGATAGTATCTGGAGCAGAAATAACAAGAAAGCCAGAAATTACAAAAGGCTTTTTGTAGATGATACATTTGTATTAAGGAAAATTTGAGTTTTGTCTTTGCTTCCTGTGCTACAGATGTACTTTTTTATAGTGTTTATAATTCTAATATTTTACATGGTTTCATGAGTTAATCAAGCAAACTTTAAAAATTAAAGTAGCAGAACACTCATACTTGCCAATTTTGAATATTGACAGAGCTATTAGGAGGAGGAGCTAAAGGTTAATAAAGATGATTTTTTTCCCTCTCACTTTGAAGGAAGTGTGCTATTAAAGAAACAGACTTAAACCATTTAGAGCATTTTGTGCGTTAGTCAGAGCATCATCTAGTGTCAAATTTCCCTACTCCTCTAAGGAGTAAGATTTGGGGAATATTTTCTCTGAGAAATGCAGAATGATTCCAGATGTTGATGAAAATATAAAGAAAGATGAATACATTGTGATGGAAATTACTCAGTTTGTGCCAAAACTGTGTTGCAACTTCATGGAAACTAACAGATGGAAAAAACAAAACATAAAATGAGAAAAAAAAACCCAGAATAATTATATCATTAAGTAAAAATTTGTCACTTCTCACAATGGGTGATGAATGTTTTAAGAAATAATGTTGCTACTAGTTTAGTAACCCTAGGACCATAAACTGATACAGATGTTGCTACACTTTTTTTCTGTGATAAAAATCCCAGTGTGTCACCCAGGAAGGACAGAAGAGTTGAAGAGGCCTGAAGTGCACATGGCAATAGCTTCTGGTCTCAAAACTAACGTCACCCATGGGAACTGCAGTCTCATGCTGGTGTATATATATGATATAGAAGTGAGGAGGATGTGAGGTTTTTTGAAATCTTAATGTATGTTACACATGAATATACTAAGTGAAAACAGAATGGAACCCAAGGATAATCTCCTTTTGCTTTAAAGTGGACCCAGAGTTCAGATACAACAAACTGTTCACAAGCATTTCCTTTAGCAGGAGTTTTTCCCCCCCCCCATGCAGCTGAACAATGTTATGGTTCCTCAAAAATATGCTTCTGTTTTCACGCCGATGCGCACCTCGGAGAGAAGTTGCTAATGCATGGTACCAAAGAAATTCTTACTCTGAAGTAGTGTGAATAAGCACTGGGTGCTTAGGAGTGAGTTCAGTAGTCAGAATGATGATTCTTCCGATACGGCAAGATCTCGTCGTGTAGCCCAGCATCTAGAAATCACTACAAACAAAAGCTGACATGGTGAAATTAAATTGCTGTCAGATTTGAATCTTTCTTGGAAACTGGATGGGCAGCAAATACGTAACTAATCCCTGTGGGGCAAGAGATGTTTTGGTGCAACTATATTAAAATCAGTTTTGTGCCAAAAGTGTTTGTCATTGAACCAAATGGTGACAATAGCCAGCAAACTGGAATGCTGAAGGCATCTGTCACGTAGGAAGGCTCCTCCTGAGCATGCCTCCAGCACTGCTTATCTTCCATCTTCACTGAAAGTGGTTGCAGATGCTCTGCTGTTGACTCAGTGCTTTCTTTCCATTATACTTTTGGACTCCAAATGCTAGAAAGGGCAAACTTTTAAATTTTACATGCAGCTTGATGAGCTTTTTGCTTGCACAAGCATAACATTTTCTTCTTTTCCTAGGAGTGATTAATGTGGACAGTATCCAGAACCACTACAGTGGATGAGAACTTTGAAAGATTTTTTTGAAGGGATTTAAGAGTCATGACTGGAGACTGGAAATAACACTTCTGGCACTGCTGCCTTTCCTGGCTGCTGGTGGTGTCTGCTCACCTCTCCTAGATCTTGGCTCTCCCATGCTTGGCTCAAGTTTCTGCTCTCTTCTGATCAGCACTCAAGTTTCAAACAAGTACTTTTGGGAAGTTTGAGGCATTTTAAATTTTCAGGCAGACTAGTGTTTGCTTTTTGTGTTGGACTTCAAAACCAGTGATGAGGGTGTGGGTGCTAATGGTCATCCTTGGCCAGTGTGAGGAATTAAATTTGTAAGCACAACATAAACAGTACATTGTGGCTATGAAGCTGGTGTAGATCAGGGCATAATTTCTTCAGGTGGGCAGTTGTTTCTGAAGATTAAATAAAGGAAATGTTAGTTTGCTTGCTTGGTTCATTTCTTTTAAGCATTCATAGAAAGGAGCATCCTTTTGCATGGTGTTCTTATTACAGTTTTAAAATGACTTTGCAAAGTTACTCCACAGAGCCCTTCCCTTAACCAGTAATAGATGCGCAGTTATGCATAGATTCTTTAATGTCCATCCACTTTCTCTTCAGCATCAGTCACTGGAGTACAACTGCACATTTCTTCCTTGCTTCCCACCTGTCTGTAATATTTCTGCTGAGGCCAATGCATCCACGCTCTTCAGTTGCATTTTGTGTGTGGTTATTCTGTGCCCTGGCTCTGCTGCAGAGACAAGGTAATGAAAACCCCCAAACAGAATTGCTTCTGATCTAGCTTTTGCTGCATCTTCTCGCTATGTAAACACATCAGGAAGTAGGAAAGCATTTTTGGACTGAACAGATGTGTTGGTCTGCTGGAAACTTTGAAACCCAGTATTTTCAAGTCCTCCTTAATCTTTGTGATGAATTTGTAAGCTTCAAGATGTTTTACATCTGGTTTTGTTTGTCAAATTCCTTTCAAGTGTTCAGGTTTTTGTGATTATACCATCTGTGATAAAATGGGCATTAAATCAAATACTACACGAAGATGCATTGTCTGTTCAAAGAAATACCAGAAATGGAATACTTTGTATTTTGTATCCTTGGTCTATTTTGGGTTTAAGTAAAGTTTTATAGATGTTGTAGAATTTGTGTTTATACATAAAATGCCAGAATGTTATGACAAAGAATCACAGAGACTCTGTCCCTTCAACCTCCCTTCCTGAAACCAGATAAGTCAGTGTTTCATTTTAAAGAATTTTTTAAATCTAATTGAGATTTTCCAAGCTCACAAAATTTGGCTGAAGACAAATCAAGTTTTTTATGGTTCCTGCAGGCAAATCACTTTCTGATGAACACTCTGGTGTGTCTTCATGTGCTATTCAACATGGGAGGTGTGCAGAAATATCAAAAAGATGTTGAAAGGTTTCTTGCTTGACCTCTTAACTCTTGACCAGGTCAACTTTTCCTTTGGCTTGAACCTGGTGAAATTGTTCTGTGTTTAAGCACAGAAAAGAAATCTGTGGTAGAGCAATACTTCCTTCCTCTGTGCGTGCTGTGACCTTGCCTGAATTTTTTGAAAACAAGTTCTCCAGGCTTCTAGACCTGATAATACGTTGTGTGAAATGTCTAGTTGCTACATGTTCACCTGCTCAGAAATGAGGAGCTTTGCAATCCATGGTGAACAGGCTTTTAATTTGTGTACCCAAGGGAGCCAATTATTTCATGTGTTTCATGCTCAAGCATGAAAGGGCAGCACTCCAAAATAGTATAAATTTTCAGGCCTTCCTTTTCCCATAAAAGCTGCTTCTTGCTATGCTGCTTTGGTCTAAGTAGAGTTCTTTCAGTTCCTGGTAAATAAAGCGAACTGCCCCAAATTTGTCAAAACAAGTGTTACGGTTTATCTCCTGGCAGCTACCCAAGTCTCCATAAAAGTGACTTTTACCCCATGGGGACCCATAACTGAACCCAATAGTGGCAAATGCTTTCTTAGCAGTTTACTTTCCTTTTGTAGCATTCACAACTTCCATTATGCAATAATCCTAATGAAGAATTGAACCAGCATGACATCTTATTATTTGGAGGTGTAATATTGCTATGTTATAAACAAAGTGAGGGGTTGGATGGTCAAAGGTTAACATGAACAACTATTAGGAAAACTGTAGGTGACAGTCTCCATATTTGACTTTGGGAAGAGTTGCTGCAACAGGTCTTTAAGGAACAGAAAATATTGCAAACCTTTGCTTTGGCCTTGCTTATTAGCTGGAGTGGTAATGATTAATGATTAGGGGAGGAAGCCGGATGTGTGGTGCACCTTTTAAGAAACATCACCAAATCAGTGCTCTGAAGAGGGAGGTAATGTTTCATTAATGTTTTTAATATCTATTCATTAAGTACTAAGCCTGTTTTACATACACATGGGTTCATACGTCTATTGAGAAAGTGTTGGAAAGTTCTCAATTAATGACAACAAAAATCCCCACTCTTCTTTTTCAGTGATTTGCCAATCTTCAGTGGGGGTTGGAGTGGACAGTTTTTCTTCTAGGCACAAAATCTAACCTTAGTATAAATGTAGATAAAGTCAGAATCTGTTTCAATCCAGTTCTGAATATTTGTCATTTAAATGAAATGACATTATACCTTGGATTTCCCCAGGGAGATACTTAGGTTGCAATCAAGTCATGCTTTGATTCCTGTCCCTGTGGGTTGGCTAGATGAGGTTCTTATACTTCTTACTGGAAGTTTTTGGGTTACTGTAACCTATTTTCTACCCTTTCCACGGGCTGCCTGGTTGGCTTGGTTTACCTTCCCTCTCACTATTCCCCTTTGCAGGATTTCCAGATAATCCATCCATGTCCCAGCCCCAAGATAGGTGTCTCACAAGACACGGCTCATCCAGGATTTATTGCTGGGGTTTGGTACGATGTGGCCAAGCTGTGATGGGCCAGCTCTGGCCAAATGTCAGGTGCCCACCTCAGCAGGGCAGGGCCACATTGGGTGACAGCTGCTGGGTGGCAATAAGGACAGGGACATCCCTCACTGGATACTGTCACAGAAGAAATGGACTCCACCTGGGGAAAATTAATTTAATTCCTTGACAATTAAAATACATTTGGCTGGTGAGAAACAAAGGGAAATTAACGCTGTTGCCACCTGCTTCTGTCCCCTCGGCCTCCCTTTGCCTCCCACACCTGGCACCCAGCAATATTTTCCCGCCTTAGCCCCTGAGGCAGCACCTGAGGGGCCCAGAGGGCGGTGGGAACCGGCTGGAACCAGCCGTGAGTCACCTGAGCAGCCCCGCGCTCCCCTCACGCTGCCCCTCGCACCCGCTGCTGCCCCAAATCCTCCCTTAGCCCGGCCGAGGTGGGCTCGGAAGCAGCCCTGGACAGCTCGGACACTGCCAGTGGTCAGGGTGTGGCTTCCAGCCAAGAGAGACGGCACCTGGGCCTGCCTCGCCCCTCACACCCGCAGGCCAGGGAGCTGAGCGCGCACGGGTGAGCATGTCCCGGCCGCCGTTTGGGAGTTGCGGGGCGCCTGGGGAGCGGCCCAGGTGGGGACAATTACTGGTGATGAGCTGCTGCTGGGTCCAGGTGGGGCCATTCTGGTGACGAGCTGTCCCCAAGTCCTTCATTCCCTGGGCAGGGTGGGGCTCCTCAGCACAGTGGTTTGGGGTTGTGGACAGCGTGGGAAGCCGTTGCCTCCGTTGCCACAAGCTCCTGCCTGAGACACCCGGGAATGGAGAGCGCTGGCCCTGCTGAGCAGAGGGACGAGGCGAAGCAGGAAGATCAGTGCACTGGGAGCACCCACAAAGGTAAGTCCTCTCTTAATAGTGTGTAGAAGAAACAGGTTTGATTGTAAAGCTGCGCGTCACCAGGCAGCGTGGTCCCTCTGTGCTGTCTGTTGCGTCCATGGTGAGGTGTTTCATATCAGGGGTTTGGGTCTGTTGTTCCTCAGCAATATGTTGTCTCTGTGCTGGTCATCCTGAAAACTTTTAGTGTTTGATTTTATCGCTGAGTATTTGCCTGTACTTGGACCACGGTAGAAGATATTTATGTCTCCAAATGCTTGATTTTCTTTACAAAGAAGCTTTAAAATGCTTCTTTGTAGCCAGGTGTGTTTTGAATTGCATATCTGACCTCATCTAAGGCTTGGTTTGTCAGCGTGACTACAAATTCATAAAATCCCAAAGCACCCTGAGGAGGGTGCCCTGCAGTGCTGCATGCTCGGTCTCCAGCTCTGGGTGCTGTCTGGGCGGAGGCAGAGTGCGTTTGTGTAGGATACTCTGTCGTTTTAAATTACATTCCAGTGCGATAATTTGTGTGATGAATTTAGGGCTTGGCTTTGGGAAAGAATCTTGTGCTGTTCACGCAGGTCAAAAGTCATCCAAATAATGATTAAAAAAAAAAATGTTTTTGTAAGAAATAGGTTTGAGGTAGGCTGTTGAATATATTTGGTTATTTGCTAGCTGTATAAGTTTGGCCTTGCATCTTTATCCCTTAATCTGTGCTGATTTGTTATGTTCTCGTGAATACGAAAGCAATCACAAAAAAAGGTCATGATTCAAACTGACACCACTTTAAAACATCTCAAGGAAATTGCTTTCTATTTAGTCGCCGATATTTTTGTGAGGCATGGGAGGAAAGCAATAGTAGCTGGCAGAAATTTCCAGCAACACGCAATGTGGCATGCACGCAGAGCTCTCCCAGCACTCCTGCTGTGGCAGGAGATGGAGGGATTGGCAAATCGGGAGGATGCTGCTTATGTTCGGTGCTTCGAGACACGGGCTCTGCCGGCTGAACGGGGCTGGCACAGCTGAGCACACTGAGGCAGCCAGGGCGGAGGGAAAGGTGACAAAATGCCAAGGAAGGGGATGCCAAAGGCACCGCAAATATGTGGCAAAACTAATGATGCTTTGAGGTCTAGACCTTTTATGGATTTCTCTAAGGCAAGATACCAGAATTATGGCTTTCCCCCAACATGTGCCTGCGTGCACACACATACAGAGGTGGGCATTTCTGCATTTTGTAAACCTCTGTCAAACATTCAGATTCTTCGTAACCTGTTTTTTCTGAGACAAAACAAACTTAAATATGTGAGTGCATCATTAAGATAATTGCTATCACCTGCATTTGCTATCAGGTGTCTAAAGTAATGCCTAATTGTGCTAGTAAAGGAACCCATTTTTCTTCTGTTACAACTTTGATTTTTTCAGAGCTGGTAGAATATTAATTTTATGAAAGCTCATTGGTTACTTGTTATCTCACACCACGCATTATCTACCCCATTATGCTTTCTTACAGCCTATTTTCGTTCAACCCGTCCTAAATGACAAGATTTTACCACGCTTCTTAAGCGATCTCTGTAGAACTGATACTTGCAATCGCCGTTCCAATGGTCAGATTAGTATGTGCAAATCTTTGCTTTTTAGGTTTGTGTTGATGAGGTTGCTAATTTTAGGAACCTTAACATTTAGGGTGTTCACATTTGCTCTGGTATGGTGCAATGAGAAATGCACATCTGCTATGCTGTTAGACTGCTGCATGGGAGGCTAAAGAGTTCCTGGAGTCAGAGGAGCACCAAGAGAGTTGCAGCTTCTATTTAGGTCAGAAGCAATAAAAGAAACCTCCTTGAGAGTGTCACTGATTAATCATTAAAGCGAAAATGTTTCCTTCCTTTCCATGTAAAGCTACAATATGCTAAAGTTATACTTGGTGGTTTAATACCACACACTTAGATCTAGATGAAGCTTTGTCTGAGGACAGTGACCTGTGAATTGTATTTTTAAATCTGTCACTGAGCTTTCAGGTAGCCAGGGGCACTGTCTGGACTCGTCAGGAGTCATGAAGCAGCTGAATTTTATGAGTCTGGAAACCTGCTGGTAACAGCCTCACAAACAACATCCCTCTGGCTGAAATGATAAACTTCATTAGGTCAATATAACTACACATACTAAAGAATTTAAAATCTACTTTTACAAGACTACATAAAAACATCAAATGCTTACAGGCCTTACAACTAGTAAAGACTGAGGAAAATAATCTAGTGCTTATTAAACTTTCATCCTATGAATTAGGTAGCTGAAGTAGGTCAGTGTTATTGCTAATTACTTTCTTACTTTTTAACCAAAGAGAAGTTAAACGTTTTCACGGTTTAGGAATTTTTATACTAAACAATTGCAATTTAAATGGCTTGTGGGATTTCAGTAACCGCTGCTTCATTTTTTGTACTTGAGCACACGATTTCTGGAACTTTGGGAAGGCAGGTAAAACACTTGAGATGAAGTTAGGAAGCCAATGACTAATGTTTTATTTCTGTGAATATTGTACTGTGTTCTAAATAACTTCAGCTTTGGTCACAGGGAGAAATCACAAGGAGTTGGTGGTGCTGTTCTGAATGTTTTTATCCCCACTCTTCTCAGTGCTGAATATTGAATCAGATGTACAGGGGATGGGAGGTTTTGTGCATCTCCTGTTGTTTGCACAAAAGGTTAAGGTAGATTAAGTGTTTTGATAAAATCTGATTGCAAGAGTTAGTATAAGCGTGTGTGGGCTTTGTTTTTGTTATGTTTTAAAGCACTGAAAGGCATTGTTTGCATGTGTGAATGTGGGGTTTTGATGCAGGTTTCTACAATGTGCTACTTTTTACCTTGTCTTAAATTTAAAAGATTAGCTGATCATCTTTAGAAGACCTGAATTTGCAAAGAGGAAGATCTTCCAGACAATACATGAGAAACCTACTTGTGCTCCCAAACAATACAAAGAGGAAAGATAAAACCTTTATAACAGCATTGTACTGCACAAATATACACTATTTCATTTAAAGTCGTTTCATTTTTAGTACATACAGCTGTATATACTAAAAAAAAAAAAGGTAACTTTGTAAAGCCCTGCTTTGTAGAAGCAGGCAGTGGCATACCTGGGAATGGCTGCACTGGGGGAGGTCAAGGTCCAGCTGGTCCAGGACTGTGCTGCCAAGAGCCACGAATATCCCCTAGGATTTCCTCTTGGCTCCAGCAGATTACTCAGAGGCTTCCACACAGCAGGATCAGCTTTCATTTTGATAGTTATGTCAAGAACATGGAAAAAAAGATCCACCATTTGATTTTCTAAATGTCTTTTTTATTCTGAGTGCATGTGAGGTGAACACTGTCCGGGTGCCTGCCTGCGGCAGCCCAATGACCCTTTCTTGGGTGTCCATCCTTCTCTGCCCGTTTTGCAGAGGCAAATTTCCATCGCTGCTGCAACCCTAATGTAGCTTCTTTAAACTCTTGGCTTAGTGGGGGCTTGGGGTCTATGGTCTGGGGGCTTTGGAGGCAGCTTTTTTTTCTTTTTATGTTTAAAAATGTGAACCTCATTTGTTGTTCTCCCCTAGTACTGTCTGAGTGAAATACATGGGTGAATATGGTACGTGGGGGAGGCAATGTTATCCACATGTTCCTGTGTTGCCCACACAGTGAAAAAGGTGAAAACTGGCTCAGGCCATGCTCCTTCCTTGATGATACAGGTTGCAACGTGTATGCATGAGTGATGTTCTTGTGGTACAATGCTGGGAAAATGATGGGGTGATGGGGTTTTCTTTTTTTTTTTTTTTTAGAAGTAAAGTGTTGGTTTTGTTATTGAACAGTGCAAGTTTCCTTTAAAATTCTCCAACAAATCTCCAGAGCTTCTCCTTTCCAACAAATGCTGCCCTTGATTTGCTGTTGACCCCTGTGGGATGAAGTCATCAGGAGAAAGTTCTTGTTTTCTTGCATCTTTTTTTCCTACACAGCCTTGTTGCTTTGTTAAATTCACCAGAGTAGACATGTGTTTTAAGTCTGATGACTTGTATTACGTTAGGAAATCCTCCCACAGCACAGACCTTTCTAAACATTGTTTGTTGACTTACGGGAACAGGACCGTTCCTGTTGCTGGGGCTGACATTTGTGTGTGGCAGACACATGCTCTGGCAATCAGGGACAGCTTGGTCCCTTTCCTGTTCGCAGAGTGAAACGAACAACAACAACAAAATCACGATGCTGTTGTCTGAGCAGGGTCTTTCCGTGCTCAAATGCGTGGCGAGGCAGCTCAGAAGAGGCAGGGCTTCTATTAAACAGAGGTGTTGGCAGCCGGGAGGCTCCTGAGAGCCTCGCACGCAAGCATTCGGGGGTAGGCAGCGCGTCTGTATCGTCAGCCTGCCTGAGAGAATCAGGGCAGGAGCGTCCGATTGGAAACCAAACAGGCACCCGCTTCCTCTCACCATAATCCGCATCCACCAAAAACAAAGCAAAAAACTTGGGGAGGGGAGTAGGGGGAGTATCTGGCATCTCCCCAAGGAATGCAATAATCCCAAATGTGGTGTGAGAGCACTTCACGATTGCACACTGGCACTCGCTCCCGGCGGCTGCTGCCAGTTTCCCTCCCACGCGTGCTCAGTCTCGGAGGCAGTGTGAGTCTGGATGCTGGACAGTTAATCAACTGCAGGAAAATTAACGTTTTGGAGACTGTTCTTGTGTTGCGGGGTGCTTGCTGTTTAATAAAACACAGCATGCTGCCACGTATTGCATACTTGTAGGACCCTGCTGGCTGCCTGCTCTGTTGGCTTTTGGTTTTGGCTGGGGTTTAGCATTTCTCGGCGTTGAATTTCTCTCGTTGCCATTGCTGAGGGGAGGATGGGCTGTGCCGTGCCGGTGAAGGCAGCTGAAGCCTGGCGCTGCCTGCCTTGGATTTTCTCCGGGGCTGTTCACCCTCGACAGAGCAGCATCCCATTGTCCCAGGCTACCTGTGAGCAGCTGGGAGAAAGGCTGGTAATGTGGAAGCCTTGTGAGCCTGTTGTGGGCAGAGGATGCTGGAGAGGTGAAGGGCAATCTGCTAAGGGGTGCGCAGGTGTTTGTCATGATGTTGTCTGTGCGAATGGAAGGTCCTGAAGAGTTTGCTAACGATGGATACAAGCCTGCAGGTGTGGAGCCAACATGCTCTCCTGTGGCAGATTCCATCCTTGAGGACAAGGATCCCCCACATGGGGAGAGTTCCCAAAAAGTGTCTGACCTCGCTAGCAGGGTTGTTCCCATGAGTGCAGAGCTGTGGACAGACACAGGCCAGAAGAGCGAAAAGCAGCTCTGCATGCCAATCTAGCACCTTAGGCTGCCTGCAGCCGACAGCAGGCAGGACCCTGGCAACCTGGGTGAAAGCCAACCCATCCCTAAAAAAACTTCGAAGTGATTCTTTTGTTGTGATGAAATACATGAAAAATATTTGCTCTGAAAAATAACTCCATTAAGATTCATGTGCAGTGTTTTGCCCTTTGCTGCCTAGTGCTGTCTCCTTCCAGCGAGGGTGATTTAGGGAGTGGTGTGTAAGTGATGTATGTAAATTCCACATCAGCAGTTATGTGCCTTTGGGACGTGTTGTTGCCCAGTGTGGCTCAATACAGGGACCCTGTGCTCTGGCCCAGGCCATGTGTTGTGCTCTGGCAAGGCTCAGTTTGCTCTATCCCACTGGCCAATACATGTGTACAGCTGTTGTAATTTTTTCCCTTGAGCTTTAGCTTTGGTTCACTTTTATAATTTAAATAACTGTATGGAAAGTGATAAAGAATAGAATGTGTGTCCTGTGATATAATATCCAGGAGAGACTGCATATGCTACACTTTGACTCTTATGGAAGATTTTTCATGTTGGCTTTGCTCAGATAGAAATCTCAATTACATTACCTTTTTTGAAGTCATTTAAATACACTTGTCTTTCATCCCCATGACATTTGAAAAGTGTACCAGTAATCTTGTTTGCTCATTTACAGCTTCTTACAGGGCTTGGCAGCTCTGCCAGCCTTCCTTCACTTGGGCTCTGATCTCTGTCTTGGTAAAACACCCACAAGCTCAGCATTGGAAATAAGTAATGGACTGATTTTGCTCTTTTGAAAGGATTTTGTTTTAGTTTTGGTTTTTTTAGTGGTTTTTTGTGTTTNTTTTTTTTTTTTTGTTTTTTTTTTTTTTTTTTTTTTTTTTTTTTTTTTTTTTTTTGTTGGTTATTTTATGTGGAGTGATTTAAGGAACATAAGGAAAAAACATTCACATGGAATATAAAATCACTGACCTTCACCTTCAGAACAGTTCTTTCTGTGCACTCTGGGGGAACAACTGGAGAAATTCCTGCCAGCCCAAAGAGCTGGTTGATGTTGAGCAGTTGGGACGACGCGGGCAGTGTGTTGTGCTCTGGGGTTATGCTCGCAGACCAGAAAAG
Source organism: Dasyornis broadbenti (assembly GCA_013397935.1). Taxonomy (NCBI): domain Eukaryota; kingdom Metazoa; phylum Chordata; class Aves; order Passeriformes; family Dasyornithidae; genus Dasyornis; species Dasyornis broadbenti. Next base: position 409,832 of record VZRN01000341.1, on the reverse strand, counting down.
GAAGCCACAGTTTGGAAAACAGCAGAGTCATGTGGCTGGAAGAGGTATGCAGCATTAGGCTTGTCCAGAAACAACTGAGGTAAGGATATAGAGGGGTCATTTTGCGAAAGGAAATTGCTCTCCTCCCAGCCATCACACACAGACAGGCAGAGGCAGGGAGGGGTGGCCAGACAGAGGCAGTGGAGGGGGGATGTTTTGCACTGACACGACAGCAGTGTTGTCTGGAGAGCAGCAGAGATTTGTCATTATTTCAAAATAAACAGAGGACTTTGGACACAGGAGAAAAGCCAGCAGCTCCTCAAGAACAAACTGAGTGCTGCCGTCAGCAGAGCTGCACTCTCACACCACAGGAAGAGCAAAGCTTTACCCCATCTTTCACTGGGAACTGTGAAGAGTAACCCTGGTTCCTGGCATTGGTTTGCTGGCAAGGCAAGAGAGGAACCTCTGGAGTTTGAGCTACTGCCCATCTGGGTCTCATCAGGCCTTGGGAGCCTCTTGCCTTTCCAGACAAAAGCATCATGATGCTTTTGAGGAAGGACAGTACATGACCTCTCGCTCCTATGCTCTAGAAGAAAAATCTCTATGAAGTCCATATGGTTATTTCCACCTTTAAGGAACAAATGGAAAATATGAGTGGGAAAAATTTTTACCTTTCCTCACCAATTAAACTGGTCCCAGCATGCATCTGCTCTTGTTAGGGAGCCAATTCAATTTAAGCTCTAATGCTTTATTTTATTAGCTACTTTTATGTCTCAGTATTTGTCTTAGGTGCCTCTCTAAAGTGCTGTCAGTAAAGCAGATGGTTTTGCAGCCAGCTGAGAGATGCAGGATTTTGAGAGTGTTCCTATAAGCTCAGCAGGGCTTCTCCTTTCTTGGGAAAATGCTCTGTCATGCACTTCCTTACCAGTGCTGGTCTGTGACAGCTTTCCTGGTGTTAGGTGCTGGGATTTGTTGATGCTCGGCCTTTCTCAAAGCAGAGCTTCTTGCTGAGCCCACCTGCGGCTTTGCTCAGTGCAAAAATGTAAATTTTTCACTGTGGCTCCCTTATGCTTGAGCTGTTCTCTCTCTGCCCTTATTCTTCAGCAGACCAGGACTGGCCAGCATCTGTTAGACTATTGATTTTATTATTATTATTTTTTAAATTTTATTTTATTATATTTCCATCCCAAGGCTGCAGGCACAGCATTGCTTGGTATTGATTTCTGGCAGCATCACAAAGGGTGTGGAGGTGTTGTGTTTGCAGGGCCAGCCCATCGACAGGAAACAGCTGAGCCCCTGCCCTGCAGAGCTGGACATCTGTGACTTCCCAGTGCCAGAGGGGAAAGCACAGGGGGAGAAGGCTGATGTGAGAGGGGAAGAGCAGCACCCAATGAGGAGCTGATAAACACATGCACTTGATTTTTGGGCTCTCTTGACCTCTGACTGCAGAAATTTGGAGTTTCCAGAATCCGAGAAAATCTTCACCATTTCTCAGTCTGCTCCCCCAAAACTAAGCTCGTGCCTCAGTTCTCAATAGGGTTTGTTCAGCACCTAAATAAAGGCAAGAAGTGAATGGCATATCGTAAAGCAGGTTGTTTTCAAAGAGCCTGACCCTGCTATTTTGGGTCATGCGAAGGTCTGTTCTCCTTTGGCCACTTTATTCCATCTATCTAAAACTGCAGTCACACTTCCAATATTTGTCTGCCTGAATAATTTCTAATGGGCCCAGGACCCTTGCAGCTAGGACTGATGCTCAGGCTACAGTGCTGTGTGCTCCTGCTGTCCAGATTTGTGTTGGAGATAACCACAGCTTGGCAAAGCATTTGATCCATACTGGACATGAAATTTAGTATTTCAGTGCTGTTTTCGCAGCCTATGGATATACATAGAGCACAACGTTGATGAGGGATTTTAACTGACTCACAGCTGAGAAAATCTGAGCACTCAGTCCTCCGAGCTCTCCAAAATGTTCTCAATTCTAGTTGCTTCCTAGGGCTGTAAATGGAAGTCACGGTTCACTGAGGGTGCAGCAGCAAGGGCCATAACCTGCAGGCTTTTTAGCTGAGAGCAAGTGATAGAGGCACAGGCAAGAGCTTGCCAGTGGCTTTTGTGTTCCCAGTAAATTTTCAAAGCTTTGGTCTTAGGATGAGATGTGGTGGAAAGCTGATGTTAAAAGGAAAATACTTTCCCTGCTGTTTCTTTCCTTATGCCCTTCCCACGTGCCATCCGAGCTGATATTTTGCTGAAGTGCAGGGCAGTTTTGGTTACAGGATGTGGGTGCTTTGTTAAGGCACTGAGGCTGTCAGGGTCCACAGGCTGCTTTTCACCTTGGAGAGGGGCAAATCCTCCAGTGCTCTGTAAATCCTGTGGTGCAACAGATCCCCTACCAGCATTTACAAGTTGAAGAAAGATTAAGATCTGGGACCAATTCGAGCATTTATTCAAGACCTTTCAGCGAAAGTTAAATATGTTCTTACATCCCTTTTGCAACTATTCAGGGTGCCCATATAATAAAAGGCAAATTACTTTACCAAGTTCCAGGAACACCCATGTATATGAAAAGACCTCCATCTCATATATTTTTAATATATCTCATATGCCTCTTATACCACTGTTTTCTCTGCCTTCCTGGTGGCCTTGCGACAAGGCGAACTGACCTGAAAATAAAGGAGATAAAGTGCGTGACTAAAGGATATAAGGATAATTTGGGGTTTTTTCCCTTGTAAAGTGGGAAATGAAAAAAAAAAGTTTTCAATTCTTCTGTTTAGGTGTGAAATTTGCCAGATAGGTTTCAAACCATGTAGGCACTTAATTCCCAGGAAGAAGTGGGATTTCCCTCCATAGTAATGAACTCACTTTTTTTAGAAGATGTTGGCGATAAGGTTTTCTCATCCAAGCCTGCATTTCTATTGCTTTATCATCTTTCTAATAACAAGGTAACAGAATAAAATTTAATGTAATAATCAGTGCATTTAATAAGACAACAAAGGTTTTATATTTAAAGAACTCTATCCAAACAAATCGCGAAAATGAAAGTAAAACACCCTCAGCAAATCCAAGAATTTAGGCTTGAATTTTTTTCCTCTCCTCATCTCAGCCTGAGCTTCCTGATGTTCATTCCCAAAACTTGTCAGTATGTATTTGAGAATGACAGCTTGACTAAACCATGGATAAGAAATTTCAGCAATCTCCTATGTTACTGCTGTTTACAAAATTATTTTGAACTAACAGAGGTTGTGGAACTGTGCTTGGTGGTTTGTGTTTTTCGGCTTTTTAAATGGAGTTTTTCAAACTGGCATGCAAGCAAACATACATTGTTTTGAAATTTAAGTGAAACAAAGCTTGGGAATTTGGGCACATATAACCTTTTCTCTGCTTCAGATCTGTATCAGGTGTCGCTTCATGAGCTGGACACGCACTCTTACTAGGCAGAATTTTTCCTGAGGAGCAATATCATCAAGATATTTGCATTTGCCTTTTAATCTGAGCCCCTTAGATAAATACCAGCTTGATTATAGTGACTGTTTGTTCCTTGCACAACCATTTTAAACATTTGAGGGGCCTGTAAAGACATAGAAGGTTCTGAAGGGGTTTTTTCACCTATGGAATAAAGATGCGAGGAGCTCAAATCCAGTTATACAGACCTCAGTGGCGATTTTTTTTTTTGGAGTTGCACTTGCTGCAGGTGCATTTGCTGAGCTTTCCGCCTTAGCCCCGAGCGGCAGCTCCTGAGCAGACAGGAGTTTACCAGCAACTAAATTTACTTGCTTGTAAAGCAAACGTGCTTTGGAGCCCCTGCACCCCATGTGGTAGCACTGTCACTGTGTCACTGGGCATGAGTCAGTCTGAGCTGTGGCGCAGGGCCGAGTGCTGGGGCACATCTGCGCCCATTGCTGAGCACAAGGGGGGTGATGTCTGTGAAGCCTCACAGCAATTCTGAAGCCTGAGATCTGTTTTCACTGGAGGTTTTTGTGAATTGTGCACTGCAATAATGTGTTAATCTCACAGCTTCTGAAAAACGTTTACTGTTAACAATGAAAACATGTTGGTCTTTGAGGGATACTTGCTGCACTTCCAGAAACTATGCCAAGGATGGAACAAATTCCCATGTTATCAGCCAGGACAGTTTTATTGTCATTCATTTTATTATCATTCAAAATACAGCTGAGAGTGCAAAACACTGTGTTTCATCAGGACTTTGGTATTAGTTTTTTTAGTGCATTTTGCTTCCCTTGAAATACTCTGAATAATTGAAATTGTATGAGTCTTGCAAAAATGAAAAAGAAAAACAACTACACAAAAAAACCTCTGTGTGACTATTGTACAAACTTTTTCATGCACAAAAATGTTATTTCTGGTCTATTTAGTTTTTATCCAGTTTTCTCCATATGTTGGGGAAATTTCATGGACCTGGTGTCACATTCCTGCATGCACTAGGAGTAAATTATATTCTGAGGATAAGGAATAAGCTATTTATAGATGTCTTAATAGCAGTTGTTCCTCAGTTCTTATGAAAACCCATTAGAAGTATATTGTTAATAAAAGTTTGGAACACTCTGAAGGTTCACATACAGTATTTAAAGCCTTAGAGAGACAAGTGAGTGAAATTAATCTTGTCATCAACGCCAAGCTTGCCAAAGTACAATTCTCTCAGTGGATTAGTTGATGGCCACAGTGTTGGTGACTGCCACGTCTCTGGTGTGGAGGGAGACAGGGAGGCTGTTGCTTTGCCTTCCTCCTCCTCACTGGCCAAGGCTATTGGGGAAAACCCTCCCAGAAGGGTGAACTTGGCTTTTGTGATTGTCTCTTCAGGCAGTTGTGGGAATCTAGAAAATTTTGCAGCCCAGTCAGCTGAAGTGCTGCCCTTTATGGACAGGCTCTTTTCCTGAAATATGGAAACTGGCCCAAAGTCCTCTGGTGGCTTTGGACTCTGTGGGGAGGGAGCAGCACTGCTCTGTTTGGGAAGCAGAGGGTTGCAGTGGTCCAAACTGGTGGTTTCCAGCCAAGGTTTCATCCAGATGAGGATGAAAAGTCCAATAGGCAGCGCGATAGGGGCTGCAGTGCCTACCATGCTGCCGATGCACTGTGAATTGGTGCCACAGCCTTTGGAGTACAGGCTGGGAATACAAAATCCATCATTGAGAGCAGAATGGTGTAACTTCTTCACCCAGGAGAAATCTTTGTGTTAAATGTATGGTAAAGTCCTAAAGCTCAAATAGAGTTTAGGCCAGCACAAGCTTTTCTCATAACCATAGAAAATGCAGTTTAAAGTTGGGAGAGGGAAACATAGTCTTTGTTTCCCATTTATCTGCTTCTGTATTTTCCCATTTTCTAATAGCTAGAGAATAAAGTCCCAAAATTATGAAAATATTTTTCCCACCTTCTCTTTCTGCTGTGACCGCAAAACAAAACTTTTGCAGCTTTGGTAGGAAAACTTGTTTTCATGGACTTCCCAATCTGTACCCAGCTCAGGCACAGTCTCAGCTGTAGTTCAGCAATAAACCAGTCTCCAGATGTTTGGGGCTGGTACTAAGAGCTGAGTTCACCCATTTGTTCTCCAATTATTTGCCTTCTGGCTGCTGAGTGTTTTTGACAGACAGCTGAGTACTGGCAGCCTGACTGCTGACTCTGAGGTCAATGACAGCTGCGTGGGCTCACAATCAGAGATCCGTTTGTCAGAGATGTGTACGGATGTGCTAGGGAAGGTGTTAGATTTTGCACAGATGAAACAGGAAATCTCGGCAACATTAGCTGGTGACCTTGGACAGAGAAATCCTTAAAATAAGGCAACTGTAGCTGCTCAGTTACTGGGCATCCCCCTGTGCACTGAGGTGTAATTTGCTCTCTGGTGTCACAGCCAGATCGTCTTTACTGTCGCTGTTTTCGAAGGCTGACAGAGTTCCAGGCAGATTCCCTGTTTCCTAGACACCGTAGTGCAGGCCATGTCCCACACGAGCCTTGCTTCATTAGCTCTGCCATCTCGAGGTCTTTCTCTCATTTTCAGCAGCTCTTTGGGTATTTAGCACCATCTCTGCTTGAAAATGGAAGCTTCTCCCTACTTGGTTTTTCAGTTCCCTTATGCAGAGTCAGAAGGATCTAAGCTTGCTCTGTCGAAGCTCTGGTAGATGCTAGGAGGACTCTGGTTTATGATTATACTTTTTTTGCTGAAGCTCTGTGGTCTGCTTTGTATCAATTTAACCGCATTTCAGAGCAAGCCAACTTAATTAATGGCTTCCCTCAGGATATCAAACAGCAGAGTATCACATTTCTTACTGAAATCCATAAACATTAAATTATCTCCAATTCATTTCTTCAGTCTCTAACTTTTCCAGTTTCTTAAAAAACTAGAATCAAGTTTGTTTGCCAATATTTTTGTTTCCTATTTAATGAACATATGTTGTTTTATTGTAAAGGCTTGAGTCACCTTGACCTTGTTTTCAATTAGCATTTCATGCTCAGAACTGAAGTTGCCACATCATCTGTTGAAACTCCACTTCTCATGTGAGCCTTTGGAAATATTAATTTCAAATTGCCAAAGAATCAGTATTTCTCTTCCCTTACAGACAGCCCTCTGTCAAGGAGCCTACTAAGCAGGGAAGGGTTGCCCTCAGACTCCTTAAAAATAATGATTTGCTGCTGAAAAACATTCTGCACCAATTTTCCTCTCTGCTGTTGCTATGCCAGCAGTTTCCTAGATGAGGGAGACCTCACCTTTTCTTTTCTTTTTTTCTTTTTTTTTAAACTCAGTTATGAAAACATCCAACCATTTGATTGTGTTTCCATTTCTGTCTGTGACAGTTGTGCTGCTGAGATGGAGCAGGGAGAGGCTGGTGGTGAGGGCCCTGTTGAGAGCTGCACCCTCACCCCAGGGGTGTGATTGCAGAGCCAAGGCTAAGCAGTAACGGGGGATACAGATTTGGAAAGGTGGCATTAGGGTGCAGAGTTTTGGTCTCCTATGAAGTGGGACAGCACTTGGAGTAACTGTTTGCAAGGAAGTTGGGATTCCCCTGAGCCAAGCCTGGTTGGCTGTAGTTATTCTGGTGGAAATATATATATCCAAGTCTTATATGCATTTCTTTTCCAAACTGGAAAAGCCATTGTGCATGGAAGACTTTACAAATCTAAGTGACACATCACAAGCAGTTGAAATAATGAAAACCCTGTAATCCAGGATTAAAAAATGATAGAATATAATAAATTTGTGAGGGAATAGCAAATTCTGCTACAAGTAAATTGCCCCTGTCAATCACAGCACCTAAAACCAGACAAGATACATATACTGCACATATAAACAAACCAAAAAAGGGCATGAAAAGTAATGCCCAGTTTAAGGCAGAACATAGACATGAAAGTTACATCTAAAGCTTGGTAGAAGTGGAATGCTGTAAAAAAGGCACAAAGGCATCACAGCTCACACCACGAGAGGGCAAGCCTCCTAAGGTATCCATTTTTTTTAAGGTGGTGTCAAGAACAAAACCACCTACTTCATATCATGCCTTTGGATGTGGAAAGTTACTGTAAGTACTTCAACACATGTTTGTATAGGTACTAAGCTGTTGTAGGATAAAATGATTGTTTTGGGTTTTTTTTTTTATTTGGTTGGTTATTTAATGGCTTTATAAACACAAATAGGAAAAAAGGAGGAACAAAGGGCCAATCTTCACATGGGAATACAATCTCGACTGAGAATGCAGAGAAAGCCACTGTTTAATGAACTCTTGTCAATGTGGGAGAACAGGTGACTAGTGAGGTACAGCATTTGCTGAAGGTGTCAAGTCATTTGGAACAGTTCAAGCAGAAGTTATTCAGGATTATTTGGAGTGGTAGGACTGTGATTCTTAAAATTCTGAGCAGCTACATAAGAAAAGGGCAAAGACTTTTTTATTGATAAAAGCTGAATTTTATGTTTAATAGCAGTAGGAAACTGCTCCAGCCATGCTAACCCAGGGATGGGCTCCAAATGAGCTACTGCTTTTATAGGAAGGAGTTGGTCATTACAGAAACTTGTTTTAAAATGCTGCTCTGCGCCACTAATGAAGATATCTGACATTTTCCTCCCTAATGACTACCAGGTAGGGCTTTCTGTATAAAATGTCTGTTGTTGCAAGTAAATGGTCTTAATGCTATCATGTGCATGATGAAGTGCATCTTTCATCCCTTTCACTTCTCAACTTCGTCCTCTGGCATTTGGAAGTGTGTGTGTGCATTCCTATTTAAAACTTGCTGTCTTGGTTTGGGTCAGCCTAGTTTCTATCGTAAAGCTTTGAATTTTCTCAAGAGCTTTCTCTTGGCATTTTCTTCTAATCTGCTTCTATATAATTTGCTTAGTATTAGAAACCTTCACTGCCTCTACATCAGGGATTTGCTTAATTCAATGGAGATCCAGCTCTGGTAAGGATTTTATACAGTTGAGGTGATCCATAAGTTTGCAAACTTGGTGGTATTTGTAGATTTTCTTGAAAGCATTTATCATTTTGTTTTATACACACTGGTTACCTACATTAGATATTCTCAGCTGCTTCTGTTTGCTCAGTTTTCTCTTGATCTTAATAGGCTTGCATTCAGTTTGAGAATTACACCTGAAACAGTTATTTAATAAGCACAATAAACTGATTTTGTACACATTTAATTTCTGAAGGATTAATTCTTTAAGACCTTTCATTCAGAGATTGACTGCAGAGTGTCTAAAATGAAGTTTTCTTAAATAATCAGAAAAGGACTTTGTGGTATAAAAACCTCTTGAAATCTCCCTTGTGACTGAAACAATTTATTTATTAAAAAAATAAATTAGTTTTTGCAGTGTTATAATATGGGCATGAATATTTAAATTATGTTTGGATTCCTGAACAGAGCAGAAGCAAGAAACTCTTCTGCAATAGCATTCAACAAACTGAGAATTGTATAGGGAAATAATCAAACCATGGTAAATCTCCATTTTCCTTTTTTGAATCATTACATGCACAGACACACCTTCCCTCCCCCTGCCACGTCCCCCAGTTCAAGCTCCCTGTTGCTACCCCAAGTGCTGGGTGGGTGAAATTTATCTCCTCAAGGAACTGCTTTTGGGATTTGTGCCAACGTGTGCCAAGAGCAGCCAACCAGGTGCCCAAGAAGTGGGGCCCACAGCAGCACAGAAAGCATGAGGGAGTAGATTGTTTGCTTTATGAAAGTTAATCATCAAAATGAACTGTAAAGCAGTTTTTCATGATTGAACGAAGGGTCTGTCTGTGCCTGTGGAAGGATTCATATTCAAATGTGTTTCATGCAGAAACCTTACACAACACACAAGCTTTTCCTTCTCACTGCTCAGTTACTCATTCAGCAGATTTGTTTCCTGCAAATTTGTTCACTCTGTTGACCACACAGATGCATTTGCTATTCTGTGCTGAACTGACCCGCATTTAAAAAACCCTCAGAGGATTTTTCACTGGAGTTGCTTTTCATTAATTCTTTGCTGATAATATATGCGGAAGGATGGAAAGAAAGAAGTCATTTATTGTTTCATTTGAAGTAGTCACTTAGGATTAAGAAGATTATTGGTTTTGGTTTTTTTCACTGAAAGTGTTGTAGCTGACCTTTAAGAGAATGGGCTTATTGTTCTGACAAGGTATTTAAGTCCATTTTTAATGAAAATATTTTTTTGAGTCTTCACATTGTTTAATGAGAAAATATAAATTCTTTCATTCCTCATTATTACTTATGCTGCTCTGCTGAAATCATAAACAAGAATTTAACTGGAAGAAAGATTAGTGGCTGCCTGGCTATTCCTCTCTTCTTCCCCCTGCCATCCCCTCAAAGTCTGGTACAACTATGAATCCAATTGTACATAATATATTTTAAAAATGAGTGTTCCTTGATTGCACTGGAGCTCAAGCAAATCCTGAAATCTCAAATACAAATACGGAATTATCATTGTATGTTAATTGCTAATTCCTTAGACGTAAGCTGTAGAATGGTTGCCACTGTCACAAATGTTTTCTTTAATATCTTTTCAAATGGAGTTCCTTCTCTGAGTGAGGAAAACATTGGTTCAGTTGAATTGCAGACAGCCCCTCAGAAGGATAAGCTCAGCACCTTGCAGCAATTTATTTTCCTTCAATTATGAAACTCATATATTGTCCTATTTTTACCATCCTCTGAAAATATCTCAGGAGTATCTTCCTTTAAATGAGAGCTAATCTGAGCTGATATCAACTCTCTCTTTCCTCATCACTTAGGTGGGAAGATTAATGCCTTGCTCTCAAATAGGTATCAAGTCAAAGGATCTTAAATGGGATTAAATAGGAGAATTTAGACTTTCATGCATGCATCTTCCTCCAGCTGGCATATGCCCAAAAACTGCCTTGTTGCCATCTCCAGAAAACAAGGGAAGCAAATGCCTTTCCCTTACATTGGTTGCACAAGCAATAGAAGCTCTTGTAGGCGGTGGGTCTGTAACCCCATTGCCAAGACCTCTGTTTTGCAAGCCCAGAGAAGGATGCGCTTCAGCTGCTGAAATACTCGTTTTAGCCTCTCTAAGAAAGGCTCCTGGTGAACACCTGGCTTTCTACCACCAGACTGTTGGTCTGCAGGACAAGCACAGATCCGCCTGGAGCATGGGGGGGAAACATCGCACTTAAATATTTTATTTCCTGAGTGCTCCCTCCCCCTGGTACCAATAGAACATTGATTCTCTGCTGTGTAGCTGTGGCCTGTGGCTTCTGATTCCATGTTCTGTAGTGCACACACGTCTCACAAAGAGGGCGTGTGGTATCTCTCTGTGCCTGGAAAGTACCTAATGCATTTGAGGCAGCAGGCTATCAAGTAAGCATGAGTTTATCTGCCTGGAGACCTGCACAGCCCATCTCATCTTGGGCCCCTACTCAACCTATCATTTGTTTGTTTTATCTACGCACAGAGACCAAACCCACCATTTCTCTGGCGCCACCCTTTCAAGCTGGCTGACCTGTGTATATTTTTTATTACATGTGTATATGTAAGTATGTATTAGTTTTGGGTAAGCTAGTGCAATTGTGAGAATTTTCAGTTGTTGGGATTTTTTTTATATATTGTTATTGGCAAAGTTTGAAACCTTTTGAAATGCAGCCATGTTGGCTTGTGCTCCGTAAGGAACGGGGAGGAATTGGCGTCTGCCAAATGGAAAAGGATAAAACTGGTGTAATGATATGTTGCAATCACGCTGCAAAGCCTACCACAGTAAATTACTGCTGTAACAACCTCCTTCCTGTTGTGAAAGGCTCCAACCAGGCTTTCTTGTGTCTTCTTGACATTTTAGTTCTTGAGAGAAAGTTGTCTAGGCACCCCTTAGCATTGAGTGACTGCTGAGCTTCTTTGAGGACAAGCTGAAAAGCAAAGATGGAGCCCAGGAGGCGCAGGTGCCTGATTTGGGGCTGGGTGATGCTGCCAGACATGAGCACCACCAATCTGCAGAGGCTGACCTGTGGTGTTGTGGGCAGGGCTTCATCTGGCACATCGGTCTTTAAATACAATCTTTTTATCCCCTGCCTGCTTGCTGGCAGCTGGTGTCAGTGTTTGTAGGTCACATGAAGTGTTCATGGCATCACCTCCACAGCCCAGCCACTGGGATGCTCTGCCCTGTGCCTGCAGCAGTGGTTTGGCCAGGCTCAGTGGCCCAGGGGGAGTGTTGCCCTCTGACGTGGCCTGTGGGAAATGAGCTGCAGCTCCTGATTCTGTCTGTCCCAGATGCATTTCCTCTCCACAGACATTGCGCTGTGTTTGGCACACAGTTGTGTTTTGTTAACACTAAATGAAGGAGTGAAAAGGGAGAGTGCCAGAAAACTGAATTACTGTCCTGATTTCAGAGAGATCCTCCTGCAGGGAGGGGAGAAGGTGAAAACCTCAGTGTGGGAAAGTTTTCAGGCTGCTCACTAAGTTGTTTATGTTCTGTGGAGAGAGTGGTTTGGGTCTTCTGAATCCAACTGCATGTTTGAGAAAGAATTATTCATCCACTTTAGGGGAAGGAGGAAAGAGCCTCCTTCTTGAGGGGAAAGCAATGAGATCCTGGTGGTTTCAGAGGTGTAAGGTGATGGCCCTTTGACAGCACTTTCAAAAAAAGCATCGCACAAAACTTCATCTGACAGTCAGCACTAAAACAAGAAAACATCGGGAGGGACTCAGCGCTGCCTTGTACCGGAAATGTGCAAACCACCTGGTGTGATCTGTGTTGTCGGACCAGTCACAGGGGGACATCTCTTCCCAGAGGTTTCACCTCCTGCTTGTGAGATAGATGATGAATATTGAGGATGCTGGGAATTATACAGAGAATCTGAGTCCCTAAAAGCTAAATGGAATGGAAACTCCCTTTTCTCAGGACACTTTCCAGACCAGCAAATGATGGGTCTCCCAGCACCCTGTGCTTTTCCAGGTGCTGCTTCAACTGGCCTTGGACTTTTCACAGCTGAGCCTGCTGTGCTGTCTCCCTTGGATATAAACGAACTTCTAATTTCTCTTCTGTGGTGTTTACACAAATAATTTTTCTGAAAAAATGCCAACCCAAAAAACAACAGCACTGACCCACCCCAACTCCCTTCATTAGCTTCCTGTACTTGAGGTTCACACCAAATCCTTGTGCTCCCCAAGTTCCCAACCTCTGCTGCTTCCAATAATAATAATACCTGAAAAGGTTTGTCTTGTCCTCTTTACAGCTACAACAAAATGGATGTAGATTTAGCTGTGCTTTTTCCCTTCAGCTATCTGGCAGTGCTCCCAATCTTTCTCTCCAAGTCCTCCCTGTGAGGAATGAGCACAGCTGATCACGGGGATAAGGATCAACTCAAGGGAGCATGTGCTGGCCAGGGAAATTTTTTTTCCCTTTGATGCCCATTGCTCCCCACCTCTGATGTCTCATGTGTGTTTCGCATTCTCCAAGCCCAGAATCATCGCAAATCACAGGCCAGAAGCAGCTTCTCTGCCTGGGCTGTGCAGACCAGATCACCCCAAAGAGATTTTCCCTCGTTAATGTTGCCAGCAAAATATTGTGCACAGCCTGTTGAGGTATCAAACTATTTCCCAGCTATGGCCAGCTTGAACTGAAAGTTGTTACGAAAAAATGCTGTCTGTTACAATAAAGTGAGCAGTCAAGAAAAGCCCCAGATAAAAGCTCTGAATAGACAGGATCCATTTGGCCAATTTATTTTCTTTTCTCTTGTGAGTTTAACTAGACTTTCTCTCTTAAAATGAAATCTGATCTTTACGGGAATATCTCATTCTATATAAAGCTATGATTTATTTATTTATTTTCATTAACAGACCAAGCACTACATAGAAACTGCATGGAGCAGATAAGTTAAAATGTGTTTAAAAGTGGATTTTTTTTATTCAACAGAAGTGGGTGTTTCACATTCTTTCATGCACTGGATCTTCTGTATGGAAAATCCATAAAACAAAATGGGAAATAAGAAACCATTTCTTTGCTGCTGATGTAAAATGACAGAAAGGAGGAAGCTTCTGCATTATAATGTGTCAAGCAAAAATACCTTCCTGACTACTTTTTTCAAAAGTAAACCAAACAAGTCAGAAATCCTGCATAGCACTGGGATCAGTTTGGGCACAGATGCAGCCCAGTTTTACCATCAAGGGAGTTTGGCTGTATTGCTTGTGATACTAAATTCTCTTGGCCCTAAGTACCCTTAATCATTAATGTCACAAAGTATTCCTATCAAATTGTGTTTGGATAATTGCTCAAAATGGAAAACAAGGGGAGTGGAGTGTGGCTTGGGGTTAGACTGGAAAGGGATGGCATGTCTCCAGCATCGCGGGGTTTCGTTTCAGTGCTGTGAGGACCAGGCACAGGGAAAAGGTGAGTGGCTGGAAGCAAGCAGGAGCCAGGGCTGGGGTCTCGTTTTGTGGGGCTGTGCCACGAGGGAAATATTTCTGCTTCTCCAGTAGTGTCAGAAGTCAGCTTTTTGCCTCCATTGCTGCAAACAGAATGTGTTGGGAAGCACAATGTAAGTGACCTCTACCATCCTCTATCCTCGTGGCAGCTGGAGAAGTAAGAGAAGTACCTGGGTACTGCTGCCCCCACACCCCCTTCGATGGGGGCTGCTTTTGCTCCTGCCCCTTCCTCCATTCATCAAAAACCTCTGAGAATTCCAGCTGGCAGTAAAGGAGGAGAGAAAGGCCAGGCACTGCTGCCCCATCATCCTGCATAGCTTTAGATCCCTTCACAGTGAGGAGAATCATGGCAATGGATGGCCCATGTAAACCTGTAATTCACAGCAGTTGAAAGGTGCCTCGCCAAAGGGATTTAGTTTATTGTTTCTGTGTGTTGCTCCAATACCACTGGCTGTCAGACCTATACTCAGTGAATGAGAATTTGAGCTCTAGGAAACACTTTAGCTGCTGTCACAGCTAGGGGCTTGACACAGTTGCCAAGGTAAATCTGATATTTTGTCAGACCAGTCTCCTGATTGTTTCAAAATGCACTGGTCTAAGTCCTACATCAGCCTAAAGAATACACTTCTTTATACATTCTTTAGAGCATACAAAGCAGCTTTGCTTATTTACTTTGTCTGCTTTTAAAATTTTTGTTTTGTTGTTTTGGGGGCTTTTTTAGCAGGTCTGCAGCCTGCTGTAGGGTTTATCTCTGTTCTTCTGCTGCTTTTTTCTGCTGTTGGGATGTGCAGAGCTGTGGATGAATGAGCACTCAGCTGGGTGATGTCCCTGCCAGATGCTACTCCTCCACCAGCTGCAGGAGAAAAGGTGGCTTTTTTACTCTGCTGGACCACTAGATGGGGAAATTGCATTTGCATGTTTGGGTTGCAAAATGGATCCTGGCAGCTGGGCTGAAGCTTTTGAGGTAATGAAGCATATCGAGCCTGTTATCTGCAAGAGGTGTGTGGTGATGACTCAAGGCTTTGCCCCTCTCTTCAGCAATGCCACTACATCTGCCCTGCAGGGAGTCAGGCTCTGCTGAGCTGTGCTGGGGCCCCATGTGCTTTTGGGGAGGTACTCCGCAATGCTGACCTGTACAGATGTCCCCTCCTTTGAAAGGTTTCTGTGGAGTGGGGCCGGAGGCTGCCTGCCCCACTGCCAAGGCCTGCATGCACCCCACAGCTTCACATAGGAAACAGGGAGAGGGCATAAATACTTCAACAATTTTCTGAACAGGGAGCTCCTGGGGCCGGGAAACCATCTGGGCATCTGAGAGCTCACATCAGGTTCAAGGCAGAAACACAAGACACTGTGCTCAGGGCCTTCTCTTGCTTTCTGTACTTTGCTGCTGCTAGGCCACAGACTTTTTCATGCTGAAAGCATTTCTGAACAGAGTGGCAGAAGCGGCACCTGTAGGATGACGCTGGGTCTGACAGTCCTGCAGGAAGGAGACCACTGGTTATGGGCAGAGTAATTCCTGGGGAAAGCTTGACAAGATTTGGTTGGCACAGTGACGTTTCAATGTTGGCTATTAAAGATCTTGCCTCAAACATGAGGAGTATCAGTTCTCAACATTAGAACATTTTGATTTAAGCAAAAACTTCTAGGACATAATGAACCTTTTTCTTGTAAGAGAGCAGTAAGACTGGTTATAGTCCATTTTGGATTATTTAAAGCTGTAAGTCCACATGATAATGCTACCTAAAGGTGCAGTTAAAAAAAAAAACATGAGAAGTGCAGGTCACGGGGATTACTTTCTTCGCTGCAGGGCGTGTGACAGGATTGCAGCCTGCTGCAGTGCTTTTGACTCAGTGCTACAGTAATTCAGTAACAACCTTCTCTATGTGGTGCTGCTTACAGAGCAGATATTCCTTCTGCTCAGGTATGTAAAGTTTTTCACACTGCCTACAGATAACATAACTTTGGAAAGCAGCTTTATTTCTGTAAAGGTATTGCTGTACTTTTTTTGGGAAGATATTTCAAGCGGTGCAGCCACTGCAGTGTGAAAGAAGCTATGAAAACACGCACCTCTACTTGTGCAGTCAGGGAAATGAGCTGTACCATCAGAAGTTACCTTCACGCTGCCATGGCCCAGCCCCTGCAGCTCTCTGTTCTCACCTCTCCCTGCCAGGCTCCATGGGGCACAGAGTCTGCATGGGGCCTGGGTTTCCTCCTCAGTGCACTCACCATGATGGGTCTTGTCACAGCAGATGGATGCTTTTGTGAAATGTCAGTTACCCAAAAACAACAGCAGCTCAGAAGAAAGCCACAGAAATGTGTTTAAACAAGAACACCTGCATCTTTTTGGCCCTTGGAGCTGCTGTAAATAGCTTAGCCAAAAATATGGATGAGTTTATATCCTTTCAAATATCATCACTAAGTAACTAGAGCCAAATATTGTAGCAGCACTTGTGTGCTTATTCTGCAAGTTCTTTATTAGAGAAATAATGTCTTTGGGTTGAAGTCTGGAAGCTAGCAGTGCTAAGAAAAAAACAAGGATGTGAGCAGCAGGTACAATCATCCTGTGGGTGATTTGGGTTTGCTGTTAAGGAAGACATCTTGTGTTTGACTGGATCTGGCACCAAGACTCTACACTGACTAATTGAAGAACTTTTACAGAGTCCTTTATGACTGTGGCTTTGGCTACAACAAGTCTGTCATATCACAGTGTGTGTGTGCTTGGTGAAGGATGACTTGTGGAAGTTTTTCCTTTTTGATTTATGGAAAGGCTTCCATAAGAGAAACCTTAGGCCAGGCTCTTCATGAATTGAGCAAGTCATGGTACAGGAGCAGCAATGCAGTGTGTGCTCAGGGGATCCAAGGTGCTTGGGTAGCAGCTGATCTTTTCTGTGCCATGGAGTACAGGTAATCTTTCTATATCATTAAGCCATCTGCTTTTGCATTTTTATCCACGAAGTTTAAAATTATTTATATGGGATACAAACAGGATTATTTGCATCTTAAACATGGGGAGACAGAAAATATGCGTGCATGCACAAAGGAACAGAACCTCTCCCTCCCCACCCCAGCTTGTGAGTTGGCTTCAAGTGGGGTAAATGCATTTTCTCAGAACATTTCAGTGACAGGAGGAAGAGGCAAATGTTCTCCAGGGCATCTGCCCTCATGTCACGAATGAAAACATTCCAGAGTGTATTGAGTCTTCATGTCCTGATATACAATAGCATGGCATGGCAGGGTTCAGTGCTAAGTCCCTTACATGAAGTGTTGGTTTGGATGAAAGGTGAACATCAATATCCCCTACTTGGATCTCTTTGAGTAGTTTTTGGGTTTCTTTCTGTTGTGCTGGAGGGATGGCCATGGTGTGAGTGGAGGTGGTGGTGCTGGAGGCAGCAGTGCAGGAGAGGCCTGGATCTCAAAGGCGTTTGCAGCAGACTGCAAAACTGAGCACTGCTTTGGCATCCCAGGAAGCCAGAGTGCTTCCAGTCACATCGCAGTGATGGTGCTGAAAAGCACTTTCTTACCTTCAAACTGTCTTTCACACTTGGTGATGTGCACAGGGTGCTTTCTGCACTTTAATTTTTTCCAGTCCAGTTGGGGTTACTCTGTATCCTAAACCATAAAGAGCCCTTTTGTGCAGAGGCAGATGACTTTTCTTAGCTCCCCATCATGTCTGATGAAGCTGAGGTTCAAAGATACTGCATCAAAATTAGGTTTTAAAAATTTGTCTGTGTGCCAGCATAGGGAAATCAAGGAAGACATAATCACAGTCCAGCATTCCCTGGGCATTGAAATGTAATAGAAGTGTCGTTGTTACAGCCCTAGCTTGTATTTTATGCTTTCTGTCAAGAACCTGTTTGTCTATTATCTTGATTTATTTATGGCCAGTCATTGGCCAGCACAGGAACTAGCACTGAGCTTTACTGCTGCTTCCCACCATCCTTTTGCAACCAGTGGTTAAAGGAAAAAGCTGCTGACCGCAAGCTCCCTGTACAGGATCCATACCTCAGCAGGACAGAGATAGGACAGAATTGCATATTCTTTGGGTAATATGGCTCACACAGGCTGGCTTTTTATGGACTGAATGCTGGAGAGGCATAAATACATGACTGACAGTTTCTTCAGTCCTTCAAGGGCTTCCCAGAGCTCTCTGCCTGAGCTCTGATTTTTAATGGAGGACCATCTGCTGCAACACACACAGTTATTAGCAAATGCCTACCTAATCCTTTCTAAGCATCACCCAAGGTAGATGAAACAAATTAAGAAAATATACCACCTGCTCTTCTATTTGTTTAGTTCATTGCATTTCACAACTCGTCGTGTAAAGTCAATTTTACTGCTTCCCTGCCTGGTCTGTCAGATTTTGGTTTTGAGCGGTTTCTACATACCTGGTGGAAGAAACCATAAGAATTGTAAAATCACAAAATAAATAGCTGGAATGCAGAAGTGCGGTGCCTGGAGCTATCTTAAAACTGAAAATGGATAGATTTGTAGCAAACAGCAATGTTCCTTCAAAGCCCAAATTATATTCAGTCTGCAAGTGTAAATTTCTTGCCTTGTCCCTGTAGTTTAGGCTGAAATTCCCAATCCAATTGGGAATGGCCCCCTGTTGCTTTTGAGAGCTCTCTAATTGCATATAATTAATTAAAGGTTAGATGTATCTCATTCAATTTCTGGAATCACTTACCAAATTCTCATCTTTGCTTTCAAATTTATTTACATCGAGACAGTTTATGCAATTTACATATTCAATTAAAAGTGATTTGCTTCTTTGACCTTTGTTACACAGTATGAGCTTCATTTGGCCACCTACTCTTTCCTAGCCAATGTTATTAGCAAAAGACTTTTAATTATTGAGATATGGTTGAATTCCTGTGAGCTAACATTTACAAAGCTAGTTGCCAAAATATTGAGATGCTGCATGTGACTGTTCCTAAGAACTGAGACTCTACTGCTCTCAAACCCTTACTATGCACAGGGTGAGCAACGTGCACCTTCATCTCCCCAACCTCTGCCTCATCAGGGTAACCACCTTTGAAAGGCCAGTGTTTAGGCTGTGGGAAATGCCTGAGGTGCATCAATACCTGCAGTTATTGATCCCATACCAAGCAGTTCTACAGAGTGATTGTGCCCAGAAACAGGAATGAGGTACCCAAGGGTAAACAGTCCCGTTGAGAGTACGTAACTTCACAACTAATTTTGGATGCAGGTCTTGTGACTGGCTCTTCTTAGTGAAAGGGAAGGGAAAGGGATGCCCCACCTGGGATAGCCCTTCTATCCTCCCTCCTTGCCAGGGTAGCTATGTTGGGCAGACAGAGGCATTGCTTTTTTGCTCTTCCCCCTAAGAGCAGAGAGCTGAGCTGCTTGGTTGTGGACAGCTTTATATTGACAGAGGTAATATCTGTAGTTTCCTTGCAGCAGTAGGTAGGTAATGCTTTTCCCATCCCCCTCTGGGGAAAATTACGGTTTAGCTACACAAGAGCAGCTCAAAGTCATGCACTTTAAGGAACCCGCTCTGACGAAGGAATCCTTTCTGCTCTCTCTCTTGCTCTCTAATTGAGTGGGCTGTCTCCATGGGAAGCTGGTACAGAAAATGTCTAAGTGAAGATCTAGAAATCCCAACTGGGAGTTTACATAAGCCTTTTGCTTTCTCTAGGCCCAGAGCTTGGATAAATAATAAATGCATCTCTGATGTGTCTGTGCAGACCAACTCCAGACAAATGCCCACTTGTTCTGATATAAAATGTCCCAAGTGTCGTAGGCCAAAACTAAAACGTGTTGTTTTCTCTCTCTTGCTCTCTTTTTTTCTTCTTTTTTTCTTCTTCTTTCTGGCTTGGCTTTCAATTACATCAGTAATACACACAGCTGCAGGCTAAACAGGGATGCTCTATAATGTGGCCAATACGACAGTGATATTGCATAGCACATCCCAAAAGTGTCAGATTTTCGTGTCTCCCAAAATCTGCCACCTCCTCGTGACTCTCCACCCGCATAAGGATAAAGGGTGTGGGTTGGTGCTCTTAGAAGGGAGCATGAACATTCCCATTTTGAATATTCCACAGGGACTTTATACTTTGAATTTCTTTCCCAGCTCATATGCTGGGCATCACAGGTAACATAAATTCTTGCAGATTGGCTGCTCATGGAATTTTGACAGATTTTTCTGTGTCCTGCAATTTCTTTTGGGATCAAAATAGTTACACTTTTTGTGCTTGGTTCCCCCATGGCACACCCCAGGTTGTAGGGTATTAAAGCAAGGCAGCTTGCACAGGCAGCCAAGCACGCTGTGCTGCATCCTCACCCTGCCATTAAACTCAGTAATGTTCTTGGGGCTTCAGTGTAAGGTGGTTTGCAAACTGAGAACTTGTTCCACTTGATTCTTGAAGTGGGAATACAAAGCTTCAGTGGTTTCCCTGCACAGAAGGGTGTATTAATTATCTCTACCAAGTTTTATGGCATCATCAAAGTACCTGCACTGCTCAATTAATTTGTCTTGCATCATCTGGGTGGCTACTGAGCTGTGCTTGGAAAGAGCTGAAGTTGCTCCAGGTGTGCTGGGCTGGACTCAAAAATTCCTGGGCTGTGCACAGGTTTCCACAATGCTGCAGCCACTCCCTCTGTCTCCTGCAAACCATGTTTGTCCATTCTGGCTGAGCCTACAGAGAAGTTGACTTCACAGCCTCCAACTGCAGGAGAAAATACCTGCCGTGCACACTTTGGGAAACAAAGGCAGAGAAACTGTACTTGCAAAGGTTGGCTGGCAGGAGGGTGGGAGGGTGGGGTGTGCTCACCAGCCATGTGTGCAGTATGCAGCCTCCAAGTGTGTGAGCCCCTGGCAAAGGCTGAAAGTCAAAGAGAAACAGAAAATACACAGTGATTGCTCAGCTCAAAGCTGCAGGCAGTAACAGAACTGTCTGTCAGTCATTTATTTATTTATTTGTAATATGGTCCTCTCCCTGTGCTGTCCTTAAAGCCCATTTGGTAAAGCCAGCTATGAAGAGGCTGTATGATTTACTGCTCAGTTTACTACAAAACTGCACAATTCATTAGAAGAATTAAGGGATAATGTTAAACTGAAAATGTAAACTAAAGAGCTTGAAGGGGTGGTTAACTGTCAGCACATCATGGGAGCATTTAATAACCATAAAAGCCATTTATTCCACATATAAAATACAACATGAAGTGAAATATTTTGCTTTGGCTGGCAGGAGTTTGAGAGGTCTGAACCACTGGCACTGGTATCTCAGGTTAACTCTCAACATGGGCAGGAGAACAAGGAGGGAGGCAGCAGCTGGGGAGGTCCAGGGAAGTGAGGAATTAATCTTGGCCTCTATTTATGGGGGAAAAAAGGCAGGTCCCCATTAGCTGACTCGCTAAGGAAGGTGTGACACTCGGCATCCTGTCCTGTGCTTACTTGGCTTATTAAGTACTGAGGGGTCACAGCAGCTAATAGTGATTGCTCTTGTAGATGTGTGTCCCCACGGTGTGAGGACCTGAGTGTTTAAGCCACCATTTGAGATTATACTCTGCATGAAAAAGAAATGAGAGCTGTGGAATGAAAATGGGATTTTGGAGGGTTGGAAATTTCATGACATTTTAGGTAATGCTCCCAAGCAGTCGGTCTTGCAGCGCTTCACGCAGGCAGTGTCACACATCAGCCTGTGTGGCCTGCCTGTGCTGCCCCTTCCTGCCGGGAGCCCCGGGGCTCTGCAGCGACTCAGCCGGGCGTGTCACACTGTGAGGTGCAGAGCTGCACACCTGGGCTGAGGGGCTGCTGCTTGCCTGGGGCCTGGCTCCACATCACCCTCATCCAGCCGCTTGATGTGCTGCTTTAGGGGATAACAAATTCCTGTGGATGCAGGCAGCCACACATTTGGTTTTGTACTCTGCTGCTGCTTTTCTTCTGATCTTCCATTTTGTTTTCTTTCCTTCTGCCTTTGGGTTTATTTTTTTTTTTTCCAGTTCTGCATTTGGGCAGGGAGCCTCTTGTCTCCTTCCAGCTCACGTGCAGCCCCTATCACTGCTGCCAGGAAGGACTGACCATTCTTTTGTCACTGTGTAAGGCTATTGCTGCTGCCACAAGTCTTGCTGTGACTGCACACATTGTAATCACTGTTTCCATTGAAACCATTGCCTGTCATCATAAAGAACTATGGGGGTTTGGGCAGCCCTGTGGCACCATGGGAAAAGGAAGCTACTCTGCACGCTTTCATCTCCTCTTTGGAAATGGATACTGCATCGGCCTTGCAATCCTGGATGTGGTACTTCCATGATCAAAACATGAAAAGTCCCAGTGCTGATGCATGAAATAGTATACGAGGATTTTTCACCTTCCCATCTGCACCCCTCTCTCCATAGTAAATGTCTGTGGGATGCAGGAACTGAGTTGTTTCCCTCTGGAGCAGGAAGGAGCTGGGACTGAGAAACTGCCACCTCCCCATCCCCTGCCTCCCACCACCAGAAAAATATCAATGTACGTTTCCTTTTGTGAGAGGACAGCACAGCACAGGGACTTCCTCAGGAGAAAATTGTGTTCAGGGTGTGAAGTTTCGTACTTTTTCTAACTGCCAGTGACACTTCTCAACTGCAGCAATTACATTATTAACCTGGCCTTGGCTTCTCCAAGTAAAGCTGTCTGCTTCAAAGCAGTCCCTGTCCTCAGGCTCTGAGGAAAATGGAGTCCCAGTCTGAAAGGGAAATAGAAGCTGTTGGTTTGTGTTTGTCTCATTTTCCAGTGAACATCTACACAACCGTACAGTGCAGAGCAGAAGCAAACTTGGACAACTCTGTACTCAAAGGTGGCAACAATGGAAAGAGCACAAGGAGGACAGCAATGGGCAGGCAATGTACACACACTGTTTATGTATTCTTCAGGCTCCCTTATCTCACACATGGGAAAGCGCAGCTCTATGGGCTGAGCTAGACAAGGAATATGCTGAAACCTCAGTGCAGCTCCATAGAGGATGTTCAGGTTCAACCTGCCTGTGCTTTTGCCAGGCACTGATTCAAAGCAGCTATTGAAAACCCTGCCAGTATCTGCTGGCAGCAGCTTGGGCAGAAGTACAAAAGAAGAAAGAGTCCTGCTATGAAAGCAGCTTTTCTGTCCTGCTGATTAGGGACAGTAGGTCCAGTTCTCCTTCAGAGAGCCACAAGGTGCTGGATGTGCTGCTCTGCTGCTGCCAAGGAACAGTTTGATAATTTCCTCCTGTCGCCCTGAGTGAAAACCTCCTAGTTCCTCTACAGTGCAAAGCCACGAGCCCAAAGGGTCTCGGCAAATGGAGAATTCGGTCAACTCCTGAAAATTTCATCCCTGGGGAAAAGCAGTGTGTTACTAGAGTGATGTGGTCATTCAGTAATGGGTTACATGATCACGTGCTGACAAGCCCATGGTTATTCCCTTATTCTGTCATTAGCATACAAGATATATTAAAAACCAAATCAAATCCCTTCAGGACAAAGAAGCCTTTGCTGCCCCACCAGGCAGTGTACCATGGCTGGTTGCATTACCTGGAGGCTGAAGTTGCTTGTGTCTCAGTCTGGACTTTTCTGACTGTAGACAGGAACAGATGTGAGGAGATATTAGAGAGGAAAGAGCACTGGGAAGGGAAGAGATGGAATGGTTCGAGATGAAGATAGCACTAAGCAGTGTACAATACTGTACAGGACAAGCCCATCTCTGTTTTCTGTAAGGGAAGTGTGTTTAACTGCTCTCTCCATCTCGTCTCTCTCTTTCCGTAGTAAGACTGGTATTTCTCCTATCTGGATTAGCCTGCAGACAACACCAAAACGAAACTTAAGCCTTTCTTGGAAATAGTTCATTTAGAGAGATTTATGCAGAAGTAATGGGATAAATAGGCACTTTTTGAACTGAACACAGAAAAGATGTAGATTTGAGATAAACCTGTGTGTGCTCTAGAGTAAATTATTCTGATTTTGGAGCAAATATAATGCTTAACAGAAATCATGCCTGCTGCTAGGAAGTGTAAACCATGCTCCACTTAAAAACAAACATTCCCCAGCAGCAATATGGCTTGTCATTAATAACCACACACTTGGAGTGAATGTTACTTGTGTTAAACACTGAGTCCACTTCTGTATTTCACAGGTCTTGACAACTGTAGCATGTGGACACAAGTCATGGTAAATTCCACTTGAGGACAAACTAAACTCTTGGTGTCAGGGTTCTTTTTTAAAATAAAAATTAAAATAGCCCTACAAACTGTGATGATTTAGATGGCAGAGATATGGCAATATCCCTGAGCATAGTGAGTTTACTGGGCTGGCCGTGGTCCGTGTGCTCTGGGTCCCCACCAGGTGAGGGGGCAGCTCCTGGAGCATCTCCAAGGCCACCAGTCCCGCTCATGGGGGTAGTTGTATTCAGTGTGCTCCATTTAGTGCCCCTGCATCACTCTCGGGTCTGTGCTGTCCATACCATGGACAGGTTGTGCAATGGTTTTTAAAGCAGTTTTTGCTTGCTTTCATTTGGATAAACCCCAGTTTTGTGGGGTTGGCTTTGGGATTTGTAAAGCTGCATCAGTGGCAGGAATTGCACTTCCTGAGACAAGAGAATGCTAGAGGGAGAGTGAAGAGGAAGGTTGTTTGGGTATGGGTGTGATAGTGTTGGAACAGCAGACTGCTAATTATACCTTTCCCATCTCTCTGAGAGGGCTTGTCACCAAAAACATACAAATAAGAGCCTTCTCATGCAGAATTAATTTTGCTATTCACAGCCCAGTGGGCACATCTTTTTAATGGAGTCAGATGCAACTACACTGAGTGTGTTTACCTCTGTGTGTGTGTGTATATATATTTTACAGCAGGCTACACTGAAGCAATGTTAACTTCTGTAGGAAAACTCTTAAGTCTTCAGCAGAGTTAAAGTATATTTAGAAACCAGAGGGGGTCTGTCATTACGTTATGGGTTGTTTCTGCTGCCAGAACAGAGCTTAGGCAACATGCTGTCTGTGCTAAGGTGCAGCTAAGATTGTAAAATGTCTTGGGTGCATGGACTGCAAGTCTGGCACACTATGCTACCAGAAATAACCTAGCCAGATGAACTAGGATTAAATTTATGGAAATGAGGAACCTGTAATTTTCAAAACCCAGATCTGAGTTGCCTTCAGCTCCAGGCTTTGCAAGCTTATTCAATTTTGTTCACTTGATGCTGGAAATATTCTATGTCGTTTCTATTGACTTGGTTATTTTTGCTGTTTCCTGCTAGCAGGTTTTTAGGTATTTATGTTGTTACTTGGGGCTATGATATTTCAGATAATTCAGGTCACTCACAGCCTGTCCACAACCTGTGGGATACTCCTGTGTCCTTGCTTGCTCCTTGGGAGTTCACAAAATGTCCCCAGGGATTATAAATAATCCTTCTTAGGGCAGTGGATCATAGAAGTGATAAATTATTGGAAAGATACACATCTGGGAAAAACAACCTGAGGTTTGCTTCTCTCAGATGGTCTATGCTTCCTGACCAGGCAGTGTTTTGTTGCAGCCAGTGACAAAGTTTGGAGTAAGTTCTTCTGTGCGTGTGTGTGAGGTGCTCTCTGTTGTGGGATATTACCTGGTGCTGGAAATCCAGCCAAACATAAGGACTCAGTTCTTTGTGAAAAACTCTGAGCACCTGACCTGTGGCAGAGGCTGCAGTGGGAGACTTTGATGGCATTACTAACTTCCAAAAGCATGAGCACTGAGCCTAGGGGCCTCCAGTGGCGAGGGGGATGTGTGAGGCAGCTGGAGAGCTGCCCTGGGAGTGCAAGGGCACTGTTTCCCCAAGCCCTTTCATGGGGTGGTGTGCGACAGGGTTCGGTACTGAGTATGTGAGGGGGGAGTCCCCAGGGGCTGCAGGTGGGTCCCTGCTCCACCATGGACCTCCATGGGCTGCAGAGGCACAGCTGCCTCACCATGGCTGTACGTCAGGCTGTGGGGAATCTGCTCTGGTGCCTGGAGCACCTCCTGCCCCTCCTTCTGCACTGGCCTTGGTGACTTCAGGGCTGTTTCCCTCACGTGTTCTCATTCCTCTCTCTGGCTGAAGTTGATGTTGTGCAGGGCTTTTTCTGCGTCTTAAATCTGTTATTCCGGTGGTGCTACCACCTTCGTGGATGGGCTCAGCCTTGGCCAGTGGCAGGTCTCTCTTGGAGCTGGCTGACATGGGCTCTGTTGGACATCAGAAACTTCCAGTACTTCTCACTGAAGCCACCCCTGTTGCTCTCCGTGCCACTAAAACTAATACAGGTGGAGACATTCATACTGCCAGAGAGAAAATTTTCATATCATTACATATATATATACACACAAGAATACCAGTTCTCAATAAACACACTGTGTGCATGGAAAAATCTGTTTTATACAAGCAGTTTCGTGTCAATAGATTATAGGTGCTTCAGTTTGTGTGAAAGTCACTGAAATCAGCTACCATTAGAAGCCTGTACAAGACAGAAATGAAGACTGAATGATGTATTTGAAAACCTAGGGGAATTCCAGTTCCTCAGAAATCTGTCCAGAACACTGTATGTTGCTACAGTTGCCCCTGCAGAAAGTGCTGTTGCTCAGGAATAGCCAATGCCAGCTCTGCACGAGGCATTCTGGTGCCCCGTGGGCTCTGACTCAGCACTGCAGTGATGTGATGAAGAGCCTCATTTCCACCCTGATGAAATAGCCTGAGTGTTCCTGTGGCACACATCTGTTATTTGAAGAGTCATATTAGCAAATATTTTCTGAAAAAAATCAAGTTTTTTCCCCCCACTTTCATCCTGTATAGGTTCTTATCCCAGGTTGATCAGACTGAATTACAACTGCCTTTTACTCTAAATATTGCATCATTTATTTGTGACCTGTGATGATCCTCCCCTTCCTCAAGGGTGGGGATTTTTTTGTGGAAGCAAAAGTTTTGTGCCGAGGAAGGTGAGGATGAGGGTAGGGAGGAATGGCTGAATCTGAGGTGGCTCTGACATTTTGGGTAGCCAGTCGCTGCTGCATGCCTGGCCAGGGACACCGTTCACCACCACAGTTTGCATCCAGGGGTTTGTGTCAGTAATGTGATGTTACCACCGAGAACTTTATTCAGTGTTCTCCCAGCAACTGAAAACCTTACAGTATATCAGTGTCTTAGCCAAATAGCTGTACTACTCTTTTACCTGATTTTAGTATAACGTATATATGAGCGGTGCATATGTCTGAACTGTGAGTTTCCAGTCCATCCCAACAGCCATAAGGCATTCCAGCACAGCTGGAAGAGCCTGGGCACAGCTTTGAGGGGGAGCATTAGCCCGACCTATGTGGTGTGTCTGCACTTCAGCCTGGCAAGGTGCAAAATCCAGAGCATCAGGAAAAGAACCCAATAATCTCCATCTATGTGGCTTTGTAGAGTTGGGGTCACGGAGTACATCTCCAGTGCATGCCCTCTGTTTTCACTAAAACATGAATTTTAGAGTAGATGCTGACCTACATAACGTGGGAAGCCTTGCCTACTACAGTTCCTGGGAGATAGAAGAGGAGGCTGGATGTGGGGTGTGAAGGCATAATGACTTTTTTTAAACTTGTTAGCCACTTGGAGTTCCAGCCTCATTAAATCCATGCACTACAACTCAGTGCCCTTTGAATGAATGGATTAATTCTAAGTTATTTTATTGCTTTCCTTCGGCACCCCGCAGCTGTGCAGTCTAAAGTTATCTTGTTTTCTCATTTATAAGTGTTGTAAAGGAAACTCCCTGGAGATGATGCAGTGTGCTGAACACGAAAGCCTCCATTGAGCTCAATTGCTGCAAACAATCATAAATCCTGAAAGCTGTAGCCTGGGTCACACTTCACAAGGGATGCATTAACTGTAGGTGTCCTCTTTTTACCGCTTCACCCAGGGTTCTCTGTGAAACACCTGGAAAGGTGCAGAGCATCAAAGCAGCAGTATTGATTTACGAGATTTACCTCATGTTTTGGTCTGAGATGACTGTGAATTGCACCTTCTGGCAACAGTGTCAAAGCAGCTGCAGGTCCAGAAAATGGTGTGAAGGACCAGAATTTGCGCTCTTCATTGCTTTTATAGAGAAAATGCTGGATGCTGGGTTTTTTGTAAACAGAAATCTCTCATGCTGAGCCCAGAATATCTCAGGCCACTTCAGCTCAGTGGGCACTAGAAGGGCTGTGGTAAAGTGTGCTGTATTCTAGTAAAAATCTCCCATCTGCTTTGCCATAGCATTCGAAAAGCCTTGCTGGCTTTCTTTTCTTCCTGCTGGATAATGAAATTTTGATTTGATCTTTAGGTTGAGAGCTATTCAGACCAGTAGCTGGTAATTCGACTTATCTGGGGAAGGAACTGAGTTGTGATAAATCTCATCTCCTGGCCCTGGCCATCCCTCCCCTGAGGACTGGTGGAAAGAAAGGCTGGCAGCATTTTTAGGATGCAAAACTCTTCTAGGTAGAAATTGTGCTGTAGGACCCCTCATCTCTCTGAGCCTTTTACTTCCTGTGGGTTTCATCTGCCACATCTCATGTGCTCTGCATTTGTGTTCCAGGTGAAGGGGGACCTCTCCCAGGGCATTGGGGTGGGGACAGGTCTCAAGCAGCACTGCCAGAGCTGGGGGAAACACATGAAACAGAGGCTCTTCCCTGGCAGATCAGTGTTGGGTACTGGTAAAGAGGGTGAAATTTGCTTTGTGGTGTTGGCAGGATGGTCATCAGTTGGAGGAGGAAAGCTCCCCTGAAGCTGCTTTAGGCTTTCAGAAGCTCAGCAGTAAATGCAACGGAATCAGTGGAGCCCTTTCCACCTGGTCACTGTGTACTGTATGCTCTGACCTACCAAGGAGCCACTTATATATTTTGCTTTATCCGGGAGTTTTATTTTAGTTCAAACCTCTTCTCTGATAAATCTGGGATAGCAATTCTCCCACTCAGCCTTTTTCTTTCTGGAGAATTTTAATATGAATGATTTCACTGTTGGTGATTTTAGACCTCTGTGCAAGCTCCCCTGTGAAATGAGCACTCTGCCCACAGCCTTGGAAGCAGGGCAGCCCACACAAGCAGGGGAATCACACTGGTTTGTTTAGAGGACACTGGAGGCAGGAGAGACCTCAGAGGTCCAGAAAGCTTGTCTTGGCTCCTGGTCTAAGGGACCTTGGGCGTGCATCCTCTCCTCCCAGGAGGACCTCTGTGGACACACACACTGCACAGTCACAGGGCGGCTGAGCTCTCTGCAGCCTCAGTGGCTGTGATATTGGAACACTCTTGGGGCTGCCATGAGCGCAAGGATGAGCCACCTTTCCTCCAAACCAGCCCAACCCTGTCCTCTGCTGCCCTGTGTATTTTGTTTAGGCTGGGTGCCTCATTGCCTTTTAGGATTCATTCCTCTTGCCCTATGGCTGATAGCACTTTGCTCCTAAGACTAAACCTGTCGTCCTCCTGCCCCTTGACAACTGCAGGTCCTTACTGTGGCAGGAGGAGCAGTTGAGAAGCTGTGTCCCTCTATTGCTTTCCAGGAGTAAACTGCAGCCTCAATCCAGATGTGCTGTAACATTGCTTAGACTACTCCCTCCCTCTGTAGGCAATGAGTAAACTGCTCACTGAGAGCATTTTCTATTAACGTTTGAATAACTGCATCGACCTTCTGCTGCTGTGGTTTTATTACCTCATAGCCGGACACCCACACGTAGGTAAACGTGGAAAACGAATTACTGACCGGTGCTCATGGGCTGTAACTCTAGGTCTAACCGTGTGTGGGCTGACAATGCCACTTTAACGGGGAGCTTGTTTATGAGGAGCTGGATGATAGGTCTGCAGGAGGGAATTAGATTCAATGTCTCCTATACCTGTTAATTGAATCAGGCTGAGGTGTTTGCAGGGAGGTGCATTTAGACAACATCAGGGCTTTGTCTGCATCTGCCCTGGCTGAAAGCTGGAGCTGCGCCTGTGAAATCCCGAAGGCGAGAGGAGAATCATCTCCATGCAGCCCTCGCAGCTGCTGCCGTGCCGGTGCGTGTTTGGCAGAGGTGCTCTCAGCCTGGGCTCTGCTCGGCGCTGCACAGGGTCAGGGCAGGACGGGCTGGGGGCGGTCAGGGCTCTCCCAGGACCCAGGCAAGCTGCAGCAGACCCGCTTCTGCAAGGTCACGTGCTCCTGGGACACAGAGCTGTCAGCCCCCATTTAGGGTTATGCTGGCAGATTGGCTCTGTGATAGCGCATGAGCTCCTGGAGAAATCCTTCCCTGCCAGGGCAGAGAGAGCATCCATCTCTGCCAAAATTAGCCCAAAGAGAAGGGCCCTTTAGTGCAGAATACCGGAGGGATGATCAAGTCCTTTGTTTTCAGGAAGGATATAGCTGTCACCTTATAATTAAGTTCTGGAAAATTATCTGCATCATTAGATGGAGTTTGTGGTGAGGACACAGGCTTTTTGATCTTAAATTTGAGTAATTTAGGCACGTGTGGGTAATTTAGAAACAGTTGTTAAATACAAATCTTTGTGAAAAGGCTTAATGCAGCAGTCATTAAAACCAATATTAGGTTAATGCACAAAAATCCATTAGTATAGCAATAGCTTTCTGGTTTCATTTTGGTATTCTTTCTTACAATTACTTTTGGTTTACTCTTAACCAGGAGCACTAACCTTGATATTCACAGATGTAAATAGTGTTATATATGGCTTGCAGGGACCATCTGGAGAGTCTTCCATACAGCTTTAAGACAAGGTGAAGCTTATCTACTTCACCTCTGAGAAATGTTTGTGTAACCACTTCTTAAAACCTTCACAAAGATTCCCTCAACCATTAAAAAAAAAAAAAAATTGCGTGTCAGGCCCTGTTCTGTACTCATTCCAACTGAGGCCTTACCAATGTTGAAGAACAAGGAGTAATAACCTGCCTTACTAACGCAGCCCGTGAAATCTGCCTCCTGCTCATCAGCACTGCTTTGCAAACCTCAGTTCAAGATGACTCCTAATGCTTTTCTGTGTATTGCTGCTTGACTAGTCATCACTGACGTTGTACTGCAGATTTGATTTTGCCTTCCTTGGTGTAGGGATTTGCATGTGATAAAACATTTTGAATCATGTCAGACAGACAAGATACGTATCAGAAGCAAATATGGCTTTGAAAGTCAATGCAGTTTCTAACGTGCAGTCAGTTGCTCAGTGATAGCTGCTCCAGTAGCAATGGAGAGATTTCATCCGTTCACTAGATGCTGTGTTTTGTTTCTAACAAATACAAATAACTGCACTAGATTAATTTTCAGTGAGCCAGGAAGCTACTGGGACCTGTTGTTCCCAGTACACACCTGAAGGTGAATATATTTCTATTCCAGATTACAGAAAATTTTGGTACGGCATTTATTAGTACAGTAATTTGGGGGGTTGTGGCATACAGGCAAAGCTCATGAGACTGGTTATATTCTGATTTGCAATGTCTTCTAATTGGTTACAATGAGCTAAAGTAGTTTTCAGTAGCATAAGCTTCTCTCGAAGCTTCTATTGAAACTTGAGCCCAATGATACATTCAGCTTTGTGGCACCAACCAGCGGAGAGAAATTGCACGGAACATGTAGTAACATTTTAAATGTAGTTGAAAGGTATTTTTAATACTTGAAGCGATTCCATGAGATAGCTTCAGACTTGCTTGAATTTCTTGGTATGTGGTCTCCATGCATGGACCTTTTGTTCTGGTTTTGGGTGTAAAAACACCCTGGTAATGTGCAGATGCGGGTGTTAACTTCAGCTTCAGACAGCTGCAGTGATAGTAAATAGGAGTAGGATGGGCCACAATAATTTATCAAGTCTTGTTTTCAGTCCGCTGGTGCAGGCTGAAGGACCCCTTTGTGCTGCAGCATAATAACCAGCGGGCAGATGACTTTGACTCTCTCACTCTCAGGGGCACATGAATAAGACCTCATGAAAATAGCTGGGGGACAAGGAGTGAGAGCTGCCTCATGCTGCCAGCAAAGCCTGGCCTTTCGAACACCCCCCACATTTGTAACAGGCCACATCTACTGCACAGCACACAGGGCCAGCAACTGTAAACAGCGGTGTTGGAGGACGATGTGGGCTGTACGCACGTTTATTCCAGATAAATGAACACAGGCCTGTTCCTCGCTGCAGCACAGAAAATAAAGCAATTTTTTATTGCTGTGCAACAGCCTGTTTTAAAAACAGCAGTTTTAACCAAGGATGATTGGAAATTAGATATTAGTGGAGATGAGAGGATCTCCTCCCACTGTTTTATGTCTCACTGTCATCCTTATTTCGTGAAAAGACGAAGGCTATTTAAATATGCTGCTTATGAGAAATGCAAAGGACTGTAGAGAGAAGTACATCCAGTCAAAATTTTTGGTTATGGTGTCTTCAGAGCCTCTAATGGAAACGTTTAATTCCTTGAAATTACATTTGCTCTTTTGCTCAAAAAAGAGATGGTCTTTTTCCGATGCTTAAAACCTACATCCAATATCAAGACAAATAGACTGAGGAAATCCCTCCCTAGCAAAACAAAATATCTTTAAAATGCTACATTCAGTCTCTTAGTTAAACTCCAGGTGAATGCATCAAAATCAATGGAATGTTTGCCTGATAGGTGTCACCAGCTGCTAGCACGAGTAGACACAAAACTTGCAGTATAAATTATAAAATATAAGTCAAAAATAGTTCAGTGCAACAAAACACAACTGTGATAGATGTGTGGTGTGATGATAGCCTATGCAAGAGTTATCCTGGAAAAATATAACTCATGACCCATGTATACAAAAAGAGGATGTGAAACAGGATTAGAAACGGTATAATGACTGACATGGGCAGTATCATATGGGAGCACACCAGAAGGGCTTTATTTGTGCAGCTTGAAAAGGGCAAGAGGATCTGTGATCACTTTAAATTAGATTAATCTGGGAAAGAAACACCATGGAAAACTATTTTCGTTCAAATTAAAAGCCATCATGAGGAAAACTTGGCATAAAGTAGCCACAAATATAAAATGGAAATAAAATCACAATTTCTAGCCTTCACAAAAAAAAAAAAAAATTAAGATGGGCAATAAGACATTTTAAAGCAAGTGTTTATCAACTGGACCAAAGGGCATGGCATAGTGGGGAAAAAACTCAGTGGCTGTTCTTTGTTAAGGAAAACTTGAAGCCTTTTTATTCTTTTAAAAAATGGTAGGTGCAGCAGTTCTTGGAAAACACTCACAGTTGTTTGAAAAACATTCAGTGCTGATTGAAGAGCCTTTATGCGCAAGGGACCGATCTGCTTAATGTTAATAGGTCTGCAAAAGCAGAGCCTTTGCTTGTGTCACGGTTCACACGGAATGACAACCCTAGCACTCTTTGAAATACGTGGGAAACCTTCCGCTGGCTGTACTTCCAGTAGCCCTCCGCTGGGAATTGGGCAATAGAGCATCCATCCCTGTCGACTTCGCAGCCTCGGCTGCGTTTGACAAAATGCTCAGAGCAGGCAAACATGGAAGGGCGGCTGCTGCTGTGCCCACAGCCTGGCAAAAACCTTCACAGTAAACAATCTGTTCAGCTGGTTTTCCTCCTGTGTATTGTGAATTACGTGTGATCAGATGGTTATAATGAATTAATTCAGCCTTCAGAATTCCTTAATAAATGCTTTATAGTGAAAAATTGCAAGTCTGAAGCATTTGCTTTGCTTCTGTCTTGATGTTCATCCCTGTGATTTGAGCCCTGTCTCTGTATCCTGGTTAGGAAGACCTAAGATCCGGTTAGGAAGAGGAGTAAAAGTGATGCTGCAAGTTATAGCATGAAGGCAGAAGAAACGAATGTTGCAAGGCAAGTGGTCCCCATTTCCAGGTTTCTGGGAGAGAGACCCCAATACCAAATTGGACTAAGCATTGTCAAAGCCTCTATGTAAAGCCCAGTTGTGCACAGATTAAAAAGCAATAATAGTTATGCTAAAATCAACTGAAAATACCAGCTACACAAACAAGCATATGCTGTAGGTATCTTTTGATACTACTGTCTTTTATGCTACTGTAAAAATTTACAGTAGCATTAATATAATTTCATTAAATTAATGAAAATTTCATTAAATTATTATGTATTACTGTTTTTATAGCAAATATTTCAAAATTGAACTACATCCACTTTAATTTTAGTATGATTTTATTATTCTTATTTCAAGGTTTTTTTAGATTGAAGTATCTTGCCATAACAAAGGAAAAAGAATCTTTAGCTTTCTATCTTCTTGTCATCTCCTAGAAATTAAATTAGTGTATGCTGAATAGACACTTTGGAAGTACGTATTCAAAGCAAACTTGTCAAATGATTATTTTCAGGTGCCAGGGACCAAGCTACTAATTACTTTTCTTTTGCTATCAAAGCTGTATCTGAAAATTGAGCAAAGAGGTTTATAGACAGGTTTTTCCCCACACCCTATAACTAAAGGAATATCCATCACAATTTGTGAGAGATGATTAGCATGCAGGGAGTCACCTTTCCTTGTGTTAGCACAGTGCTCAGAACAATCAGGCACCTGAGTGCTACCATTGCAGACATGAGTGGCAATGGTGCGGTAAGTAGCCCATTAAAATGACACTTGATGCCATATGAATAATTTCCTTCTCATTTGTCACCAGTAGCTGCAGGAACTTGTTTGTGAAGGCAGGTCCTCCAGAGACCTTGCTGGACGCAAGGCCCAGGGAGCAGGTCTGGGCTGCTGCGAGCATCTGGCAGCAGCACGGCTGTGCAGCCAGCCCTTGCAGCTGGCGAAGGCCCGCCTGCCCCCCTTGGCTGGTTTGCTGTCTCCGGTGTCTTGGTGGCTCTCCTGAATGCGGACTTGGGGCAGCCTGCTGCTGCTGCAGCTCGTGTGTTTGTGTGTCTGTAACTAACATTGGTGGGAGCGGAAGAAAATGATGTGTGATTTCCTGCTGGCCTCTGGGAACAGGCTGCTGACGTGTGATATGGAAAAGCAAAAAGAAAGACGGGGGTAGCTTGGTGCAAGTCTAGTTTACAACAGCTACGTGTAGGCAGGGATGAAGAGCTGCTTCTGTGCAGCTCTGCACACCTCAGCGCCATCCCGTGCTGAGCACAGAGCCCCGGGGCCGCCCTGCCTCCTGTGCCGGGCTGCGGGCAGCGCTGGGAGCAGACCCGGCGTGAGCGCCGTGCCCGCAGCGCTCTGCGGAGTGCACGGGAATCTGCTCCAGGGACACGCTTCTAAAAGCCAGGCTGGTGAAAATGTAATTATAACTGCAGCACAGTAAGAGGTCCTGCTCATCGCCCGCTGTGGGTGGGGTGTCGTGCTTCTTACCCACCCAGTTAGGCTGGCACAGGTAGGGATTGGAGCAGGAAGCAGGGTGGGATTGGGAGATTGTCTTTCTGTGCTTGGTCCTGGAAGAGTCTCAGCACAACATTTGGGGAGACCTGTGGAGTGACCCCAAATGTTTTGCACATTATGTCCCTGATTTGTATGCAACTCAGAGATAAGAGACAGGCTGTAAGGAGAGCCTGACTCTCCACAGTTGTCAGGATAGTTCTGGAAGAAGTGGGAGACCTTGCTCCAGTTGCTGTTTGACAGTTCAGCAGAACATCTTAACATCCAGGCTTCAGCAGGACCGTGGCTGCAGCTGCCGAGCCCCACATGCTCTCTGCTGGATGACTGCCCACTGCAATGGGGCATTGCCTGGACTCACCCCCGCGTATCAAATAATCCCATGCTCCTCAGCCCGTGCTCAGCAGGTGCGAGACACCAAGGCCATGCAGTCTGGGAAGCCTCTGGATTGCAATTTCTGTGCATAGATGTATTTTAGTTGGGGGAACCGGTGTTTGTCTATTGATTACGGCTCACAAACAGATACTTTCTCAGCCACAATGAAGCTATGGATGTGTGCTGTTTGATTTAAACTTTGAAAAAAGCAGTTGACTTAAGTCTAAACCCGGATTTTGCAGAAATAAAGCACCTTTCCTGTCAGAGTTCTTCAAAAGGTCTAATGGTATAATTTGCCCAGAGTTACACAACATTAACTTTGTATATTTTTTTTCAGAAACGAGGGGTAATTATGTGAATATCTAATGCAATTAGTTGACAGAAATATGTCTTGTGGCAATAAAGAAAAGCAAATAATGTCCTTCCTTGACGTAATGAATCAGTTAAGAAATTGTAAAGCAATAAATCTATCAGACTTTGGATATAACAGGGCACATTGGGAAAAATGAGGCTGTTAGAGCTACAGTTCTAGAATTGTTACATTTTTCTGAGATAGCAATAGAAAAAGAGAAGACTAAAAATAGAATAAACACAGTATCAACGTGGCACGCCTGATAATTAACAAGTCAATAACAATACTCGATGGTATGCCAAGCTCAGCTGCTTCTGACATTTCTAGGACCTGAGACTCCAAACTTCTATGTAAACCTGGGATTTTATTCATATCAGCATTATCGCTGTTGTCAGGGAGACAGTCACTCATCTACCGTTGCCACACCGTGCATTTTAATCATCCCTTCTCCAGACAGAATTTCTGTGTTTAAAAAGCAGACAAGGGTTCCTCTTCTCACTTTGCATCTAGATATTGCTGTTAGACAAAAGTCCTGTGTCAGATCATGTGCAAAGAGGGGGGAAAGTAATTTCAGAGAGAAAAGAGGCACCTATTATTAGTGTTCCCAAGACACACTGTTGTAGGACAAAAAAAATTGATTTTTAAAATTCTTAATGCATTCTGTGCCAATGCCTGTTATTTTTGCTTTTAGCTTTTCACATTAGCTTGACTGTTTTGTTACATTTTTTATTACCGTTATAACCACCTATTACAAAAAAAAAAAAAAAAAAAAGAAAAAGCAGACAGGTAAAAAGTATTCAACTCTTGTTGAATTCAATGGAAATTGCCAAAGAATGTCACAGAATTGTGGGAACCCTCACTGCTGCTCATGTCTTTTAGAATTACTGAATAATTCATATTTTGAGGGAAAATATGCAGTCTTTGTCACAGTTTATTTTTTTTTCTTCTCTATAAATTTAAATTTCTCAATGACACAGTGTGGAACTGCCAGAAACATAATCGGAATTGTACCATAATTTCAAGCTCCACAATTTAAAATTTGTGTCTGTCAGGGCAGAATAATTGCTTCTCCAAAGACTATCACAATTTACCTGTAGCTTCAGCCTTTTCACCCCACCGCTGACTCCCAAAGGCACTTGGGCTGGGACGAGGATTTGCAAAATTCAGGGCTAAAACAAACACGCAGAAAATATTCCGAAGTGGATGGATTCTCCTGTCCCTGTGCACTGTGTCAATGTTGAGGTACCACGGGATACCTCGAACTGTGTGGTGCCAGCAGGTGCCATCTCAGCCAGGATTGCGCGTGTGACAGAGCCAGGCAGGGCGGGGCTGTGGCACCCTGCGAGGGCAGAACAAGGGGGCCACAGTGACCATTGTGCTACCAAAAGATGGGGGAGAGGTGGTCTGTCTGTGTTGATTGCCACACCTTAACTCCTGCTCACCCCCAAAAGACACGTGAATCTTCTTGTTTTGTAAGTGTAAATCAGTAACTACTGGGCTCCTAGTGACTGGAGCCAGGAAATTCAGAGTTTGTGTTGGGTTCTGCAGCTTGTTCTGCTAGTGGCCGCTGGCAAGTCAGCCAGATGCTGTCTCCTACCTCTGTTTGTAAAAACCATTTATTACTTCTCTTTTGGACACATTAGGAGGGTTGTTTAGCTTACACTTGTGAAATGCTATGAGTGGGAAATGTGTTGGACAATAACCTGTTTCTTGCTCAACTCTGCTTTCTGAGGTGACTATGCAGGTACTGTGAGTGGGTTTTCAGAGCTTCGCAGTTAGAACAAATAGCTGGTTTGTGTAGTAGCATTTATGGTTTGGTGTTATTTTTTGTTTCCTTTTCTGCCCCAAGTTATTTAAGTAAGTTCTCCAGAAGGATGACGAAGCAGGGAGAATGGAGAGTCTCGCAGGAAAAGTTGCCCAAACCACGAAGCAAACTGGGCTAAACTTTGGTATCAGTGTCAATAGTTCTTTTTAACATTGTTTCGGAAATAAGGACTTGCAGAGATAAATTATTTAATTTTTCTTTCAGAGGTGGATCAGTAAAAAAAAATTTGTTTACTGCCTCGAAACTGTAAACTGCATCATCTTGAACTCACATACAATGTTGCTCAGTAGCCCATACCAAAGAGAGAGACTTGCCTGGTGTACTAAACTGATCTTGGGGGCACAGCGGATCTTGTGCTCTGAAATGCGCCCTGTGTGCCAGTTCCCCAGAGACCTTTCCCCATAGAATCTTTTTCCCTTGTGCCCACTATGTGATTTTTGTGACTGTAAGATTTTTCTGATGTAGACTCTCTTTTTGCCTGTTTGGGGTTTAAGACTGTAATTCTGCCGCCCAATGACCAGTACTCCTCTCTGCTCACCCACCTTGGATGTGACAAATCGGTGCCAAAATTAATACCAGGGTCCCTGTTACAATCTGCACAAGCATATTATGGCATCCTTAGCAGACGAAACCCTTTTTCCCTAGTCAGTAGACTTCCTTGATAACAAGGGTCAGGAAAAAACCAAACAACGGTGCATAAACGAAGCTGTCTCCATGTTTAGTTTGGATTTGATTCCTTGGGAAAAGGTGTGTCAGGAGGGCTATGGGCTGAGACTATACAAATAAAATGAACTTTTGTCATTCTGTTAGGGAAGTATTCAAATGAAAGGCAAGGAAAGATCTGATAAGGAATGAAAGCTTAATGTTCCATTTCAGGTGAAGCAAAATCTTTCAAATTACATGAGTGGGCAAGCATCAA
The DNA here is from genome assembly GCA_013397935.1 of Dasyornis broadbenti. NCBI lineage: Eukaryota > Metazoa > Chordata > Aves > Passeriformes > Dasyornithidae > Dasyornis > Dasyornis broadbenti. The sequence continues at coordinate 371,276 of VZRN01000341.1, read as the reverse complement.
AACCAAAAGAAAAATTTTCGCTCTTTTCTATTTGTTATTTTTCTATTTTGCGTTCTTCTTAGAAGTAAAATTTTCATCCTGTGTCACTCTGGCATAACTTTTGCACAGTATCCATTTTGATTATCTCCTCTGGGCAGACTTGTGCCCGGGTTCCAGGAGTAATTTATTGCTTGAGCAACAGGAGAAACCCATGTTACTTGAAAAATGCACAGCTTTACTTATCCTAAGTGTAATTCATCTCATTGTAAGGCAAAACTTTCATGATTCTGAAGCTAATAATACAGTCATCAAAATGTCTTCCAAAGTACATGAAGTGGCAAATGTCTCTGTAGATTTAATATAAACTGAGACTACTTTCAATAAAAAGCCACCAGAATTTTTCCAAGCCAGTGGGGACCCACATACTGTGTAAAAGTGTAGAATGTCAATAAAATGAACTTGGCAGGACCATTACTTTCCATTCCAGTACAAAATCCATTTTTGTTGATTAAGGAGGTGAATAAGGAATTTTGAAGTCTCCAAACAATCGTATTTTTTGTCTTAGCTGTTTGTCTGAGTTGGTAACACTGGCAGACTAGGAAAGCAAGGCTGCCTGTGCCTCACATGTAACTGTATTCTAAAGTGCAGCCTAAGCACTGAATTTCTAAGTCATGTTGTATTTATCAGGCTAGGATTCTCCTCCTAATTGCACTGGCATAAACAGTTGTAGCTTAATTGAATTAAGTTGAATTGAATAATTGCTATAAGAAGGAAGCAGATCTTATTGGAGTCGCAGTCCAAATTAATGTTTTAAAACTTAACTCCGTACACTCAGAAGTTACGCCAAGTGCTAAATGTTGTGAGTTCCTGTAGAAGTTCAAAACACTTGGAGTATATTTGTGACAAGTCCTCATTTGGAACACATTAGTAACCTGCTAATTCAACTGTGAATTTTTGTGTGATGTTCTATAAGCAATAGAGATGTATGAAGTTTATAAATCAGATTAATTTGCTCATCTAGCAGGAGAATCTACTCCTCTTAATTCTTCAAGAAGCACATTAGACCACACACTGCTGCAAGGGATTTCAGGAGCACTTAAGGCATAAAGCTTGCAGCTGGGACCTGATCCTTTGGGGTAGCCAGCTTTGGGTATGGACTCGTCCCCTGTTTTCAGGGAGAGTTCTTGGAATAAAATGCATCTTGGTGAAGGCAAACACAGCACAGTGACAGACACACAGCAAAAATGGTGCACAAATTGCATCATCAGCCAAAAGGAAAAGGAGTAGCAAGCAAATTTGTAAGCTGTAGCTAAAATCTTTCATGCAAAATGCTTTAAAAACATTAATTCAGACTCATAGCCTCCTTGAGGAGTGAGGAAATACAATCATGTCAGAGACAATTGCGCCTTCTTTAGGATCATGCACTTAGTGGCAAAGTGGGAACTAGGAGTTGGAAACTCCAAGTACACAAAATGCTTGAGGATATTCCTGCTAAAAGAGTAGTGAATCTGATTTTTAAAAATCAAATATCATAGAGATATGTGAATGACTTTTTAACATTTCCTTGAGATGCCTCAAAGTGAGTTTGAAAAATGAATATGGTATGAGCAAAGTTTCCTCTTAGTGAGGAGCCATTGCTCGTTCCCTTGCAGGCTCACCTGAGGCACTGAGAAGGGCTGGCAGGTTGCTGAAGGTGTCCTGGGGGCTATCCCAGCACACATGCAGCTGTGGATGCTCCCCTAAAAGAGCTCATCAACAGGCATGGTGTTCCCTTCCCAGCTGTTCCAGCGCCAGCAGTAACCAGGGCTGCTCTCTCGGGGCTGCTGCAAATCCTTGCTGGGGCTATGCATACTGTGCCTGCAATCAGCTGTTATTCAGGTTCGCTCATAGGACGTCCCCTGTGGAAATAAATAGATAAATTATTTACTGTGCAGGCAAGATGATACTGAATACCATGGCAGCTAAATATTGTAGTTACACTAAGTTCCTGTGAATAGGACATAACTTATTCATAGTCAGAAAGTGCAAGAACTCTTTCACAAGCTAGATTTTTGTCAGTCATGACGATGTTCCATGTATTCTGTACTATAGGAAGTCCTCTTTGAAAAGGGGACAGTAAATTATTTACTGTGCAGGGAGGATGATCCTAAATGGTACAGCAGAGAAAGCATGTAGCTGCAATGAATTCACATGAGCGTGATGTGCTGTTCACGAACTATTTCTGTAGCCTGCTTTCCATGCCAAACTGGTGATCGCTGACAGCCCATGGCTGCTTTTCAGCTGGGAGACAGAGCTGTCTTCTGGAGAACAGGCAGATGTTAGCCCTTCAAAATCTGCAGCACCTTCCCATCTCTCCAAATAACAAGTTACTCTTGCCTGTGTAAACCTGCAGAAGGTATCTAAGACATTCTGGTGTCTCTCGGTAGTGCTCTGCTTTTTAATTTGTTGTCATCTGGGGCCAGACCCTGCCTGTGGTGGTCAGAGACTTCATCATCTTTCTTCAAGATGATGTATGTGCTGCTGAGCGCTGGCTGCAGGACGTGGCGCTCTCAGGGGTTGTTTTGAGGTGGAATTGCACCCTGCAGCTCTTGTACAGCACCCTGTGTACGCAGGATAGGCTGCCGTAGACACTGATACAAGGTGACACATCATTAACCAGAATTACAATTAAAAGGGGAGAGAGAAGAGAAAAATACCAGCAAAGCTAGCAGATGGCATCTTGAAGACCAAAGTGAGTGGACTCAAGTGCTCATTCATTATAATGGCAGAATATTCGTTTTGAACACCAGACTCTCAAGTGGCAAAGGCTTGTTGTCGTCAAAAACGTTTTCCCTTTGTTTTGTACAGAAGCATTTTGAACTGTCTGTGAGAATTGTTGTGGTTCCTGCACCGTGTTTTATGGCACCTGGAGCCTGGAACTTTCCTTGCTGCAGCCCCTAAGCCTATGCTTTTGTCCCTCAGTAGGGGAAGAATATGAAATATCAGTGGTCACAACATTTTTAAGGAATGAAACAAGGAGGGAAATTAACTTTCCACTTTCCCATGCCTGTCTTTAGAGTTCTTAGATGCTTTCTGTGTCTTAAGGACTTTGGCATCTCCTGCCTCTAATTTGTGGTGTGATGGTGCTAATTTACTTGGGAGGCTGAGAGCTCCCATCTCTCACGCACAGATGCAGGAGGTGGCACGGTGAAGCTGAGCAACACAGCTTGGGATTATCTCTGGTGACTGGACAAACCTCCTTTCCTTCTGTAGTGCTGCTGAGGAAAAAGACTTGTCATCCTCTTTATAATTTAATGTAGATAAAGCAGCGTGAGAATCAGTGTAAATGCAAATGGGAGAACATTTACCTGCGGAGTTAGAATCTGCTTGTCCCCTTCATTCATGTAGTCCTACATGTAAATGTGTTTATTGATGATAAATTAGCTATCATAGTTAATTTATTCTGCATGCTTATTAGCTATGTTAATTCCTTTAACTCATCCCACCACATTTCTCCTCTTTGCATCAATTCTCTTTTGATTCTCTCAGCACTGGTTAGAATAGGTTTTACAACACGACTGCTGTGTTAAAATACTTTCCAGAAACAGCCTGATGCTTACTCCTACCTGTGTAGCACTGCTGTCTTAGAGTATGGAGGTTTTGTGGTTTGTTTTCACTTTATGGATTCTCTTGAAAACATAGTTTTGCCTTATAATTTCTGGAACTACAAGCATTTGCTTGCTTGTCACCTACTTTTATACAATAAAACTGCCCCTTGATTAAAGCTTGCACTGAGGCTCTGAGCCCAGTCTTGAGGGACTGTGCAGGCCTTTCTAGGATGCAGCAAGAAGAGAGATGCCTTGCTGAATATTTATAAGAAAATATGCCATTTCAAGTAGAATGGAAGTGCATGTAAAACAACGTTGAAGTCATTTAGTAAGTGCTGAGAGAGCACCAAACTCCATGCGGTACACTTAGGGAGATAGCATTCCTCTCCCACTTTGGAAGTTGTGAGCTGGATTTTGCAAGCGTGCTTGTTGTTCTGTTTTTGACTGAATGCCTTGTACATGCAGATTTTCCCAGGAGATTTCTGGGGAGCTGTGTGCTGCTCACTCACCCTTAGGTGCTCCTGTGTGTCTGCTGTGGGGTGCCACCCCAGATTGCCTCCATGCCTGGTTTGCAGCATGACCCCGCACCTGAGAGCTCTGGCTACCTTCACACGGGACTGAAAACTCCATTTTGGATGTGAGGCTGCTTCCCATTTCTCAGGGAGCTCGTTAAAGCCTTACAGTATGGAGTTGTTGGCTGAGGGCTACACTGTCAAAACCTAATTGCTGCAACCAGCAAGAGCTAAACTGTGGCTCTCCCTGCAGACAACAAGGCTGCTGGCGAGGAGGTCACCCTGGCAACACCACTCGTGGCTACCTGCTGAGGATGGCTGATGAGAGCTTGCCAGGGACCTCATGCACAGCAGCAATGGGGTTTTGCTCACTCAGGCTATATCCAGCAGCTCAGTAAGAAATCCAGAGTGGCAAGGAAATCCTGCTTTCTTTAAGACCGTCAGACCCTCAGGGACTAGGAAAGGAAAACAGAGCTAGTGATAACCATTGCTTTTCCAAAGAGTGTCAATTCTGGCCTGTCACTCCTTTGGTAAAAGCCGTGACATTCAAAATGCCATGAAAAGTACTTTAGTTCTCAGCTATTACAAATTTTCTACAGACCTAGCTGGAAACCAAAATTGTCCTCCAGTGGGAAGAAGGCATTAATGCATAGCAAGAGTCCAAGTGTCAGCTGGGCACAGCTCTGTGGGGCTGCAGCAGCCCAGCACCTCACAGCAGTTTGGTGAGTGACCAATGCTAAATGCTCAGCCAGTGCCACCATAGTAGCAAGCGCAAGTCTCTCTGTTGAATACCTGGACAGCCTGACCTTTATGGGCTGTAGTTTAAGATTTTATAACTGTATTTCAGAAGATTTGTTTTGCTTTTCTGCTTTTTATTTTTCTAGCCACATAGGTGTTTATTTCACATTTCTGCAAGCAGGGCACATGAGGTTTCTGATGTCTTTTCCATGGGAAAAGAGGACTATTTCAGAGCCATGGCCCATACAACTCACTGTTATCTATTCTGGTAAACACTATCCTTTTGGTCATTTTGAGCCTCCTGTAGTGCAAAGGTGTTAACTATGATCATTCCATGAATTACATTAGACAGCCTTTCAGCAGAGCAGAGCTTTTGAGCTCTTTGTCTAGAAACAGTTAAACCAGTGCAGACTCTCAGCATCTGAAGCGGGCATCTGCATAGCTGCTGTTTCAAAGCATCTTCAGCTTCAGAGCAGAGATCACAGATGGCCCAGTGAGACACTTCAAGGCAAATCTGCACTGTGGAGCAAAGCCCTGCTCCTCCTTTGGATCGGGAATCTGCCCCTCTTTCAAGTCTGTTCTTACAATAAGTTAGAAAAAGCCAGTTGGGGTGTCAATTCATATTTGCAAAATATTTGCATGAGAGGAAAAACAACTCAGGAAAACAAGCGAGACGGATCAGGCCTGTGCCTGTCAGGTGCATGTGCTGCCTGAGTGAGCAGCTCAGGTGATGGGAGGACAGGGCTGGAGATAAATTTTCACAGGTATGATGTCACACGTGCTTAGCTGGCAGATGCAGGTGCACATCTCTTGCCATTTGCCTATTCTGAACATGGCCCTCTGCGATCTAAAATCTCTTGCTGTGTTTAATTTACAAAACTCTGTGCTAATATTATCCCCAAATGCTTCTAATGGAATTACTTGAGCTTTGGTTTCGCAGGTTGTTATCTGTCTGCAGAAATGCAGCTTGAGAGATAATTTTCCAAGACTTGAGGCAAAACCTGCTGGCTTGGTTCTAACATGTATTTCTGAGCCAAGTGAGTGGTACTAACAGCTCTGATCTATATAGTCCTTAATTTAAACACCCTCAAACATAAACTTTGATATGGAGGTTATGAATGACAAGTGCCGTATTTTAATGAATTTGCAAGGTAGAACTAAGGACTGTTTGAGTGAACTGGAAGTTATTGCATTCATCAAAAGCATGAGAAGATGAACGGATTTTTTTTTTTTTAAATGAGATCAAAACCAATATATGCTAGAGGTTTTCTAACTTCACTGAGGAAATACATTTTGACGCAATAGTGACTTGCACATCTCTTCTTAAAAGGCTAGGTTTTTACTCTAATCAGACCTGCAGCAGCGAAGTATTTTTCGCATGGAAGTTTAGAAAGGTTGTATTCCAATAGTTACACGCTATACAGGACATAGTATTGATGATGCCTTTATAGTTATTTCTCAGAAAGTTAACAATAGCACAGCTTTCAGCAGCACAGTATTTATCTAGGCAAGGTTATGCACAGACCCCAGCAGAATAACTCTCTTCTGACATTATAAAAAAGAAAATAAATCTGTTTTGTGCTTTGATTCATGGGCAGAGTGGGAAAGTTCCAAAACAGGCACAAAGCATTGCAAAAATTTAAATTGAGAGAATTGCTTTGCAGGGTCCAGTTTTCACAAACAACACAACTTAGTGAGTTAGAGCAATTAGTAGCTGTGTGAGGATGTCCTCATCTTTAATGAATCTCCGATAGCTGCTGCTTCCCCACAAGACCTCATTAAAGCCTTGCAGGCTTGGAGCTAGGAAGAGATTGGCTTTTTGGACTGGAGTCTCTGTGAGTCCTTGCCAGATGACTGGCTGCTCACACCCCAGTAAAACAAGTTGTCATTCACAGACAGAACTGACGAAACAGAGCAGGGGTGTACCACCAACACAGTGCACAGACCTGCCAGGAGGGAACATAAGAGGACAGAAGAACAGCGATGTTTGGGGTCAAGGCATTTACCAAAAAATTGTCAAGAGATGTGCAGTCAATGCTTTCTTTCCCTTGTGGGTGCAGAACAAATTTATTTGTGTTACTACCACAGCTTTTTTTTTTTTTTTTTAACTCTAGTGTAATACGAGACTTTTTCAGAAAGTCCTTTTCTGCTGTCCATCAGGAACTAGCCTGAGAGCAGGAGTTTGTTCCTGTTCCTTGCAATCAGTGCTGACCTGTCATGCCTGCAGCTTGTGAAAGGAAATCAGCCTTTTCTGATCATGGTAATTCTTCAGACAGCGTGAGCGCTGGAGGAGGTGGGGATTGAAGACATCCTGCCTAAAGTTTGTCATGTCAGTTGGAAGTGTCCAGTTCAATTTGAAAAATCATAGCTGAAAAATTTCTGCAAACAGCCAAAAATAACAACAGCCTTGAAAATCACCCATGTATCTTGTTGTTTTAGAGAGTGACTGTGGGCTGTAGAGAAGAGTGATATTTCAACTAATCACTACTTCAAAAAGGAAATATGCTTTGAGTAGTGCCAATTACAGCACAGAAATTTCATCTCGATTTTGGTCAGAGCATATATTAAAAGAAAGAAAACCAAAGCCCATGTTTATTTCACCTTATGTCTTCTCTCTGGCTAATACATGAGCAAGATTTGGGAAAGCTGGAGGGATAAAACTTAGATCAGATCTCTGTCCGCTCCAGTGCATATTTTGCTGAACCCTATTTCTGAGGACTTCCAATTTGTTACTTTGGCATGAGTGCCTCACCTTTTTATTGAATTGAATTGTGGTTTCCCAGATAAAATGCAGACAGCACAGCAGGGTGAAAAATACACAAGAACCTCTTTGCTGCAGCTTTCTGTGGCATTCATTAATAGAAAACTTGATTTAGTTGTCCAGGCATGCAGTCATTTGTCAATGTCCTTCCGTCATGATTCCTGGTGCAGGGCAAAGTGCTGATACAGTGATACTGGGTTTTCTGATCCAAATTCTAGGGTACTTCCTCTGGTATTCCCTGGGCTTCCTTATTTGCCAATGTACTTTGCTTACACACATTTTAAGCAATATCATTTTAGTTCTTGCTTGCTTCCTTTGGCAGTTTTTGCTTCAAACCTTCTCCTGCAGGCAGCATCATTAATCTTGCATCAGGTGCTTATACTTTTCTTGTCATGGCTCTCAATGAGTTCAGCAAGTCTGCAGTCACAGTCACTGGGCTTGTGTTCCCTCACTGCTTTTTCTGCTTCAGTGCAGATGCTGGTTCCTGTTCATTTTAGCTACAATAAAATTATCTGTCTCCTATAACGTTTTCATTATGGGAGTTCAACTCTTTCTTCGCCTATTTGTTGCATTTTGTGCTGTCAGTTTAACCACCGACTTTAATCCCGTGACGTGGCTTGATGAGACATGTCCTTGTCTGAAGGCCTGATTACAGCAGGTGTTCTGAAATAGTTTCCTGCTTGATGCAGTCTCCACAAAAACAAGCAGTGCACATCATGGTTTGTGTGCACCCTACTTAACCTGTCTCATCTGAAAAGCAGGTAATCCTCTGTGCATGTTTTTTGTGCTTAAACACTAAGAAGCTTCAAATCACCCCTAGTGCTCACCAGGCAGCAGGGTCTCCAAGCACATACCGATCTCCACTCCAGAGGCTGAACAACCCCGGCTCTCTCAGCCTGCCTCTGTGTAGGAGAGGTGCCCCAGCCCTCTGTTCATCTTCTTGGCCTCCTCTGGACCCACTCTAACGGGTCCACATCTTTCCTGCTCTGAGGACTCAGAGCTGGATGCATTGCTCCAGGTGGGGTCTCACAAGGGCAGAGTTGAGGGGGAGAATCCCCTCTCTCGACCTGCTGGCCCCTCTTCTGATGCAACCCAGGTCACAGTTGGGCCCCTGGGTTGTGAGTGCATGCTGTTGTGTCTTTTATTCCTTATTCCCTCTCTCTTCAGCTCGTGTTTATCGGGTCTCTCCATACACTTAGTGTCACTTGGCACTGAGAATGAAAGAAAGCAATTACAGGCAAAAATTACACTGCTAATAGGTCATGTTGTCCCCCTGATCTTCCCTTCGCACACTGGTCTGAGCCTCTTTCTCCTCTTCATGTTAGCTCTTCCCTGGGATCATTGTTTCCTTTGTTGAGCTTCCAGAACAACCTGCTTGAAAACTCAATTTTCTTGTGTTGTACGTAAAGCTGTACCAACACATTTATATAATCTGTCAACTGAAACGGGGACTAAAAATAGAAATAGTCACACAATGTACTAGTCATTCATAAAATGAACTACGCAGCTTTGCACCAAGGCATCGTAAAAGAGCATTTCCCTAGAGGATTCTGGCTTAGCAGTTCTCCAGTTGCATTTGGCGTGTGCAGAAAGCTCTGAGCACAGGTGGGGGCCATGGCTGCAGGAGCCCAGCAGGCTGCAGGGCTTCCAGGGAGGGACACAGCAGCTGCCCTCCCAGCTTTAGCTTCTGCAGGGAATTTTCTCTTTACCCCAACTGCATAAATCACCAAGAGACCCAATTCTAGCTGCTACAATTGACACACATGTGGATTTCCTCCAGAAAAACAGTCAAATTCCACAGTAATCTAACATGACTTTCAAACTACCATAAGCAGCTTATCTTTTTCTTCTATGACAGTGCTTCTAACTCGTATGGATTTTGCAGATAGGATTTTAAGCCATGAAGAATGGAGCTATCTGCACTGAGGTAGCTGGAGCCATTTAATTTGCCAAGTTTATCAAAAGCCTTTGGTCTGCACAGAATTCAGATAATATTTAGGGAAAATTAGGAACCTGGAAGGAGATGAAGTTGAATTAGTTTTCTGATGATGCATGTGTCTATTAATTGGGTATTATAGAGACCTTTGCTTGTATTAATTACATTGGTGAATGAGAACAGATTAGTTCTGATTCAAATGCATTACTGCTGCAAAGCCCATCAGAAGATCCTGGTGGAGAACCTTTTGTGGATCATAAAGAAAATAAGAGACTGTGATACATAATTTCCTAAGTTCCTCTCCACAATGTGGTGAAAAAAATTAAGGTTTACAGGAGAAGGCCAGTTTGACCCTCAAGCTCATATGTTGTAATTCTTAGGCACCCAAAGGGGAGCATTATCAAAGTTCCTAATTGTAAAGGTACATTTCTGTTTCAAAATTTCTTCCTCTTTAAACACAGTAGCTGCAATTGGAGTCTAATTTATAAGGAGTAAAAGGAGTTACTTGGTGCGCCAGAAATCAGTGTTTACACAGAAGCTGATGATCATTTCCTGATTACATCAGCAATGGATGTGATCCAATAGAGAGAGAACCAGTCCCAAGCATGTTGTCTATGATGACTGATTCCCAAGGTCTGCTTTATCAGGGCTGAACAAAACTGATGACAAATATGACATGTGTGCACAAAAAAGTCAAAGAAATCTCAAAGATCTCTTAAGATTTTCCTCGATGGCTGAAAAGCCAGTATTCCTTGGCTATATGAAAATACTGTTTTGGCTAAATGCATATCTTACTTTAGGAGAAAACAAAGTAAGGAATTAGAAGTACAGAAAGTAAGAAGTGGGGGAAAATCAAACAGCATACATTAAAAGTTTTGAAATGCAAAAGAGGAGCAGAAAAAATCACCACCATTCTGCAAGAGCAAGGAATTTACTTAATGACATTTCCAAAAAATGGAGTAATTCTCACTTTGTAGAGAAAAGCAAGAAAAATCTTAGCAAAAAGATTTCTGACACAGAGAACTGAAGTCTAAGAGTGTAATTTTTGTGGTCAGACAAAGCCAATTTCAACCTCTGGGCTAAGTTTAGTTTTTGACTGTGGGGTGTATTTCAATCAGCATTGCAACATCAAGTCTGTAAAGTGCACTTCAGTGCACAGGCGCAATGGGAGGTGCAGCTTCTCCATAATCTGAGAGTAGGCATTAAAAACGGGATAACACAGTGATTGGTAGAATACTAAATAACAGCATCAGTAGAGTGTCACAGATCTCCGAGCCACTTCCCAACCTGATTGACTGATTCAATGGAAGAATTCATCTTCAGGAACAAGGATTGCCAGCTACAGCTATGGAAAGGGGTGCTGTGCCTATCGCTGAATCTAACAGGCAACTGAGACAATATTTCATATGCAGCTCTTAATATGTATTCAGAACTGGAAAAAAAATTCCCCAGATGGCTAAAAGAGGCATAATAAATAGGAGAAGATGGGTGATAACAGTTTTGTATACTGTCAGTAAATTAGTATTGGGTCAGACGGTTTGATCATGGTTTTAAAAACAGGACAAATTAAAAAAAAAAAAAGGAAAACAAATTAAAAACCAGCAGTTAGAAGGCAAGCAGAGTGGGGTAAGAATTCCCAAGCTGACTTCAGGGCTAGAGATAATGCCTTCCAGGGAGAGATTTTTAAGGCGCTCAATCTGTGCAGTACCATCAGGAAGAGGCCTGAGGGGTGACTTGATTGCAACGTACAAATACTTTAATGGGTTCTAATGGGCTCTTGAATGTGGGGGAGAAAGGCATGAGGAGGATCATCAGCTGGAAGCTGCAGCCAGACGAGTGCAAATAGTAAGACAGGAATGTTTAATAGTAACAGTCACAACTGGAAAAAGATACCCAAGAAAGTGGCTATTCTGCTGAAGTATCCAGTTCCTTACTGGCTGCCTTTCAGCGTGGCATACATTAGTTTAACAAAAAGTCACTGAATTCAGTTCTGGAACTTTTCATAATCAGTTCTAGATATAATACCATCTTTTCCTTCACCTGGACCTCTGTTTATATCTTTCTAGAACAGATACACTCATATTGAGTAAAGAACCCCAGAAACATCACTATTTGGCTATAATAATGAACTCCAGCACATTCATTATTGTACAATATGTTGAACTGGCTGAAACATGGGTTTATTTTCTATTTAAAAAAAAAAAAAGTAAATTTAGAAAAATCGGAACCTTCTTTTAAATATACTTCTGATAAATTCCATCTCCCTCTCCTAAAAGCTGTGGTAAAAATGGGGTGTCTTGTGTACTGAGGTTTTTTTCTAAGGATTTTCAGAGCAAAGGACACCAAATAGGACCTTGAGTGATGCATTAGAGAATCTCAGATAGCTCATGATGCACCTTTGCCGTATGGTAAAAGATACTGATGGTGTATGGAGTCTCACGTTTCAGTTTTGGGATTTGTGCCTTATGAAAAGCCCTGCATAGCCAACCCCAAAGGCAGGTCACCTGAGTCCTGTGTGTGTTTGCAGAGCAGTTGTTCCAAGTGAACAATTCTGGAGGTTTCCCAGTCTTTCTGTCCTGACCACAATAAGCCATCCATTGCACTGAGACAGTTTTATAGTTCCAGAACCAGTCACTGGCTACTGCAGAAACTGCAAGGCAGGCAGTAATTCATGTTAATTGTGATCAATTTCTGTGTCAATGTTTCCAAATAAGTGAACTCAAGCAATGCGCTCCACGTGCCATGAACCACACGTGGTGTGTGCAGACTGGGGGCTGCACCTTGCCACAGGCTGGCAGCTCCGGGCTGGGGCTTGCTGGCCCTGCCTCTCCCATGCCTTTGGCTGTCTCTCGGAAATGTTACAGCACAGCAGAGTGCAGCCGTGACATCGCAGGAAATGCTAACTTTTGTTACGTACACAGTGAAAAGAGAGTGCCTGCTGCTATGAATACACTGAAAAATTCTTCATCTGAACCAGCCAAGCTGAGTTAAAAGGCTCTGTCTTATTGTCCTGGGTTAGTTCACTACAAAATGCTAAAGAACACCTGGGAATGTGGGGAGAGTCAGTCCGCAGGCTGAAGTCCACCAAAAAAAATTTTGTTTTTCTTAGAGAAACTTGAACTCCATTGTTATAAAACAGACGTATATTAATTTACCAGCCATTCATCTTATCCATTATCTGCCTCCAGAAGTGACCAGAAAACCACTGTTCGTAGATACATCAAGGTCAGAGATTTGTGTGCTTAAAGTCTGAAATGGATCTCTTCTGAAGAGGCTTGGGGTGTGCATCTCAAACCTGTTGGGTTTCATTGCAAGGCTCTGGTGCAGGAAGTCAGCGTGCTTGCAAAGCACACTACTGAATTTGCTACGATCAGTTGGGGTATTTAAGTAAACAAGGAGGAGTGTAGAAGTTTCTGGAGTTTGAACATTAGGCAGAATCTTCCCACTATTAAAATTAATGGTGAATAGTTAGCTTGTGCAGGAAAATACATGTTAAAGCAATTACAGGACAGTAAAGTAAATGTTTACAGAGGTTCTGCAAAAATCTGGCAGTGATGTCTTGCTCTGTGGAACAGACATTCATGGCAAAACTGTAGCTAAGTGATCTATTTAATCTGATTCATATGTACTTTTCTTCTTTAAAAAAAAAAAAAAGCAACCAAACTATGAGTATGATTAGAATCAAAATAAATGCTAAAAGGGCAAATATTTATATGGGCTTTAAGTCAGAATTTTAGCTGTGATGGGCCAAAATGAACACAGTCCAAGAGCCAGAAATTTTAATTGTATTCAGAACAATAGTTTTAAACAAAATAATCTGATCAATTTACTGTATAAAAGCCTACAGGGTCTATCAGTGCCAACATTTTACGCTTGAAGAGACAGCATGTTTTCAAAGTAGAGAATAATGGGAGTTTCTCAAAAACATCCTAGTAGTGAAAATGAGGACACAGAGCTGTCCCTTTGCAGGCAGAGGAAGGAACTCAGCAGTATTTATGAGTAATCGAGCACAGCTGAACTCTAGAAACCCAGCAGCTCTGAGTGTGCTGTGAGTGCAGAAAATGGCTGCCTGGGTGTACTTGGTACCTCTTACACACTATCAAGAATTTAGATTAAAGGTTTTGAAGGAAAAGGTAAAATTCTGTCGTTTTTCCCATGCACAGGCTTTCTTTTTGTTGGAACACAGCCGTGGAGGGAGAGGGCCCACTATGCAGGCAAGGGACAGAGCTGCAGCTGCAGCACGAATACTCAAAAGAAGAAAGCAAGAAAACCGATTTTGTCGGCAGGGTAGCTAAACATTGCTTTGAACCCAGCTGAACCTACAAAGCTTTTTGAGCATCCCATAACCTGTGGTGACAGGTGATTCCTCTCCTTTCAGTCTTCCTTTGGGTTTTATTGCTATAATACGCAAAACACCTCTCGATAGGGCTGAATTTTCAGGTTAGGCTGGTTAGGGGCTGTTGGTTCTGGGACTTCCCCCAGCACATAAGCCAAAGTCCCTGCCTTGGTGAGGGTGGAAAAGGAGGTGCTGGGCTCTTTCACCTTCAAGTGCTGCCCTCCCTGACAGGCTTACAGCCTCCCCAGCTGCAAAGTAGCAGCTCTGGCTGAGCTCCTGTAGCTTTAAACACATTTCTGATGTGTGTTTGTTTAAGCTTCTCTTTAAACACTGCAGTGTTTCTTTCCTGGGTCAGGTCTCAAGGACTTTGCTATCCCTGTTGTTAGAAATACTCGTATTTTTTAATTTGTAAAGTGGTGAAGAGAAAAGTTGAAAGTGAGTGAGGTGACTAAATGTGGCTTCTGACAAAATTTTCCTCTTAATGTATTTGCACTTTGAAATGAGAACGTGTAATATCACTCCAGGATTTGAGGGTCATTCCTCAACAATCTCAAGAAGGTATGAAAGGTGTTTTCAGAGCAGAAATCAAACCTATCCTTGGCTCAGGCTTCCTGGCCTGTATCTGAATAATTACAAATCAAAATTCACATGTTCCTGTGAACCACAAATAGCACCATTCAGGAGATTTTTTACTATCTGGGGAAGAAAATGCCACAATGCCCTCAGTGGTTTTGGGCTTTTTTCCTAGTTCTGCTTCATGATAAAAGTCTTGTGCATTAAAACTGACACATACTCTGAGATACCATTTGATCTGCAGTTTTCTTCTTGTAGGCTATGGCAACATTTTCAGGCTGAGCTGTGATTTCTTGCCAGAAAAGCAGCCAAAGTTAGGCTTAAGCTTTCATGGCTTGTCTGTTCCTATTTACCACCAGTTGCTTGAAACTGAAACAAAAATACTGACCACCCAACTTGATTGTTTCTAGGACTGCTGTGCCTTGTAAAAAGTAATGTTAAGAGCACTTTGTGTGAACCGTAGTTTAGTAACTGCTTCTTTTTTTTTTTTTTTTTTCAACCACATGTATAAAGCATTTTGACCTCACAATATTCTCTACCTGCATCTGGCATTTTCATACAAATTATCTGCTATTATGTTGGGTGGGAGGGGAAGAGGTCATAACCACCCATTTTAGCACAGGGCTCAAAAGGCTGGGAGTGCCCTACAGGTAACTTCAGCTCTAAACCATTTCTTTGGGCCTGCTCAAGCTCAGCAGGTAGTGCAGCTTCTTTGGCAGGTCATGCCGAGCAGGTTGCTCTGGGATGCCCCGTTCCACACAGCTCTTCCATAAACCACGTGCAGGCAGAAGGGCTTCGGAAAAGCCCTATGGTCGGCTGGGGTTTGGTGCGCCTCCGCGTGGGCAGGAGGATTATGCAGCACCAAGGGCATCACTGCCTGCCAGCCAATGTCGATTTGGCACTTCCCTTCCTTTCTGCCTCTCTGAGTGCTCCCAGCAGCTCCAGATCAGCAGGGCCAACATCTGCCATGCACACAATTCTCTGCCATCAGTCAGGTGTGTGCAGGTGAAAGCACTGAGGGTTTCTGTGCCAGATTTCAGACGGTGGTGATGTTGCTGGGGTGCCCTCAGTGCCCCCACTGGAGGCAGTGGGTGGTGTGTGTGTGCCAGGAGGATGTGCTGTGCCTGGGCTCTCCTGCCCCGCCACTGAGGAGCCTTTCCAGGCAGAGGGCTGGACTCTTGCTGTGGTACAGTCGAGAAGCCTGTATTCACTGGTAGCTGAATGGTCCTGTTAACACTGCAGAGCACATTAAATATCTTTCAAACCCTTTGTGATAAGAGTTGCTGTATAAATGTAGCAGACTGGTGCTTCCTGTATAGGTCTAATTCTTCTCTCTTAGTGAGGTCTCTCACACCAGTAGGAGCAGGGCAGGACAGTACTTCTGAGGAATGTATTTCTTTGTGATCCACAGTGCTTGTGGAATAACACTCCTTTGACCTGCTCTGTTAAAAAGAATAGTATGTCTTACCTTTATTCACTTGCTCTGATAAAATGCTTTTGCTTTACGTTAGCAATGCACAATAATTGAAATTTTCCAAGAACTGCTGCCTTGGTATTAATTCATGCCCTGGATGTGGGCTTGGACCTGGCTAGTTCCCTTCCAACTCACACACCGTGATTGTCCTCACACGGCAGTTGGGATTCAGCTTTTCTTTCCCCTTTCTTAGCTGTGTGTTTTGAATATCCTTTTGTCTCTATCCTGTCACAACACCACCATGGAGCTGAGGTCAGATTTTACATCTGAATGCTTTCCTCAAACAACTGGGTCCTGTTTTCCCTCCAGATTCCACAAATTGGTACAATAAACTTTATCAAGCACTATATATAATGATTCCTTTTTAAAGAGCAAAATGTTTTTTCTGGCTCTTGTTTGTGTTACTCCTGGTGACTGAAAGATCTCAAAGTCTCTTCCTGTGGCAGGCTCACTCTCGGTGGGACGCTTTAGCAGTTCGGAGCATGTGAACAGACATGTGCCATTTTCCAAGGCAAGCACCCATTTGTTAGTGAGAGCTGCTTGCTCGCCTCTCCACGGGAGCCCTTCCCCACTGACCTTTTGAACCACCAAAGCAAATCGAATTATGTAGCTCTACAAAATGGAAACCAGCATTTGGGCTGTGTGAGAGAAGTGTTCCAGCCTCAGTACAGTTGCCCAGGGAAGCAAAGCCAACAGAAAAACACATTGTCTTGTATTAGTAAATAAGGGCCTGCTAAACAAGTTTTGTCTCTCAAGTTTGTATTATCTTTCTTGTGTCATCTCTTAGGCAAGACTGCATATGCAAGATGATAAATTTTTGCAATATTTTTTCATGTTTGGCTGTGATTGATGTAATCCGTGCAGTGCCTGCTAATAGGGTTTCCAGGACTGGTGAGATAGTGGGAACCAGTGCCAGAAATAACAGCTCTAAGTTCCTAAAGGCCATAGGCACTTTCAGTCTTGTGACATAGGAATGTACCAGCTCTTGCAAATGGGACACCTCTCCATGCCTCTGCTTCCCAGGCTCCCCACACACCACCATTTCCCAGACAAGCGATGTGTGGCACCCTGTGAGCCAGGTAGCTCCTCTGGGTGCATCAGGCAACGTGTGGGGGTACGGCCAGCAGCCACAGAGAGGGGAGGGGGATCTCGGAGCAAAGGGCCCGGCAGGCAGGGTGTGTGAGGGCTCCCAGGGTAGCTGCGCTCCTCCCCTGGCAGTCCAAGCAGCTGTTATGGCTGAGCAGAGGAGGACAGGAGCGGTGGCAGGTACTCAGCCTATGACAGCAATGCTGTGGGGATTCATAGGAGCACACATCAGTCCTGACAGGTCAAGTTCAGTGAAAACTGGAGGCAGGGGAAAAAAAGTTACCCTTTAAAACTGCAGATAATAATTGAAGAAATTGATTGATCTGCCGTTGTTGAACCAAATTCTTAAAAATATTACCATGAAACTGGCTTCCCTTTGGTATGTGTTTCAGACCTACCAGTCCCCTAAAACGGAGTTAGAATGGCCACACCTGCCCTCAGGAAAGCTGCGTGGTTGGAGTTGTCATTCAAAAAGATCCTAACCAGAGGCATTTCCATGGCCAAGCTGAATTGTGAATTAAAGTGAAGAATACTTGTTAGCTGATCTCTGATGGATTTCCAGTAACACATCAGCTCAAATCTTGTTATATTTCAAGTCTGTCTTCTTTAGAGCTATGTCCTCAAGCTTGAGAGGATGGCACTGATTCGAGTGGGCTCATCTAAAATGCCTTCATCTTTGACATAAAGATGCTTACAAACTTACACAACAGCAGTGAGTCATTTACACAGGATCATGGCTTTATTCACAGCAAAAGCAAAATTGGTGTTCTCTGCCCCCAGTTGCAAGCACTGCTGATATGTAGGAGACGTATAACGGATGTGCTTTATGACCTGGAAAAAATTAATTATTAGTGGCTGATGACACCTCCTTAGTGGACAATCATACTGTCATTCATAAGTATTAACTTATTTTCCATGTTCCTTTTCCTTGTTTCCAAGTGGAAAGAAATATGAATGATATTTCTGCACTTCAAGCAAAGGAGCAGGAAAGGTCAAAGGTGCTAAAAGCCCCTCTCATACCTTAGAGGCACTATATCTGTCAGTTTGCTCTTTATCCTTAACACTGTGTTAATTAACCCTGTTAAGAATGGCATGTAATTTACACAGGGTTTAACTGTGAACGTCAGGCTTTCTTTTAGACTGAAGGCATGATTCAGCAAGTCCCTTCTGCATCTGCCTGACAGTAAGAATGCACTAATCTCACGGAAGTTACCTGTAATGCATGGCTGAAGGGAGGCACTGGGGCTGGGTTGAAGCAGTGCAATTAAGCAAGGTTGATTTTAAGTAAAACCAGCAGCCTTCACTGTGGCTGGGATCCGTATCTTTTGCATTTGGGTTTATACATTTCAGGTACATAGCCAAGGGCAGCCATGTAGGTGGAGCTGGTCACTGGAGAGGATCTCAAGCTGAGGATGGAGTAGAGGGAGGTGCCTTTCCTACTGCTTGGGCTGTAGAGGGAGCCTAGGTAGCTGTCAGACTAAATCTCTAATGTGTACATGCCTGTACATGGCCAGTGAGGTGAATCCTGCCTAATGCCTGACTCTAGTGGTAAGCTCATGTCAGATGTATAATCAGACCACATTGTTCAGGAAAAACAAGATGAAAAAGGCAGATTTAGCAAAGGATATATGGCAGCACATTACGTGGGCTTTTTCTTTGTTCCAAAAGACCAGCTCTTTGCTTGTTTCAACTAATTATCAATACTGCAAGATAAACATGCTTTTAATTTTAAATTATTTTTAAATATCTGGAAATAGTTGTTTAAATCAAACTAGCGGCCATATTATAAACCCCCACAGAGCAAGGACATTCAGATTTAATGCTTTTTTAGGGCTCTAACTTTGTGCTCAAGTAGAGATCTTTACCTACTACAAACATGAAGATAAAAAAATATAAATGTGTCATATGCCAATATCATTGCTTAATCATCTTCCTGGTATTAGTCTGTTTTTGTACTGAATGACATTTGGATCTACAGATCTGCTGCATTGACTGCAGACAAAAGAGAAAACACATGTGCTAAAATTTGATACGTAAATCATTAAATCGTATGTCCCTTCAAATATAATGAAATAAAGGCTCGCATTGATCTACATCAACTCTGATTAGAGTTGCGTGGTATTCTCTTTGGAAAAAAAAAAAAGGCAGAATAGCTGCTGGTGAGTGAATTGTAGGCATCAGATGTTACATAGCTGGCTCTCGTTGCAGTCAGGCAGAGGAAGCAAAACAACCAGGGAGCCACAGGAATTTCCTAGCTTCTATAAAATGGTGTCTGTTTAAAAGTGGAGGTTTGCAATGTATTTTCAACAGTTCGAGTGTTCTTTGCAATTTTCATCAGTAAGGAAAAGGAAAAAAGACATAGAAGAGAAACCCATCTCTGAGCTGAAGAAATACTGGCATACTTTGCCCTTTGATTTAAGGTTTTGATTTTAGGGAAACTTGCTAAGTGCACAATATCGTGCTGCCAACACATTCTGAGCAGAAGTTAAACTCTTCCCAAGATACATCTATCTTCACTTTCCTATGACACATAGTTTTAAAAATTAGGTATCTAAATGCTTTGCACACTTACACGCTCGAATTTGCTGGAAAGTGCTGCTCTTTCTGCCCAGGGATGTTACCTGTTCCTGCCCTCTGCAGCCTTCCTTCAGCTCTGCCTGTGCAGGACAGCCCCTGTAGGTAAGGCAGCCTCCTCCAGCTCAAAAGCTTGTGAGGTGCCAAGATATCCAGAAAGGCAGAAAGTCAAAAATCCTCTTTGGCTTCCTTCACAGCTCATTAATTCATACTTCATTTCTATTTGGTGACTTTGGCTTGAGCATGTTGTATATCCAGATTGTCTGGGTTGGGAACACTTTACCTTCAAAACTCCCTATTGACACGGCGTTGCCTTGCCCTTGACTGTAGGTTTGTTAGATTGTCGCCCTACATTTTGTACAATGTGTTTTCCAAAGCGATGTTGCAAAGAGCACTGTGGAACAGAGAGGAGCCAGGTGTCAGACTGTTGGGCATCCCTGTGTGAGAAGGGTCTCTGGAGCTGGGGATGCGAGCAAAGTGCCAGCCCTCTCTGTGGGCTCGGAGTGCCTGCTTACCTGGGAAATTCTGCAGCTTCTGTATCCCACACAGTCTGCAGATGCCTACATGTATGTCCTCCTCAACCCGGCTATCTTGTACTTAAAACAAGGATAGGGAACACTGTCAAAGAATAAACAAAAACCTGGTGAGAGAAACAGGGAATACAGCAGTTGAGCAGCACTTCTTTCCTCTCTTCATTTGCTCTTTCTTGTAAAGTAACAGCCCTTACCTATGGAAGTCAGTGCTGCTCGGACCTCATAAATGAGCTGAGGTAGCAAGGCATAATACTGCCTGCAGTTGCACAGATTCCAGGGGCATCCCCTCAAGTAATTCACCATCACTTGTTCTTGTGACAGTAGCATTCCTCAGAAATGGAAGATGTCTCCTCCCCTAGACCAAACTTCTCCAAATCGTGGAGACACAGACGATTCTGAGTTGGAATGGACCCACAGGGATCATCAAGTCCAACTCTAAAGTGAATGGCCTATACAGGGATTGAACCCACAACTTTGGCATTATTAGTGCCATGCTCTGAGCTAAGACCTTTCAAAGAACACAAAACAAGTCTGTAAGATGAGGCTTGTGGGTAGAAAGCAGGTGAATAGCAAAGCAGATCTGGCTACAAGTAGAGAACAACCACCTTTCCTTTTGAGGAAAACTACCAGAACCAAGCATCTCTCTGGAACATGGAACCCTGAATAAGATTGCTTTGCTTTCCTCTAGCATTGGATGAAGTAGGTTGGTGCAGTAAACTTGGCCTCTCCCTGCTTCATCTGTGTGTTTTTTCTCAGGACTTTATCTCAGCCTTTCCCTTGCTGTTAATTTAGAGAAGCAGCACATTTCTATCACATGCAGTACCCTCCCTGCCAGGGTTGTGCTAAGTGCCTTAGATTTTCTCCTGACTGTGGTCTCTCACACAAATTCTTACCGTGTTAATCATTAGGAAGCACCATGGCTCAGTGCAAAGCGCTGTGCTGGGTTAACTGTGGTGCCACTGGTGCATCTTGCTGTTGATTCCTGTGGAAGCTCTGATTTCATGTTGCCTGTTATCAAAAGCTACCCAGTGATCCTTTACACCCAACTTTTTCACAAGTTGAATCTGTACACTCTTCAAAACAGGAGCAAAAGGCTCATTTCCTTGCCGTGCCCCAGCAAAGCTGCTTTCCTGACACGGTGCAGGACTACTGAAAGCATTTGTAAGGATGGAAACATACATTGGTATATTTTATTGGCTTATATGGAGCTTCAAATGGAGGAGCATGCAGAAAAGTAGGACACCAGTGGCTCACGCTCCTGCCTGCCACTGATACAGAAAACCACTTTGGGATTTACTTTAGCAATGGTCTATGTGAGTAGGTCTCTTCTCTGTCCATGAGAGTACAGCTGAGGAATGTTTACTTTTCATTCGTTGCATCTTCAGATTTTACTTGTAATCCTCTAAAAAAAGTGACCAAATTGATAAGTAAAAGCTGCACTTTGGAAACAGTGCATCTACTCTTTCTTATCAGTGAGAATTTTTTGTGCCATACATTCAAATGTACTAGAAAATCCAGCTTTTATATTGTCGCTCAGTGTTTGTGTTTATTATTGAATTCTTTTTTACACTGATTAAGAAGTACTGGCTGCCCAGAAAAGATTACGAATCCATGTAGAGGGTTTATCTAAGCTCAGATCTTGTATACAATTAAAATCCTTTTGCAATTTTATCTATGCTTTGAAATTCAAATGGTTAAGAGAAAAGCTCCTTAAGCAGATTGCAACTAGTTAGGTATTTTATTGTCTATAAATTGTAAGTACATGCTTACAGACAGATATGCATAATGTGATAGTGTATTTTGCTTTGGCAGAGATGTGTGGATTTAGAAAAGTCTTCATTTCCAAACCACCAGAAAGTTGCACAGGATCTCTCCCTCTGCATATAAGACCTGCATTGTTGTGGTCTTGTTCTTGAAAAATCACAGATCCGCACTTTAAACTCATTACAGAGGCTGAGTTTCATGTCTCATAGCCTTCAGAGCAGCACGCTGGAGTTAAGAGGTGGAATGCTACAGAAATTCAATAGGAATTGGGCAGCTAGCTCCTTCAGACCCCTTGGAAAATCCCTGTCCAAATGTGGAGGAATAAACAGCTGCAGAACAGATTATAGCCTTACTTGGAGCAACTTTTATGAACATCTGAATGTGAAGTATTCTTTAGGGCCTTCCTGTCCCAGCTGCCCACTCTTGTTCAGTGCTGAACTCATCCTCAGCTTTGTGGAGTAAGATGATGCTGTGCTTTAAAAGCCATCACGTTTTAATATATAGAAAAGCTTTTTTTTTTTTTTTTTTTTTTGGCCCAGGATTGAAAGTAACTTCTCTTGGGCTTTGAATCAGTTTTTGTTTTCAAAAAAAATTCTATATTTTAATATAGACAGCAGGCTGGAAATGCCAGCTCTCTGAACATGTCCAGCAGTATAAAACTTCGGAATAAGGCCCAAGACAGAGTAGTTACTGGCCAGAGAGTAGAACAGGTAATTAAAGATACTTAATAGGTGCATTTAACAAATAGCTCTGTGGTATATCACATAGCTCTACAGTTTATCACAGGAATATCACTTCCAGGCGTTCCTGACTGTATGTAAAATATTCATTCTAGCCCTGGCTTTTTTTCTCCTTGAATATAATGTTTCATGGGAACAGTAAAACCTGTAGAAGTCAGAGATCAAAGCGGAATGTTATTTCCAAAATACCAATGATACACAGAATGCTGTCATGGAAACCTTCCTTACAGACCCTTAGCTGCATAATGGGCCATCATCCCACGCTGTGCCGTGCAACTATTCATCTGTCACCACTCCAGAATGTGTGCCCTATAAATTGCAGTCACAATAAAAATACAGACACCAGCACATGATGCTGCTTTTCATGGACAAATGGCAAAGCCTGCTTTTCATGCCTGGATATCCATCTATAAGTTGCAAAGGTGTGGGTTCAGATGGGCTTTGTTTCCTTAAGAAAACTGGAATTTCCTTTTTCCTCTGAAACACATGTTAATATTAAAAGAAGATAGGAAGTTTTCCAATTACATAACAAAAGGGATTATAGCGTGCCATACTCATCTCCATATCTCAGAGAAAATCCAAATTCTTGAATGAGAGACTACAAAGCTCTGCAGATAGATAAGCTCTGGGAATGCAGGTATGAGCTTCCTCTGGGTTTGGGATATTTAGGTGAGGGAGACAATACATTCAGGCATATCTCAGTATGGTTTTAGTTGAGTCTTCAATTTTCAGGCAGACTAAAAAGACTGAATCAGGACATTTGGAATTTATTACAGGGAGGAAAGATGTAAATCATTGATCTTGGTTTGGATTTAGATTGTTCCCAGTAGCTGATTCCTACAATACGTAAGTGAAATTCTTTCTTTTTTTGCCTTTCAGTGCCCGTGGTTCAGTGCGTAAAGGGCATTGATGAATATTTAAACAGCTTGCACTAATTATAACGCATGTTAAACACAACCCCCAAACCCCTCAAAATCTGCATGATGGCAGTATAGTAATTCATTAGTTATCAAACATGATCAAAGAAAAATAGAAAGAAATATGCTTCTCTGTGCTCATATAGGCACTGGAATTAATCTCTGTCCCTTACAGGAACCACATCTGCTCAAACAGTTGCAGGAAATGCTATAAGTTATTGTAACCTAAAACTCTATTAAGACTGTCCCTTACTGTAGGTCTATCTCAAAATAAAAAGTGAAGAGAATGTCAAACACTGGCTTTCTCATGCAGCGTGTTCACAATCAAGTGTCAGAAATGTAGTCCTAGAAAGCATCCACTCTGGTGTGGGACCTTCCTAGATCTCAGTGCACAGTAAATAAGATTGCAAGGAAATAATGAGATGGGCTACACAAAAACAATTACCATATAAGATCCTAGCACAAGTAAGGAGCTGCCACAAATTAGCGTTCTGTGAGTTGGGCTCCAGAGAATAATGAGCTGAGAGTAGGAGATAATGGCCTTGGGAAATCTCATAGAAGGAAATGGTACCTTCAGCACCGTGGTATCAACTAAGCTCTGCTGCCTTTTGTAGAAATTGTCCCACCACCACGGGAGGGACAAGGAAGGAGGTGTCATCTGTGGATTGTGGGATAGGAGGGAGTACAACAAAGCCTACTTTTCACTTTCGTTTTTCTTTTTCCTTTTTTTCTGACATTGCATTTGTGACTCTGCCTCTTCCCCGTCTAACAGCTCTGGTTTTCAGGTGAATGAATGCTAAGTTTCCTGCCAAAGGTGTGAGAGGATAAGTTTCCCTTGTTTTTCTAGACAAGTTGAACTAAGCAAATCTTGAGGAAAAGAAAACTCTTAATGTACCTTCAGGCTGAACATGCTCTGTGCTTACTCCGTGCTCTGGTACTTACTCCTAAGCACAAACCATTTCTGATTACTCAGCTTGGCAGCTCTCACTCTGCTGACTGACCACTGACCCATATTCTCAACTTCTGTTTTAGTTATGTTATGATAATTGCAAGCAAATGCGATTTAAAAAAAAAAAAAATTAGGAGTAGTTTGTATCAGTTTCCCCCGATTTTGGAGGCTTTCCTCATTGTATCAGGAAAAATACTTGTTCTACCTGACTTAAAGCTGCACATAGGGTGTATTGGGAGAGAATGTCTCTTCCTCAGATCACAAACGTGAGTTTCTGACTTTCTAGCCAATATTTAAATTACTCAGAAGTTTCACTAATTTTTGGAAGCGGTCTTCTGCCTTCTGCTTGCATTTCCTCCCTTTTAATAGAAAACTTTGTTCCTGCATCTGAAAGTGAAGAAAAGTCCACTTCATTAAGCCTGCAATTGTCTAGAACTCAGAAGTGTAGATTGATTAGCAAATACTCTACAATAGCTCTTATAATGGAGAGGTTTAAATAAATGGGTTTTAAACTACCCTTATAGTTTCTAGTGCTTTTTATACGGTCCAAACATGCTGTGTACACTATTCTTTGACTCTGCTGTGTTCCTGGAGGGGAATGAATTAGAATATTCTGAATGCCTTATATAATGTATTTAGAGAAGTTTTTTGTTTGTATCTTTGTCTGAATTTCTTGGACTGAATTAATTAATGGCAAAGTATAAAAGCCAACTTTGAAATCCTAGCTGACTTATACACTAGAGCTCAATTTGTATTCTACATCAAGGAAATGTTTGGATTTGAAAGAAGGACACCATTATCAAAAAGATTTCTGTAGATGGCTCTGTTCATCAGAGTGCCACCTCTTTGCCACAGAAATGCAGTTTTAACATTTGGATAATTCAAAAGGAAATTGATTTTTTTGATCAGGGTACATATTTAATTTCTTATTAAAAATTAAATGCAGAACAGGAAATAGTAACTGAATTGGGATAGGAAGAAATTATAAAGATTGCATTTGTTTAAAACAATATTAATTTCAGGTAGAGGGAATAAAGTCTGTAGCCCGTAGACTTTTATAGTCCTGTGGCAATCTGATGGCATAACAACTTCTAGGAGAGAGGAAGATTCCTTTTCTTTTCATATTCATATTTACATTTGTAACTATATTTCGTTGTCCAGTAGTATGCCACTGCAGTAATACGTAAGGATTAGCTTCTTAGTGGATAAAAGTTTGCCTAGCTCCATTGAAAGTGAGTGCAATAAAGATAATTGACATCCATTTCCAAGGAGTTTAATCAGCTGGTCATTGCAGCATTAGGGAAGTCGGCAGGAAAATCCTGCTTTTGTCTTTGTGGGAAAGGGTTATTCATGAAATGCCGTGTTCCAATTCAGACAACTAAAGCAGTAGCTGAGATGTGTAACTGTGTGTGCCTCACCCCTCTGCCTGCTCCACTGGGATGGGCAAAGGGGAGCAGGTGGAGGTCCTGCTTGCACACCTACGCTCTCCTAGACTCCAGCTGCTACATTCGGGGAAGGGCTTTCCTGGTGGGCGAAGCAGCTCTGCCTAAGTGATCACAGAGAAAATGNNNNACAGAGAAAATGAAAAAAAAAAAAAAAAAAAAATCCAAACCAAACAAACCACAGCATTTGGGGCTGCAAGACAAATGCCAGCTTCCGTTAAAGAAGAAGGAAATTCTGCTGGAATTTCCCCAGAGCTCACTGTAGGAGCAACACGAGCTTCTGGTCTGTCCGTGGTGGGGCGCAGGGGGAGTTGGACATCCCGTATTTGTGGCAGACTGCGCCAGTACCTGTGCTAGAGCCGCAGGAGGCAGAAAGCTTAGCAAGAAAGGCCAGAGGGTTTCAAGTTTGTGCATCAAATTCAGGAAGCATGGGGGAATTCTTCCGGTCTAGAGATCTCAAAGCATGGAGAGGACCAACCTTGCTGGTTTTTTTCTGATCTATTTCTTGTGTTCTCAGGCCTTGAAATTTGTGCGGTCACGCAAATCTGTGCAAAGTCAGTATAACGGTTCAGTAGCTCACATATAGTGCCTAGCCAGTAGGGTACTAAGACTTCTAGGTAAATGAAAGATCTTGTCTTTGTGTTTTCCAGGATTATTCTCCCTGTCAAAGAGAAATTGGACAGGAAGGAGTAGAATATTGATAACAGTGTTTATGCTTTTAAATATTTATAGTGTAGGGAAAGGGTTGGTTGAGGTGGTATTTTCTGGTTTCAAAATAATTTTTCTCCTCACACTAGCAACTGGGTTTTTTTCTTCGCAAACATTTTATATTTTCTGCCTCATTTATTTATCTCTGTGGAACTTTGGCATGGTTTTGAGAAATGTTAAACACTGTCCAGTCTGTGTCTTTAGAAACAGTGAAGCATTAAAGACGATTTTGTAACATCAAACTCTGAATATTTATCACAGTCGCATCATATTAATTTGTCTTCTTTCTCTGATACCAGTGAATTTTCACATTCCTACAAGAGACAGGGTATTAGGACAGGGCCAGTAGCTGTTGTACAGAAAGCCCAGCTTCTCTGGCCTATTTGACACTGGGCAATCATGGATTTCCTCCAGAGCTGTTGAGAGTACTGTGGACAAGCCTGTGTTTATACTCCTGCAGTACAATGTGAGCAGTGGCACAGAAATGCTGCTGGGCTCCTGCCAAAGGGGCACACAAAGGCAGCCAGATCATCTCCCCGCAATGCAAATGCGATGACAGTGGCAGCAGGGGAAGCCTGGCTGTGCAGCCACCTCCTCCTCTCCCCTGCTCGCCCTCCCCGGTTCTGGCGCTGGGAGGTCACCAGGAGCACTGGCTGCCAAGGGGTTTTGGTAGGCACACTGCCTTCAGAACTCAAAGCTCACGCCCATCTGACTTGGGGACGGGACTGGTGATATCCCGGGACCCTTACTGACCCTTCACTTCAGGTGTCTTTGGAGTCTGGCAAGTGGCCAGAGTGGGCAGGACCATTCCCTCATGAGGCCCCAACACGATTTCCAACAAAACCTCTCTTCTCTGCGTCTGAATGAGGGGACTGGCAGGAGCTGGGGGAGGAGCACCAGGAGGGCAGCACGGAGCCCTCAGTGACGGGAAGGGCCCACAGAGAAGTTGCCATCTCCAACGAGAGGGAAGGCAGCCCCCAAAGCCAGGATCCCAGACGGTCACCCTGTGCACGAGGTACAGCGCTCCTGGGGCAGAGGGAGACTGGAAAGAGGGAGGAGAGGGAGCTAGAAAAGAGCTGAGGGAAAAGAAAAGAGAGGAAGGGGCTGAAGAGAGCAGAGAAACTAGGATGGAGGGGCTTGGAAGAACCTGACGCACTGCCTGAAGGGAAATAAGATTCAATGGAATGCTCAGATATGCAGAAAGTAGGGAGTGGTTGTGCTATGGGAAGCAGAAGGAGAATTTACTGTCCAATTCATGGCTTGATGCGATCCTCAGTATGCAGTGACTGAGGGCGTTTAGTGGGAATACCTACATCATGAGGACAAAGAAGACATGCATTTTTCTTCAAATTTGTCCTTTGCTTATATTTTTTTGTTTGGTTCCCAAATTTCTCCAGAATTTATCGACATACTTATATTCTTCTACAGTTATCAACATGCAATATTTTTCTACATTGCTGATCTTCTAAGCTATGAAGCCATGAAGTATAATTTTCAAACCCAGAAATTTCCCTTCCTGAAATCAGCAAATAAGGGATTCACTGCATCCCAGTCCATCAGGCTTCCCATCTGTGAAAAAGAATATGGCCATTTCCATGAAATGAATACTTTTCAAAATTTATTTTTGGACAAGGGGAGTACATGTATGTGATTTGGAAATAAGATGTAAGAGATGGTGCCCTCTTCTAAAGGGATGGTTAGACCTGCTCTTTAGTATGAGTATTTGACAAAGCTCAAATATGGTTTGTTTTCTTGGGCTTGAATGTCTTTGGATCACAGATGCTCAAGGATAAAAGTTTACTTGTTTCTTTGTTGCTTGTTTTCTGAGTAGAGTTTTATTTATTTATATATGTTCAAAATGCTCTGTTCTACTGGGTGGGATGTCAGACTATTTATTTTGGCACCTATTTTAGGAAATAGGTGCTTTTACTGTGCAGCTGAAGTGGTTTTGCTTCAAGTCCCCTTAAGATTGTAAACCCCACTGGAGTAGTGGGTCATTATTAAATGAAAAGCGAATAGAACTTGGCTTTATGAATTTCATAAATATAATCTTCCATTTATATGAATCTCACATGGGTCAGCATGCTTGGATTTACCGATTTTTTTTTTTTTTTTTTTTTT
>VZRN01000341.1:155019-339837 GCA_013397935.1 Dasyornis broadbenti | reverse complement strand
TTTTCCCTGCCTCACATATTTCTCAGAAAATAGAAGATGAAGATGGATACACAGGAGTCTGTAAAACCAGAACAAACCCAGCAGTTAAGACTTGTTGGATGCCAGAAAATACCCTGGAGTCCTCTGTCGGGAATTTTATTACAGAGCACCAAGGATTAGTGTAGAGATTGAGGAGATTAAACCTTAATTAAAATGAGCGCTTGTATACAGAACATACAGCAGGCAACAGTTCTTTTAGCTGGAGTGGAGCAGACCTTCCTGCAGCTGCGCAGGTCATACATGCCCCCCGCCCAAAGGAGTGGCTTCCTGCAGTGGCTGCTGGAGGACGCATGGTTTAGGTCAGTGTAGGGACACGCAGCTACAGAAGGCTCCTCAGGGCTTGGTGCTTCTCTGCAGCAAGATAAGGTGACTTCCAAAATCAGCATTTGTACCTAGACTCTGCACGAGGTTTTTGCCCTTCTGTTCACGAACTGTGCTGCTCCAGCCCATGACAGTGCGTTCACTAAAAAGTCAAAGCATGGGAGCTGCATTTCCCTCCTGAGTGCACAGAAGTGCAGGTGAGGATCATTTCTGATAAGTTTTCATCTTCAGAACTATTTATTTTGGATCTAGGATAGTCTCTGCCCACTCGCCTCCAAAATGTGCTGCAAGGGTATATTCGAGACTTAAATTTGTGTCCCTTTTTAGTTCTAAGGATGTTGACACAAT
Organism: Dasyornis broadbenti; assembly: GCA_013397935.1. Taxonomy (NCBI): domain Eukaryota; kingdom Metazoa; phylum Chordata; class Aves; order Passeriformes; family Dasyornithidae; genus Dasyornis; species Dasyornis broadbenti. The sequence goes on along the minus strand of VZRN01000341.1, from coordinate 339,129 downwards.
TTTCTAATGGAGTTATATTTCTCACATTTGAAAACCAAATAAATCAACCTAATTTGGTGCTTACCATTTCTATGATTGCATAATAATTTTTCTCTGTTCCTAGGGGATTTTATGTTCTGTAGACTTGTGATGAACAAGAAACATGTAAAAATCATATTGTGGTTTATTGATCATCAAAACACGAGAAAAAAACTTCAGCTTTTTATGTACATACTTTCAGAACTTAATGGTCAATTCAATTATTTTGAAATAGAAACAAAGAATACAAAAATGTATCTAAATCACATGCCAACATCTTTCCAAAATGCCACTAGTGCCATTCTTGTCTGGAGTTTGGGTATAGAGACAGGAGGGGTTCTTCTGGAGTGTCATTCTTTGAATGCTTTCAGAGCTCCTGATGTTGTAATCCTCTGTTATCCAATATTTTATTATCCTCAGTAGGACATTTACTGGAGAGATGAAACCTGAGTAGGCCACAATTAATCCTTTCAGCAGTTCTCATTGGATGTGTGGAACTGTTTACTCTTCAGTGGAGCCCTTGAGGGTCCCTGTTGTGACGCTGTTTGCCAGGATTCCCTTCTGGCACAGTCCGTGCTTTGGTGTAAAGCTATTGCAGGGACACATTTGGTAGCTTAGAAGCAAAGTCTAGAAATGGTCATCAACACGTACATCTCTTAAAGTAGAAGGGCTTCCACTGCTCAGACTCTCTCATAACTTTATTCCTTGAATTTGTTCTGGGTTTGCTGCACTAAAACCGCCAGATCACGCCAGATCATTGCCAAATTATTTGTTTATAGTTTTAGGGCATATTATTTTTAAATTACTTGAGATAGTGTCATAACAGATATAATAATAATAATAACAACAACTGTTGAAATACAGTGCTGTAAAATTCCAGACCTATTTTTAGAATGTCTTCCTGTGAAAATCCTTCTTTGCTTATCCACTGAAGGTATTTGAGCTGAATCTCTCTGTTTCATCTCCTGTGTTGGAGTCAGTGAACTTCCTTTGTGCTGTCACTCTGGGAAGAAAGAACATAATCTCTGTCTTAGGTGACTTCATAACAGATTTCATCCTTACAATTTTCCTTACTCTCTGTTACTTGGAAAATATTTAGGCCTTATATATAAATAAACAATAATTATGTTGTATATGCTATGTTATTAGTTTTATGAATTTAAAAGGCAACTTGGCAAAAGAGGGTTGAGAGGAGGAGAAAGATAACTATGACTTCAGTGCAGAAGAAAAAGCAAAAACTTTGCAGAACCAGAGAAAAAATGTATCTTCAGAATTCTAGTAGGCAGACTTTTAAAACAATCATGTATGCTGGGACCATGTCCGCAGGAGCACTGAGAAAGCTCAGGTATCTGGTGACCACCCAATGACGCTGGTCTGCAGCCACAGCCTCCAACACAAACAGCTCAGCTCCGTCTGAGGATCGCTTCTTGAGGCACTCAGTCACATACGGAACACAGCAGTTACAAATAAGGGCTGCAGTTCATATACATTCAGTGGTTTTTGCAACTAAGCTGTATTTGTGTCCAAAAGAAATATTTGGATGACTGAATGTTTCCCTGCCAGGAGTGGAGGAAAAAAGAGTGCACATTGTCAGCACAGGTCAAGAAATAAGTGAAACTCGGAGCTGTGTGCCTGGATGCATTTCATCTTCTGAATCAGAGCGTTGCCGCTGTGTGCAGCCTTCTCAGAGACACGGGCGCCTTAGGCTTAGGTACCTAACGTCACGGTGAATGAAGAGATCCAGACAGCCAACTTACTGCTTAGGACTGAAAACAACACAGCAAGTGGGAGGAGGAGGAGCACTGACAGAACCTTATGAAAATTGTTAATAGGAAAGATAGATCTCAGCAAAAAGTTAGCTTCTTGAAATTTTCCTGGTTCTGTGTTTCTGTGTGATGAGAACAAAATAGTTTTAAAATGTTGGGGTTTTTGGTTTGTTTGATTTTGCCTTTCGTTGTGGTTTTGCTATCATTGTCTGCCTCACAAAGAACACTTCTTTTAGAAATCCCAGTCAAGTGTGTTCCTCTACACTGTGGGCCACCAGATCTCCAGAGCAGGCTCAAGGAGCCTGTCTAACATAAGATGAACTCAGTTTGCAGATACGGCACCAGTGAGAGACATGGACAGAGTCCCTTGGTGGGCACAGCACAGCACAGCAGGAGACTTGCAGCACTGGTGTGTGCAGCAACAGGGACAGAGCTCAGTGGGGCTCCTGTCATCAGCCACTGTGGGCACAGGTCTGCTCTCATTTACCCATTCAGTAGTAAACACAGGAAACTCTCATTTTCTTAACTGACAGGATCTAGAGATTATCAATGTGTCGCTACTGGGCTTCCACCGTGAAACAAGAACATGCAATAGATCTTCCCCTAGTCTTGGGTCTTTCCTCCTTATTCTCTCTTTTTTTGGACGTTCTCTTTACCAGAGCCATTCTGTAGGGCTTAAGAGAAGATGGCTGCATCTATGTTGTTTGGATTTGTTATGTTCCGTGTTTTTTCATTGTAAAGCCAATGTTAGGAGCTTGAACAATTTTATCCTTGAGTTCAGTCTTGATCTTACTGCTGGGGAAATGCATATCAAGCAAGATTTTGCATTTTAAGGAAAAAATGCAAACAGAAAAAAAAAAATGGACGAGTTTTTGATAACATATGCATGTTTAGGCTGTATTTTCCATTTGAGAGGCTGATCAGGTCCAGTAGGAAAAACATTTTAATATTAACTAATTTCGGAATTACAGCTTTTAGAAGAAGACAAAGAACTCTTTGGATAAGGCCTTTCGTTCATAACTAGTGCAGTGACAGGGCAGAGGTGAAATTTTCATTAGTTGCCTCTATCTTTTAGGAATCCAGTCTTTACCAATACATTATTCCAAATTCTTCACTGAATAATCTGCATAATGATTGCAGTGTCTGTGAGTCTCATCACCAGCATATTTGTTCATTAGAATGTGTGTGAAGGACAAACACAGCTAAACTGAATTCATTAAAAAGTTTGAGCAAATGCTGGTGGAGGGTTTTTAGCATATTTTCTCAGCTCTCTTAAGAACCGATACAACTTTCATCTAAAAGCAACAAAAAACTTCCATCACTTACTGAGTTTTGTAAATGTGTGAGCCCTTTATCCCTCTTGCTCAAAGTAAAGACAGGACAGACCCTCTCCTGATCTTGACCTTTTTTCTGCAGGCATGAAATTTCTCACGTTACTGCAAACAGCCTCCACCCGTGAACCTCTTTGGTTCAGGTCTTGCATGTGTTGGCTTTTTGCCATTGTGTCTGAGCACGGTGTTCTCAAAGCTTGCAGTATGACACATGATACAGCAAAGACAGATAAAGAAAGGAACAGAGCAGACAGTAATCGATAGCAATGAAAAGGACAAAAGAGCCTCTCAGTATTTCCCACCCATTCTGCTACTTTTACTTCTTTTCCGTTCTCTTTATCTTGTTTTGTTTTTTACATTCTTCTCTCTCTGCCATCAAGACTTCAAACATTTTAAGTCGGCCCCTCTGTGTTGACTACAAGCATAAGTTATGAGGAATGAGCAAAAGCAGTTACCAGCAATACACTTACAGCAGGAGCTGCTGATGAAGCACGTGAGGAAACCGAATGGAGTATCATGGCTTGGAATCATAAATCAGCATGCAAAAAGTCTCCAAATGTGCGTGTCACCATGAGGTAGCTGGTTACAAAGAACGTGTTTTTGTCCAACCTAAACCTATCCTAGGAACAGCCCATTTGCAATCTCTAAGCTCCAGTTTTTGAAGCTTTTTGTTCAGTTCTGTTTTGTTTTTTCTGAGAATTAAAATTTACTTGCTCAGTTACCTCCCATTTTATTCACTGAACATCTATTAGCTAAATACCACATAGTGAGTTACCACACAAGATTCTGTGATGAGGTGCAGCTCTTATTTAAGTTTCTTGTGTGTATAAGAGGGTGAATTTTATTTCTGTTGGCTTTTTATTAGCTTGGAATAGTCAGAAAAGATTTTCAAGAGGTTCAGCTCCGTTTCCATTGCTGTTTTGATGTTCAAATTCTGCACTTCACGTGTTTTCTTTCTCAGTCCTTACGTAAGAAGATTACACAAGAGAAGACTGTGATCTCCAAAATCATTTACTATATTAAACAGCAACTACCAGCAGTGGATCTTTATCAGCTGCCTGGAGCAGAAAGGAGACACGTGGCTGTACATTTGGGAACTGGTCATTTACAGTACTCATCAATGTGTGCTGCCAGTTGTGGGCAGATGTCATCAGCAGTCATTATGCAGCTCTGAAAATAGACCCAAACTTGACCTGAACAGTCCTCAAACAATTGATGAGCTGCCTCTGAACAATGGAAATGTGTGGAGTCCATTCTCTTCACCAGCCTTCTGCTGTTCAGTGATCCTGCAGTCCCAGTGCTATTGGCAGCATGAGGAGGGATGTACATGGTCAGAAGATGTCTCCTGACCCCTCAGAGTTACAGTTTCTCTATGTGTCCCTGATTAGGGACAGGAGAGGAGCATCACTACCTGGCTGATCTCTGGAAATTGCAAGTTTTATTTGCCCATTGTAGTTTTTCCTCTTTTTTTTCTTTTTCTTTTTTTTTTTCCCTCAGAACCGCTAGTAAGTAAAGACAGTCAGTAGGAGAAAACACTTTGGGGAAGAGAAGGGCAAAGTGGTTTTGAGAGTGGGGACAGTCCTGTACAGGGCCAGGAGCTGGACTCGATGATCCTTGTGGGTCCTTTCCAGCCTAGTGTATTCTGTGAGAGCACCTCTGCCCTGTGTTTGCTTCTTTGTCTGTCCCAGGCACTGTGCTGTGCCCTAGGAAGGGAAGGAACAGCATCAGGATGCAGAAGGGTTCCTGTGCTTCTGCCTTGCCCACTTTCCCAAACTGTGAACTCTGCATGGAGAGCTGGCGTTGTGGCCCTGACAGCACTCGCTCAATTGCTGTCTTGTTTGGAGGGGGACAACCTGCCATGGTCTCACATTCACACACTTCCCTAAGCCTGGCTTCCTCTGCTTAGCTCCCACGGCAGGATAAAGAGTATGGGGGGAGCTCCTTCCCCCTCCCTTCCCTGCCCTCACCCAAGGCTTGAGAGGAACACTGCCTTCTCCTTTCCTTTGAGAAGTGCTGGCGAGCACAGGCTGTTACAGTGCCCGCACACAGTCCTTGGCAGCGCGAGTGGTCAGCTGCTCCCGTGCTCCTGTTTGCTTGCTGGCGTGTGGCAGAGGGCATGAGAGAGAGGAGAGCAGTGCTGGACTTCTGAAATGAGCTACAGCAAGTGCTGTGTGCCTGCAGCTCCAGCCAGCCTGCCAGGGCTTGTCTGCTCGTTAGTTAGCAGGTAGAACATTGCAAGTGACTTGCACTTAGCTGCTCCCCTGTGCCAGCCCCTCTGATCCTCCAGCAGGCCTGGAAGACAGGATTTAAGGCAGTAAGAAATGGGTTGCTTAGCCTTTTTGGAAGTGCACAGCCAAGTGTTTGTGTGGTAATGTTATCTTTGAAACACAAGAGTGCTTTGTAAAGGCTACCAACACTGCTAAATGTAGTGACAGCAAAAATTAATTTTTAAGATGTGTCTGCCAGAATGAGAATCTGATTGTCAGGAAAAGCCACCAGCCCTTCCCCAATGGAAGTGCTTGGGCCATCTCTTTGCTCTCTGCTTCTCCTTTACAGTCTCTGGAAGGTTGTGTGCAGAGGGGCTTTTATGTTTGTCTGTGTCCCAAACAAGGAGGACACCACAGCAATAATCTTTTGGTGACAGAAATGACTGAATTAAAGTTTGTTATGAGCTATATAGCAGAACACACTGCTATGCTTTATCTGCGCAGGGAGCGATCTCTTTATTTAGCAGCAACTGCAACTACAGAAATTTTTCTGACCATGGCTTTTGTTTTTATGCTTTTCCAAGCATTCTTCCTTTTTGGTTGTTCTTGAAGTTGTGACATGAGATCAGGAAAGCTTAAGAGCTTAAGTGACTTCTTAGACTACGATCATTTCAAGATGAATAAGCACACATGAAGACAGCCTGTGGGAAGTGAATTGATGTAGTATTTGAATGCCCTGACTTTATAATTCATACAAAACTCTCTCTTCAGGAGTGTGCCCAGTGCTGAAAACTTTGCCTTAGGGTTCAGCTGGATCAAGCAGTAATAAGGTTCCATCACTAGTTGAGGGGGAGGAAGAGGGGAAAACAACTTTAAAGCAGTGAAAGGAGATACCCATGCTCGTTGTTGCAGCAAAGCTTTTGCTCCCGCAGTCTGTGGAAGCACCACATAATAGACTGGAGAACTGACCCTGCTCTCATTGCCTGCCTTGCAGCTGCATGTGGGATTGCAGCCTTGGTTTGGCAACAGCTGGCTCAAGCAAAGGCTGCTCCATTCAGCTGTGTTTTGAGATGAGCTGTTTTCTGCGGAGGTCAGTGGGAGTTTGACAGTATAAGGAGTTCAGACCACCATCCCTCGAGAGGGTGGAGAAATCCAAAATGAGAAAAGAGGAATAGGACCATGTGCTCTCTCTGAAGCCGGTTGCATGATCGGTTTCAATCTGGATATATTTGTTGATAAAGTGTTTTTGCCAGCAAGATACAGGAAGGAGGTTTTACTCCAGGATGAATTCATAGTTTGCATAATATTTCCATTTAGACAGTGCTGTCAGGCAGTCATTTTTTTGAGTGCTCAAACCCCCAAAGTGTCTGTAGTCTAACCCCACTGGTTGCTCCTGTTTCTCTATTGACACTCCTGTTAACTCCTAGCATTTGCCTTCTGCAGCCAAACAGCTGCACTTTGGGAATGAGCATCTTTGTCCGAACTGACTGCAAGTTCCTAATACTCTCTGACAGCAGCTGTTCCCCAAAGGGCTGCATGGCACCATTTCAACGGCAGAAGCAACACCAGAACCAGCATCCAGAGAGCTTGGTTCTCTCCACCTTAGCCATCATGATCACTGCACAGTTTTTAATCATTTTTTTGCAGGTGTTAATTATTAAGGCAGTTTTGAACTCCCTGGTGAGAGCGGCAGGGGAACCAACCTCTGATTTGACAGCTGGGCTTCCTCATTTTTGTCTTATTTGTCACTGAGCATCCCTTATGCCTCCTAAGCATGGGAAGATGCCCTGAAGACATTCTGGAGTACTTTTCTGTGCTATTCAGGGACAAACCCTGAACTATTTGCTGTCACGTTTTTGTCAGACATTACTGCTCCTGTGCTGGAGTGTGAAGGTTTGTTTGCCATTCAGGTAGAGGCCAGTCATGCATTTTTGATGTGATAGCTGCGTAATTAACTCCTGAGGGCATAAGACTTAGTGGTCAGTCTGTAGATAGCCTATGGATCTGATAGGTGCTGATCTCATTAACCCTTGAACTTAGCTTGATCTATACCTCATTTGTTTCACCTATTTTATAGTGATGTATCACTCAGCTTCAAGAAGGAACGACAAAAAAGTGGTAATGAAGCATTTTTGTTTAGGCCTGAAACTCTCTGCAGAGAAATGGAGGATTTGGCACTCATTTCTATTGCACTATTAGACAAATGAGAATAGTCCTTCGTCACTGATAAAATATTTCAGTTTTCCATCTCTCCTTAGGCTGACTCTGTGTCATATCTTCCTTTTCTGAAAGCTTTGCTTGATAAATTTTATGAATGCAAGCACATATGCAATAATAAATTTCTAGAGGTTTTAATATACGTGAACATTTGGCTCTGCTCCAAAAACACATACAGGGTTCAGTACTGCCTTAATACCAGGTCTAATTCATTTCTGGCAGGAGCAGTTTAGTGGCACACAGAAATTAAGGGGGGGGAGTTGTCCTTCGTTTGTGTGAACTGTAGGTTTATCACTGTAGGCGTGTGTATAATTAAGCTGGTGCAACCTCTAAATTAATTTGATGGCGCTGCAGAATTTCAAATATGTTTAAAAATGTGATGACTGTTCTAAAAATGCAAGGAATTAAATTGTAGTAGCGTAGCTATTGCCCACACTAAATAGTAGGGCTAATCTAGATTGGCATTTAAAGTACAAAGCTGTATGGCTCCACCTCATACCCATACCTCTGTTGCTGTGCTAGATCTGATATTGGAAAACTTGGACCAGAAAATGTGTGTGGTGGTTGACCCAGGCTGGGTACCAGGTGCCCACCAAAACTGCTCTGTCACTGCTCCTCTCAGCTGGGCAAGGGAGAGAAAATGTAAGGAAAGGCTTGTGGGTCAAAATCAGGGCAGGGAGAGATCACTCAGCAGTTACTGTCATGGGCAAAATGCACTCAGCTCAGGAAATTAGCTTAATATATTACCAATCAAATCAGAGTAGGAAAACGGGAAATAAAAACTAAATCTTAAAACACCTTTCCCCCACCTCTCCTTTCTTTCCTGGCTTTACTTCACTCCCGATTTTCTCTATCTCCTCCCCAGCCGGCGGCATGGGGTGATGCGGAATTTGGGTTCTGCTCAGTTCATCACGCGTTTTCTCTGCTGCTCCTTCCTTCTCAAGGGAGGACTGCTCTCACTCTTCCCCTGCTCCAGCATGGGGTCCGTGCCACAGAAGAGTCCCCCTTGAGCTTGTCCAGTGTGAGTCCTTCCCACAGGCTGCAGGAGAATCTCAGCTCTGGTGCTTGGAGCACTTCCTCGCCCTCCTTTTCCACTGACCTTGGTGTCTGCAGGGTTGTTTCTCTCACATATTCTCACTCCTCTCTTCCGATTGCTCTCGCACAGGGCTTTTTTCTCCTCTTCTTAAACCAGTTATCCCAGAGATGCTACCACCAATGTGGATGGGCTTGGCTTTGGCCAGAGGGGGTCTGCTTTGGAGCTGGCTGGCATTGACTCCATCAGATGTGGGGGAAACTTCTAGCAGCATTTCACAGAGCCAGCCCTGTAGCTACCAAAACCTTGCCACACAGACCCAATAAAATTTAATTTCATTGATTGAAATCAACTGCTTCAACACAGAAAGCAATTTTTAATTTTTTTGCTGCTCTCTGCTTCATTTTCCCTCCTCATCCCAGAAATAACCAGGTGGATGTTACGTGATCAACCCCAAAAAGTACTGTCAGTGGCCAAATTGAATTTATGTGGCGCTACATTAATCAGAAGCTGGCTCTCAGAAAGATGGAGGTAGGTGAGGTTAGACCGAAAATGGTTAAAATAACAGAGAGAATCAAGAAGAAGAAAAATGCTGGTATCTAAAAGAAAAATTAGATAAATAACCATACTAAATTTGGTTTTAAAAGCTCCTGTAAGATATGAGGTTAGCAGTTAACGTGGAAGAGAGAAAATCAGAGAAAAAGAATTTGCAAATGATGGGCATTTGATGTGAGTCCAGCAGGTCCCAGATAAGCAATGATCGGACAAGTCTGAGCACAGACCCATGTTCCATCACACAGGAGCCACTGTCAGACCTCTGTCCATTAGGCAGCAGCTGTGCCTGGATAAATGAACCCTTGTTGTGCTTTGCAGCCAGCCCTGTCCCTACCAGCATGTGTAAATCAGGCCCCCTGAACTTTGGACAAGGAGCTGAGGAGCTGGTATTAGCCCAGGAGAGAGCGTTTTGCCACGTTTGCTTGCTGTTCTCATTTCTCACTCCAAGAATACATCGCAGGTTATCAAAGATGGCTGTTGCAAACACATACAGGAATGATTTAGGGGGCTTTCACAAAGACTAAATTTAGCCTCAGAATGCTTTTCTTCTCCAGCTTCCTGTAGAATCAAGAGGAAGCATTTCCTCTGGGGCAACTCCGAGCACCTACAATGAACTCCCTTTGAGACACAGATGAGGATTTTTCCACTCTCCACTGACTGTGGAGAGATCCTAAGGCAAAACAACTCCTTAGGCCAAAGACGGCCTCTGCAATTATCCTCCTGTGCAGCCTGGTTTAAGAAACAGGAGCAGTGAATCAGTCACTAACAGATTTTGAGTCAGTTCTAGGATTTTCAAGGCTCACAGAATGCCACAACTCCTCCACTGACTTCAAACACTCCAGGGCACGGTGTATGTACAGCAACTGGAAATCTGTAAGGATTGCTACACTGTCAATAAATAACGTACTGCAGGGCTGACATGTATTCAGAACACAAGTAACAGTGGTAGGACATAATTCAGAGCAGAACATTTTTAATTAAAATGCTTGTGGATGTTGTTAAAGAAACAGTGCTATAGATGAATGCTTGTTTTATTCTCTATTTGTATAGATAATCTTTAATCTGCCCTTATATGGGTGCTAAGTGGACATGCATTCCTACCAGAGCAAACCCATGGAAAACACAGCTCTTCGTTGCTGTTTCTAATGTGAAATTGTTTCTTGTGAAATTTTAATTGTGGATCACATATTGCGTTGGGTCTGTGTGGCAGGGTTTCAGGTAGCAGGGAGGGGATAGGGATGGTTAAAGGATAGGGATGGCTTAAGGGAGCAGCTGCTGGAAGCTTCCCCCATGTCCACCAGAGCCAAAGTCAGCAGACTCCAAGACAGACCCACCACTGGCCAAGACCAAGCCAATCACAAATTGCAGTAATGCCTCTGTGATAACATATTTAAGAAGGGGGGGAAAAAAAGTTACTGTGCAGAAGTAATTGCAGCCAGGGAAGGGAGGACTGAGAATATGTGAGAGAAACACTCTGCAGACACCAAGGTCAGCAGAGAAGGAGGGGCAGGAGGTGCTCCAGGCGCCAGAGCAGATTGCCCCGCGGCCCGTGGTGCAGACCATGGCGAGGCCGGTTGTCCCCCGCAAGCCCATGAAGATCCACAGGGGAGCAGAGACCCGCCTGCAGCCCATGAAGGAGCCTCACGCCAGAGCAGCGGGATGCCCTAAAGAACGCTGTGAATCCATGGCAAGCCCGCGCTGGAGCAGGTTCCTGGGAGGAACCTGCAGACCTGTGGAGAGAGGAGCCCACGCTGGAGCAGGTTTGTTGCCAGGGCTTGTGACCCTGTGGGGGACCCGGGCTGGAGCAAGCTGCTCCTGAAGGACTTCACTCCGTAGGAAGGGACCTGCACTAGCGCAATTCATGGAGAACTGTAGCCTGTGGGAAGCACTGGAGAAGTCTGTGGAGGACTGTCTCCTGTGAGAGGGACGCTCTGCTGAAGCAGGGGAAGGACTCTTCTCCCTGAGCAGCAGCAGCAGCAGAAACAACGTGTGATCGGCTGCCCATAACCCCCATTCCCAATCGCCATGCGCCACTGCTTGGGGAGGAGGTAGAGCCCAAAAAGGAGGGTGGGTGGCGAAAGGTGTTTTCAATATTTGTTTTTACTTCTCATTATCTTGCTCTGAATTTGGTTGGTAATCAATTAATTTCTCTAAGGCAATTCCATTTTGCCCATGACATTGATTGCTGAGTGATCTCTCCCTGCCCTTATATCAACTCCTGAGCTTTTTTGGTACATTTTCTCTCCCCTGTCCAGCTGAGGAGGGGAAAGAGCAGCTCTGGTGGGCACCTGGGTTCCAGCCTGGGTAAATGCAAAACATATACATAAATAATCCTAGATCTGAAAAACAGTCTAAGAGCTTGTAGTAAGTGACTGGGAGTCAAATGAGAGAAATTTAAGATTACTCTCACTACTCATCAGTCTCTGAGCCAAGGAGAGGGAATGTCTTGGTGTTCATCCTCTCATTGATTTAACACAATCTTCCTGGTGTTTCCTCAGCAGTTAATTCAGTGTCTTCATGGTGGCAGTGAGGGATGAGACAGTGGTGTCCTTCCTGTGTTGCCACATCACCTCAGTCATAGCAAATTGTGATGGCACAAAAGCAGTGACATCAACCTGGATCCCATCTTCTGTGCTTATGCAAAATGCTTACAGCTCTATAGTTATAAGAAAATGAGATCAGTAGATGACATTGGGGAACTAATCACTTAAACTTTCTTTATTTGCTTTATTAATGAACTGTACTTTTTTCTTGGCTGTCTGAAGAGTTTTGGTTATCCAATGAGAGGGTGCAGTATTATGAGGAAAATCTCATGCATGGGAACAGTTGAGAGAGTTTCAGAAAAGGCTTTGTGGAAAGGGGAAGGGCAGTGGGGAGAACGTGAGCAGATACTGTAATGGAAAGCCAGCAGAAATGTGTCTTGTTCCAATGAAAATGGGAAACACTGAAGAGAGAATGGGTCACTGTGGGCTGCTTAAACAAGTAAAACTAAAATATGAACTGCGCTAGAAACAGAAAACTGGAGGGTCACCAAAACAGGATTTTATATTTTAAGTTTAGTACACAGGAGAGAAACAGGGACAGCATGAGGATACACTAAAACTGCTGCCAAGAGTTTAAAAATAATATGAAAAGACTGTGTTATAAGTCCTGAAGGCACAATAACAAAAAATTACTTGACCAAGAAAATATTAATTGTAATTAATTTGTAATAAGGAGATAAATTTTGAGGCCAGTTCTTATTCCCCTTAAAACTAACTGGACTTTTGCCATGAAGTTTATTGGGAAGGAGATTAAACTTTAAATAATGGCTTGGTTAAGAAATCATTGATGTAATTATGAACTGCTGGGAAAAAGTAACTAAGAAATACATAATGAAATATCATCACTTGAGCAAATGCATCTGAGGTGTCCCTTCAGATATTTAAAAAGCTGATGGAACAGCTAGTTGCTAAAAAACCCCACAGAGAATTGAGGAAGTATCAGGAGACTAATATAGTGTCAGCATGCTAGAAGTCTTTAAAAACTGAATTAAGAGTAACTATGGAAACTATTGTCTTATGGGCATGGCTCCAAATTGAAACAAATACTATAAATAGTGGAGCTGAAGGGGGAAATGTATTTATATGGAGGTGAACAGTGTAATGAGAGCCTGATATGGCTCAGGTGTACTGCAGTAAACCAAGCCAGGCCAATTAGAATGTTTATCCCTCCACATCTTTTTCTGATGAAGCCAGAAGATTAGCAGAGGACAGAATAGCATCGAGACTTTAAAAACGCATTTGATGCTGTGCCACATAATATCTTAAGGAAATTACTGAAACAAGTCAGCTGGGGCTAAAATTCACTTAAAGGTATCAAAGGCTGGCCACTGAACTGTTGACAGAAAGTAAATCTGAATAGCAGTCAGCATTGTCAAGGATAAGCAGGCAGTAGTATCCTTTAAAGGTCAAGAGACGGTCCAGTATCTGGAGGATGAGGCACTAATTAAATGTGAAAGTGGTTACAAAAGTAGGAAGACTGATTAACAGCACAGAGGAGAGAGATTCAGATTGTTCTCTAAGGTTACCCTGGATTGTCATAAAGGGAGGCTCAACTTAAAATTAATTTAATAAGTGATAATGCTAAGCATTAACAGTACTTTGTGCCCATTAGGAAACAAATGTTATGAAACTACAAATACTTTTTTTGCGTATGAAAGAATTTGTCTTTCTTAGATGCTTATTCAGAATGTATAAAGCTAATCAGAAAACTGAAATTCAAAAAACAGCACCATCAATAATGTTAACCAAATGATAATTTGCTTGATATCTTTCTTTACCTGAGAGGAACATTGTCTTTTAATTATCTGTGTTGCTTAGATTAGGTTGGGATTCGCACACCCAACTAGTACCATCAGGGGGCTCCATGCTCTACAGTGTTCCTTACGAACGAGGGTGCTGTGCTGGCGGGGAGTGGTAAGGAATGAAGTCTTGGGTACCAGGGCATTGCCGTGATTGTCCTGGGTCAGACCACGGGCTTACCCAGGACAGCGCTGTCTCTTCAGCAGTGGCTGCAAAGGGATGCTTACAGAAGGTGAAGGGCACGACAAGCACATACAACAGCCTTCGGTAACTCTTCCCCGGACTCTATTCGTTTTCAGTTTGGGGAATCTGAGTCGCTTGTGGTTTTGGTAACTCTAAAGGATTCCTTTAGCACGAACTTTTCCAGTCTTCCCTTGAATGAACAAAGATTTCTATCACTGGCACTGTCCCTTAGTCTTACAAGTGCACCATCCACTGCAGGAAGCAACACCTCCCTTTGTTTGCTCTGAAGCTGTCGCTATTAACTGCTATCGATGCCCTCTAATTCCTGTATTGGGAGACTTGGCAGAGTCAGGCTTTGGCCACCGCATTTGAGCTACTTGTGCTATAGTGACTCTTCCTCTCATATGCCCTTAGCTGCCTTTTCCACAGACTCATTGTCTTCTTGTCTGAGAACCAGACTAGCTTTTCCCTACACTGAAGCCATTTTTCCAGATTCATGAGTAGGTTCCCTGGCACCAGAAGTCACAAGATTGCCTCAGAATTGCATCTTTGATGTTTTAAGGTATGCTTTATGGCCTTGCAAGAGAAGCCTGAATGCATGAACTGAATGTAATTGCTGAAATGAAGCTTTCTGAACGTGGAAGGAGAGACATTTTGAGATGTATGAGCTACTGCATGTACCTCACTGGTGAGTTCCCAGAAATTGTGGGGCTTCCCAGCATCTCAAGCAACACCAAAGCAGAAATCAGGCAGAGACATTTCCAGGAGAGCTGTAGCCTCACTGCTGGACTTGGTGTCAGGGTGCCTGGCCATGTGTGTTACCTTTGCAGAAAGAGGGAGAGAGACTCTAGAGCTAAGAATAAACACTGCTGCTCTACCTTGGATTTTCCTGGAGTGTAAAAGGGGGACCTCTGCCATCATCCTCCTTGTCTGAGCTGTTGAGGAGGCTCTTGCTTTGCTATCAGAGAAAAAGCAAAGAGTTTCCTGGTCAGCTACTGTGCCTGGTGCTCTAGATTGTCGTACACCAGTGTCCGTCTCTGTTAGCAGAGGAAGCTGTGTCACACTGCACGTTAACTCTACGGAGTCATGGCTTTCGCTTAGGGTCTTCAGTTTTGGGGGGTTTCTTGTCTTTCTATCACCAGTCTGTGGATTTTACTTCAGTCTCATGGTATTTCAAGAATATTTTGCACACAATCTTTTTCAAGTATGTGCCTTTGCATGCTTGAAACACTTGACATGTCCATTAAAGACAGAGAATGACTGCAAAATTCCAAAGAATTTGTTTCCATGAAACTCCAGGGACTGGTTGCTAAATTTATTCAGTGCACCTTTTAGGACTGACCCTCAGTGCTGATTTTGACCCTTCTGTTTATCTGTCCTTTAATATCTTGCTTTTCTCCTCAAAAGTGACATATTAATAGGTGGGGGAAAAAGCCCTAAATGCTGTTTTTAATTCATCCCTGGCTTTTCTTTCCTGAAAACCATGTCTGTAGCCTTTTTGCCTTCTGCTTGCACAGTCCACTGAGCAATAACACAGGTCGGATTTTATTCCCGAGTGGGAAAGCGGAGCTGGAACTCTCAGTCTTGCTGAGGTCTGAGAAAGGGGGTTTCTTTTATAACTTGCAGATAAAACCTGCTACAATGAAATACAAAAGAGTTTTCAAATAGTGAGAATGTGGTTGCCCAGCTCTGTGCTGCGCTCTACTGCTAAGGCACAGCAGTTTTCTCAAAATGGTGTGAAACGCAGGTGGGACAGAACTTTGTAATCGTGGCAGGGAAAGGAATACACAGCCCCTTTTCTTCTTGCTTTCTGGCTTGAACGAGGTTGTGACTTTTAGGAAAGAAGCCCCACACCTCTCCAGCTGGCTGGCAGCCTCGCAGCCTTTCTGCTGTAGATCTTTCAGCAAGATCTTGCTGACCTACCTGAGGGACTGTGAATGCCAGGCTGAGGCAGGAGAGCTGAGATTGTTGAAGCTCACCAGGCAAGGGCTGTGTGTCACAGCTCACGTTCCCTGGTGCGTGCCTTACGCTAGAAAATGCTGCTTCTCTCTCCTTGTGTGAGGTTACTGTAATGACAGACACATTGTTGTTGAACTACAGAAGTTGGTAAGATTCTATTTATCTAAATGTTGAAAGTCTGAAAGGTTGCTGTTGTGGCAAATTCTTTGCAAGCTTTTGCAGTTCTAAACACATGACCCTCTGCTGCCTCTAACGTTGTGCTGCCATTGGCAGATTTTCCATTACATAATGTTGACCCATATTTGTGATATGTGACATTTTTTGCTAAACACTGTCAGGGATAATCTGTCACAGAATAAACTTTCTGATTATATGCTGAGACTCTGTCATCCTTTAGCACAAACATAGCTTGTGCCTCAGACGACGCTATTCCTTGTCAACGCAGAGTACAGTTCTCTCAGGTAGGAAAAACGGCATGAGAGCATTGTGTACTCTGAGACTGAAATAACTAGGACTAAATTCATTGTCAAGTGATTGCATGGAATCACTGGGAGTAATTTGAGCTTTGAAAAATGTTGATCTCTAGCACAGGTGATGGGAGTAGTGATAGGCTGAAGGAAGCATGGAATCTGAAGTGTGACTCTGCAAAATACTGTCTCAGGCAGGTCCAGCTTTAGAAAAGCAGAGCTATGGGAAAGGTTTCTCTGCTCTACACTTACACTGAAGCCTGCCAGTATTTGGAGAGTTAATCAGTCTTTTCTTAAAAAAAAAAAAAAAATTGTTAATGGTGTGGGGAAAGAAATAGAGATAGCTCAGCCAGGGGTTACTGCTACAAGATAGCTGAGAAATAAGAGGTCTTTGAGGAATGGGAACACCCCTAAAGCTCTCTGCTTTCAAAGAGCTATGCAAAATCCATCTGTTCTTAAAAACCTGATTTCAGCTGCATAGAATAAGAAGTAGAGGAGAGAAAGGTGTATAAAATAGAATCAGGGAGAATAAAATGGGAATTCTCTCAGTGTTCAAGAATAGCGTCTGTTTCAAATGGACTTTATATAATGTTATAGCAAAGAAGCAGCAAGATTGTGTGAGCTACTGAAGTGTCTGCCACATTGTGGAAGGGAATGAATGTGGAACATAAGGCCGAGAGACTAAATACACCATCTTCAGAGAAAGAAATTTTCCAGCCTTACGTAGGAGATGACTGCGTGCTAAGAACAGTTGCAATATCAAGGAGAAAGGTTTTGCTTCAGCGCAGGGAATTAATGCTTGTCAGAGACAAAATTAAAACCTGATGAATGCAGTCTCACCCACTTTCATTTCTTCCTTCTCTGATTCTATATTTGTCCTCATTCTGTCTGTGCATTCATTCATATATTCCTCTCCCTTCCCACCTCCCCATTGACTCATACTCTCCCTTCCTGTCATTACTTCCTTTTCATTTTCTCTTCCTTTAGGTTCCCTTCCCACTCATTCCATTTCTCCTCTGCCTGACCCCTCTGCACACATTTTCCATCCTGATGAAAAGCACCAGAGAAACAAAGAGCAGGGAAAAAAAAAAAAGATGAAGAAGCAAGTGTGTGTGTGTGTAGAGCACACAGTGCTGGAAGGGTGCTCAGGATTGCACTTTCTTCCCAGGATGCACTACAGATTTTTGAAGGTGTCAGAGGAGTCTAGGATCCTTAAACCTATTCCTTGCTTCCAGGCTGCAGCACTTGGCAGTGGCTTTGTGAAAAGTAACACCAGAGCTCATTTCCTGAGGTTAGTGTCCCAGAAACCATCGTAAAGAATGGAAGGATTCCAAAGTCCAGTGGCAGTGGAATGATAGACATCTAGCTGTGCATGGGGCTCGCTACTATGCCGGATCAGCGTGGGAGAGGACACTGGGTGGTCTTGGGATTGCAGAAAGAGAAATGGGAGCTTTAGGGATTCTCTGGACTTCCTGTCATGTCATGTTGACCAAGAAACATTGTGGCCTCAGTCTTGGTGGGAGTATGTCTGCAATGAATGGCTGTTTCTCCAAGCAGCCAGTGCTGGTGCTTCAAGATCAGTGGTTAAATGGTGTCAGTTTTGGTTTGGTGAAACAACAGACTGGTGCCAGGAATGCTTGTTGTAATGTGTGGTAGGAAATGGGCTCAAACCACTTTGTCTGGAGACTTGTGATCACATCCCACCATGGCAAGCCTGATGCCAGGGTCAGTCTGTGACCTGGAAAAAGCACCACACTCCTGCAGCCCCTGAAGCCCAGAGGCTGCTCCTTTGTCCATCCTGCAGTGAGAGGGAGCTGAGCTGTCACACCTGGTGATGGTGCAGTACTATGTAAGTTTAATTTATTATCCTGTTACTCCTTCAATTTTCTCCTTTTCTGGCCTTATTCTTGTTCCTGAAGCTGGGAATTGATAAATAAGTACTTTTCCAAAAAGCTTAATAGGAATGGCGCCGCTGCCATGTGGATTATTTCTCCTTGCCACAAAAAGGGTAGGTGGAAAGTGTGCAGGGCAGATATCCAGAAATGGCTTATTCTTCCTATACCCTCTCTTGCAATCAATAACCTTCTGCTAGCTTTTCTAGGTTTATCCATCTAAAACAAGCTCATATTTCTTTCTGCAAATTCTTGCATAATCGAAGGAGCAAAGTGGACGGTACAGCCCTTGCAGCTGGGTGTGATTGCACACAGCGGTCACGGTGGGCTGTGCGCTCACAGTGGCTTGGGGATGGTTTTGCCTTGGGCGACTCTCGGGTGATGGAGTAACCTCGAAACAAACCACGCCGTGGTCGCGGGCAGCTGTGCTCAAGGCAGGCCGGCTGGAAGCCGGACCGTCCTTTCGCAGGGCCTGACCCGGAGGGGTTGGACTCCCCGGGAGCTTCCCGTGGAGACGCGGCCGCTGTTACATAAGGGGCGGAGGGGGAAGGGACGGTTCCGAGGCGGCGGCCGCGGCCCCTTTAAACGCGGATCGTGGGGCGCGCCGGGCACTCGCCTCGCTGCTGCCCCCTCCCCGGCTCGCTGCGGTGACAAATCCGCTCCCCGCCCGCCTCCTCCGTCGAGCGCTCCCAGCCGAGCCCGGCGGCGCCGGGAAGCGCTGCCGCGCGGCTCTGCACCGGAGCCGGCCAGCCCCAGCCCCCGGCCAAGCCACAGCAGGCAGCGGCGAGGGGCGCGATGGAGGCTCCGCGCCTGGCGCACACCATGAGCAGCCCCACGAGCCCCTGCGAGGAGGTGATCAAGAACCTGAGCCTGGAGGCGATTCAGCTCTGCGATAGGGACGGTAAGCCCGGGCCCGGCGCCTCTAATCCCTGCAGACGTAAGATGCTGCTGCCCTCATGGATGCTAATGCAAATTAATCCGCGCGGCGTATGGTCCTTTGTTATGCCCCATGAATTTGTAGGTGCAAGTGTTCCCCACCCTTCCCGCCGCCGCCACCCTCCTGCCATTGAGAACAAAAGAAGAACAGAAAGGTTGCACCTTGCTGGAGGGAAGGGAGGGAAAACCGCCGCTCCCTAAGCCGTGCCTGTCGTTGCAGTGCGATTACCCTGGGCAAGCCTGCTGCACAACCCTGCCCCTGCCAGGAATGGACGCTGGGGTTTGTTCTGGGAGAGGCAGCTACGAGACACAGAGCCCGCGCTGCGGAGAGTCCGGAGCTAGGGATGGCTAGTGGCCCTGCTGGGATTTTGTTGCCCGCGGTCTCCAAAGTCCTTTGTATTATAGGGCAATTCCCGTGCTTCAAATCCATGGGCGGACGTTCTGGCTGGCGTGGGCAAGCGGCCGGACTTGTTGCCGGTCGCTCGTGAGAGCCATGAGGCGGCGAGGGGAGCGAGCCTGGGGCTCGCAAGATGGGGCGCGGGGGGAGACCGAGAGGGAGGCCGTTCAGTACCGCGGACAGCACCGCGCTGGCGGGCCCGGGTGCGNATTATTAGCACCCTGCTCTAACCATTTTGCACCTACACCACTGCTCTGTGTCACTAAAATTGAGCTTTTCCTAACACCTGCCCTCAAGAACATCTGGTTGGCAGATGATGCAAACATTTCTACACACAGAGTTGGGGGTTTTTTTGTCTGAATCCTTTCGGCACAGCAGCCTCCACTGCGGCCCTTGGCTGTACACGGCGCTGTTCCCTGTCTCCGGAGGGCTCAGTGCGGTTCCCCACGCTGTTTCTGTATCTCAGACCGGCGGGCCCTCAGCCCGGCCGCTGCCGCAGCCCTCACGCCGGGGCGGTCGCGGCCGCCGCGCTCCCGCCCCGCCGCGCCTGGCGCCCGCACCGCCGCGGGAGACCGCAGTGCCCTGGGGACAGCGGCGCTCAGTCCGCCCGTCCGTGCTCCGGCAGGCAGATGAAGTTTGGTTTCAGAGTTGCAGGTGCGGATGTTAAAGGTTGCCTGTGTTGAAGCACGCAGATAAATGTCAGGTGGTGATGAGGGACAGCCAAAACAAGTGTACGTGCTGGAAGCGACGCTGAAGGCTGACTAGGGGAGAAGAGAGACATGTCGGTTATACACAGCTGGGACTGACAAAACTGAACAGTCCCTGACTGTCACACAGTGAACAAATATTTTCTCGTAGACTGGCATGTAATTTGTGCTCGTATTTTATTAAATATAACTTCTCGCTTTTGGATGCAAAATATGCTTTGGTTGTGGAATTTTTGTTACCTAGTAAATGTACCAAGGAATGGAGATACTGCATCAGTGATTGGTACAGTTGAATTAATGAAACTATTGCTTTGTTGTGAGTGTATTTTTGGAGCATAACTGTTAAAGGTGATGGCTACAGAAGGAGTCAAACCATTTTTCTCTGTTCTTTTACAAATTGTGATTAAAGACTTCACTTTTTTTTTTAACCTAGGCAAACTCTACCATTTAAAAAGCTGGGTTTTTATAAACTCCTTTATTTTTCTTGTAATATTAGAGAAAGTGATGAGGCATTGAGAAGTCTCAGTCATTATTTTTATAGCTACTTTAGAAATTCTTTGATTTTTTTTTTTTTTTTTTCCTTTTCATGTTTGAGTGAAGATATTTGTACTTCCATCCATTCATGCCTTACTCACTGCCACAGGAAACTGAGCTGTGTTTATAGTAGTGGAGGTTAGATTGTTTTTTTGTTAAAATACTTTTTCATATATATTCCTTTTTATTACTAGTAGATAAAAATATATGAATTATGCAATCTTTCAAATTTGTGTACTCTAAGTAATTGTAGTGAAGTACTCCACGTTAATCATGACACAAACTCTGCTTGATTCCTGTGGAATACTGTCATACAGACAAGCAAATGGAAACATGTAGTATTTTTCATTTCAGTTCCTTTTTGATTAGGCTTCACTGGAAAACAACAACTTTCCTGTGGCTGTGGCTTTACAAACTAACCTTCATCAAGTAAGCTGCCATCATCCAGGGCCGTTGCTTCCTCAATGTATGGTTGAATCTCCAAAGGAGGTGCCTGTGTTGGGGATGGGAGAGAGACAGCTCGGTGCCTCAGCTGGCACAGGGCTGCACTTGAGCATACTCTGGCATTTCCTACAGGTGGCACTTATGCATCAAAAAGCTTGTTTTGATGGGAACACAAAACAAGGAAGCAAAGGTTAAGGCATTCGTCTTTTAGATGAGCATACAAATGTACATGCAATACATTTAGATCCCTGAGTGTCTACATGGGTACATTTACATTGTAAATACTTGCAGTTTATTTTAGGGTATCTTTGTTGGAAAGAGGGGGAGGTTCTTCAGGTGATTGGCGACACTGAGGTTAGCCAGAGTTTTGTGATAAATAGCAATGTATTAGACATAGTGAATTATAAATGTGCTAGATTTTCCTATTCTGAAAACGTCCTTGGTCTTTAAGCTGTAGTAACTGTAAAGACAGCTAGTGAAATCATAACATTGTACATCCAGCTATCAAAAATTCTGCAACACACTGAGTTAGAATTGCAAGCAACACTGCAGTAAAAGCATAAGCAATACTTGAAAATTTATGTAGATAGCAAAATATTTTTCTTGTTTTCTAAGATGAAAGGATTCATATTGAGATATTTTGTATTCAGAAAACTGAGTTATAGCTTCTGTGGAGGTATATACAGGAGCCTTAAATCTAGGAACTGGAGTAAGCAATTAATAATATCATGACAGTTCATCTATTTTTGGAAATTTTTTCTGTTTTTTTTCAGTGTTGTTTTTGCAAGCATTGTCATCTCTCTTAATGAATCAAAGCAATTTGAAAACTTACAAATGTTAAATAAGAGATAATAAATGTATGCATTTTGGAAATATTTGTAAGATAAAAACTCCTGGTGAGATTTGGTTCCAAGTGAATGAAGCATTATAAAGCCAATGAGGAGCTGTTATTTTCAGCGTCCTCTGTTATTTACAAAGGCATCTTGCATTGTTTGTTCTTGTTCTTTTAGGTGGGTCTAACGGCACAGCTCTGTGCTGGTCTGATGCACAGGCTAACATGTAGCTCCTTAGAACTCTCCTGAGCTCACTCTGTGTATGGGAAGAAGTGTAGCATTTGTTATTTTCCTTTGCCATGTTTCTGTAAACTTAGGTCAGGAATGAATGTTTAATCTGTGCTGAACATTCTGGTAACCTTTTCATAATATTTGTATTAGCCTCACCTGGGGATTAAACCTTTAGTAGATGGTTGGATGTCCTTTGTGTCATGAGCACGCCAAGCCTATGAAAATACAGCTGATATCAGAAAACCATAAACCTTGGAAAAAACCAGGCTTTTAACGGGCTTGGTAGAACAGTCTTGGATGTCAGCAGCTCCATTTCCCGAGCTGCTCTGTGGCCGTGCCATGCTCCCCCTACAGATGATGCACTTTGGCTGCTGGGTCCCGCCAGGGTGAGAGCAGTGACGCCGTCGTCCGCTCCCTGTGCTCTTACGTTGGCACAGACAGAGGGAAAGCAGAAGACGGCTATCAAAACACCACCTGTCAAAACGCAGAAGGGAGAAGAGCAGAGAAACAAACCTTCAAAGAGGATGCTGGAACTTGGGAAACACAGATGGAGAGAGTCAGGCAAGAAAACTCCCCCTGAAGCTGCTAACAGGCTTGAGGCAGTGGCTGGTCAAGGGTGGAAGAACAGGAAAGACTTACAAGCTGGGGATTATGTTAAATGGGAAGGCAAAAGTGGACAAAATAACCCTGAATGAGAATGGGAAAGAAGATAAAGGAGCAATCCAAGGCAATCCAATTCAGACAGCATGCCCAGGGAAATAAAACTGGGGGGAAGATAGTGAGGGGATGTTCACCTGAATTAGATGAATTTGAAGAATGAGAATTGGGAACCTGTGAAGAGTAAACCTGGTGACCTGTGTGCAAAGAGACAAAAAGCGCACAAGAGGGGGTCTGCTGGGCAGTTTGGATGGCAGAGCTTGGGAGTAAAGGAACTAGGAATTGCCAAGCAAAGAGACTGGGGCAGAAAGAACAGCCTTGGGAATGAAGAACAGGACTCTTGAAGTGTGACTGGGAAGAAGAAGGAAGTGGGACAGGAGCAAGTTCAAGGAACAGGGCAGAAGAGGCCGTGCTTTGGTGTGACCGCCAGAGAAGGGTCAGTGTGTATCAGCGCACGACGTCTTCCAAAGCCACGCGTGACCCCAGCACGCCAAAATCTCCTTGTTCATTTGCCAGCAGAGGAGGGTACCATGGAGTACTGAGAGTCAATAGCTGCTGCTGACTTCAGTGAGAGTAGGAGAGAACACAACCGCCTTAAATAACTTCCCTGTGCCTCAGTTTTCCAGGTGTAAAATGGAAGCATATTGCTGCCTCCCCTCACAGCAATGTTTTCAAAATAAACTAATGAATATTTGTTAATCAGACAAACACTGTAGTAACCTGGAAAACCCATGAGGTGCATGGAAAAACCCATGATGGAATTCATAATTTTGTCTTCAGAGAAGATGAATAATGTGTAGCAAATAAGTCCTGGGACTACACACTGAACAACAGCGAAAAGCTGTTACAAGAAGAATAGTTCATTATGTACGCTGAATGAGTCAGAACTTATGTGGAAAAATTAGTATGTAATCATGCAGTTAAGGCCTACATCATAATCCAGACAAAGTGTCCAATTTAAGGTTATTCAAGTATGCTTCATCCTGGTATTTTCTAACCATTGATGGCTTAACTATACAATATCACTAAAGCACTGCTGAAGTTTTTTTTTCTGTCTTCATCTATTTGAAGATAGTATTAAAGCATCAGGATCAGAGCTGGAACCGGTGTCTTGGCCAGTTTCAATCAATTTCATCACCTTCCAAACACTTGGCACCATCACAACTGTTTAGTGTAACAGGCTTGTATAAAACCATTACATCATACAAGCTAAGATGCCATTTCTGGTTTATGTAAACAACTTGCATCTTTGGCTTTCCCTGACATTTGAGCATGTCTCGTGTTTTCTAATTTATTTCAGGAGTTTATTATTATGCTGGATTTATTGAAGGATTCGGAAAGATTTTTCTGGAGTTCATTAATTGGAGTTTTCAGGGCCATATTGTGTACGCATTTGCTTTTCAAACAGAAGGGAGTGGCATCATCCAGTCTCTGGATGCAACCTTCAAATCCCTTTTCTGGCATTATGGAGCAGTATCACTGCTATTTCTGAAATGTTATCGTGTGTGTCTGAGAGATGGGGGAAAATTGAATGTCTGGGTAGAGTCCCACATGAAGGACAACTGAGAGATCCAAATTTCTCTTTTTGCAAAGAAAAATACTTAATTACTGTTTTAGTTTTACGTTCTTGCCAGAGACTAGGATTTCACATGTAGTATTTCTTACTGTTAGAACAGAAAAATACTAAATGGAGCCAGGCAACAAGTCTTCATGAATGATCTTTAGAGTTGTGAAAGAGAAGAAAACTAATGATTTGCCTATGTCTTCCACTTCAGCAAATATTTTATCCTGTCTTGGTTTATCTCATAAGTAATGATGTCACTAACTAGCAAGGCTTTGCTGGAAACAGGCTATTCAGCATCCTGCTGTCAAGAAATGTAGTCATCCAAATTCTTCCTTTATATTTGTGAATTTTTAGGGTGATTTTCCTCCATTCTTTCTTGTCGTCTTCTTTTAGAGCTTAATGGCAAATTAAGAGTCAAATCTACGTAATTGATGATGAGCTGTTTTGTCTGACAATGACCAGGTTATATATTATTAGCTATTTGTATCTTGCCTGGTATTCTATTTGTGCCCCTTTTCATTCAGTTATTCTTCACTGTAACTCTACAAGATCCTTTATAAAGCTACTGAAATGCTTGATGTGTAACTATTCCAGATTCACCTACAGAAGCACTGTTCTCTCCCAGTGCTGATATTGCTGGCTTGAAGCTCAAATATATACTATAGCTTTTGTAGTTAATAGCTAATCATTTTTATACTTAAAGCACTTTAATCATCACTGTCTCCTGTGTATGGCCCTTCTTTGGGTTTGTTTCAGATCAGAGTTCCCAGGGGCACTCTTATTTGTTCTGTAACAGAATCCATTGTAGCACTTCCTGCCTGTGCTTCGAAGCCATCTTGTGCTTGCAGCTCCTCCTGTTTGATGTTGTCTGCAATACATAAATGTGATCTCTCTTTAGGTCATCCACAAAGACACAAAGCCTGGCACCTGCCACAGGCTCTGTGGTAGCCCAGCGGGCACCTGAGCTCCTTGTTTTGCCCCGTGTCAGTCTCCCCTCTGCCAGCCCTTGTTCAGCCCTGCAGATCTGTAGTTCTTAATGGGTACAATGGCAGGAGGAATCCTTTAGGGAAGAGAAATTCTAACCCCTCCAGCCTCTGAGAAGCAGTGCCCTAGAAGGAGAAGCCAAGGCAACCCCTCACTTAAAATTTCATCTGTCTTCTGCAAAGCTCAGAGACAAAAGCTGCTTTTATTGAGGAAGGGTTAGGCCATTACTATCTAATTCATCTGTCTCATCTTTCATCTTAAACTAGATTTTTCTATTTTACTAACGATTTTCTTCTCAGCCTACTAATCTGGTGGCTCTGCCACCTCTTGTAAGAAGTGTTGTGAGCTCATGTTTCCAAATTCACACTTTACCCTGCTGTTCTGCCTGCATGATCTAGGTCAGAGTATGCCCAGAAGGCCAGTTCAGTCTTTACAACAGCTTTCCAGTGAGGTTCTTGGTCCCAGAGCCATGGCTTCTAGAACAGGCAGAGTATCCCTCCTGTCATGTAGGGTGGGTGGAGGAGAGACTCTGTGATATTCTTATTTAGATATCTCTAGTATTTCATCATTCATTTTTGGATGGGTTCCAGCCAGGCATTGTTGTGTTCTGTTGCCTCCAAAGGCTTGCTGAAGCCTGTCTTCCTGACCTTGGTTTTTCATTCTGGGACTTCTCTGCCTCATTAGTTTTCCATTTTCCAGAATCTAGAAAGATCTCCTTTACCCATGCCTTGTATTTGTTCCATCTTTTATTGTTCATGGCTTCTGAACAGCAGGTTTGGAGGCCCTGGTTTTCCTGAATAAGGTAGTTTTCCGTTTCCTTTGTGCCGCTGAAGTAGTGCCAGTATTTTTCACCTCAAATGAGGAGGTAATGAGGAGGTAATCTTCAAAATCCTTCCACTCAGGACAGTAGGTACTTCTTCTGTTCTGCCAGCATGCATGGCCTTTCGTGCTTTTTGTGACCTGAAGGCTATATTTAATTCTGGCTGAACATAGCCCATAGTCTTAAACTATGTCTCCTGTTCTCTTTTGACAGAATTTTTAAGCATTTTTCTTGCAGACTGCTTTCTTTAAAAAGTTGTAAACATATCTGAAAAAATAGTACTAACACTGCCAATACATGATATGTGTATAAAATGCGTCACTGCTGTAGAAAAGTATGAACCAAGGCAATGTTCAGGCAGTTGGAACTAAAGAAAGCTCTGCTCCAGGATCACTTTGTGTGATTTTTTTCACTGGGGTTTGTTATACAGTGGAGCATTCTTTATTTGACCTTGAAATTTTTTCCTTTAGCACAGAAGATTTGGTTAGAATTCATTGTAGCATTTGTAACTGAATCAGTTTTCATAGTGGTGTTTGCAGTTGAATCATTAGTCAATTTTATTTTACTGTTTTCAGAGTGTTCTTGTTTCATTTATGCTTGAACGAGCAAGGTGTTTTGCATGGATGTTTCCAAAAGCAATGATTAGCTGTACTGTTTCCATAAGCTAACAACTATTTCTCTGAGCTTTGACAGCTTTAGCTGCTGCCAAGAAGGGGAAGCTTTAAAACTAGCTGGGTGTCGTTCTGTCATTCCTGCAGTGGCAGAAAGTACTGACCAGGGTTGCACTCTTTCTTAGTTCCAAGAGTGCAGCGGAGTTTGGAGTTTATTTCTCCAATATTGGAGAAAGTCAGACCCAGCTGGCAGCTCTAGGAGAAGCCCAGTTTAAGGAATTGTCACATTGAGCTTTGTATATCCAAGCACGCTGGGTAGGGGAACTCTTCAGTCTGCAATGATCAAAAGCATCCCATAAATTTCTTTCCTGAGCTGTTCCATTGGCTTCAGTAAGACTTTGTGTAAAAACCAATTTGCATTCATAATGTGGCATAATTAAGATCTTTCGACTACTGTATTTTCCTAGCTTCTGGTGTGTGTGTTCTGTCTTCTTTCATACAGACAGGCATCTCATTTGGAATTTTTCTCTAGAAGTTGCAGTTTATCTGGATTTAATCAGTCTTTTTTATAAGTCAGATTTATGTATTTTTATATATATATATTTAACCTGTATTTATAATCTGTATTTATTTCTCGGCTAGAAATAAATTTTTAAAAGATTATTCTGAGCATTTTTTTACAGTTTGCTTCTATGTGTACTCATAGTTGAGAACATTTGGACTTCAAAATGAGCAGGATAAAAAGATGTTAAAAGGCTCTTTCAGTCTTGGCCAGCTGTAAGTCCTAGTGCACAAGTATCTGTGGAGTGACTCATGCTGTGTTGTTGTTCCTTTTGAAACAACTTATGTAAAAGGAAATTATATCTGGGTTTATATAAAGGGAGGGATAAAATTAAAAACAGGGTGTACAGCAGATTGTATTTTTTAATGCTCCTAAGGTCCGTCTTCTATCTGATGACATAGAGTAAATACTATGCACTTCCTTTCACGACGAAAGTTATGCTGGTACTTTAATGTAAGTGTTCAGTAGTAGACGTGACTGTCAGAGCAGTAATGTTTCTGACAAATTTCTAGCCTTTACACTTCCAGTGTAATTTCAAGATACATCTCTAACCACGGGAGCTGCAAATCCCCTCAGTCTGCTCACTGAATCCAGCAGATCACAGGGAAGTTATGTCCGTGTGGTGCGGAACACAGTGGAATTTCAGGCAGCGTTACCTGGGCTCTGACGACACAGCTGCCTCCTTACTCTTCATGAAGGGGCAGACTGGGGCTGGAAGAGTTCTCGTGCCATTTATTGTGATTGTCTCACCTCTGCCCACGTGTAGAGGTTACTTTCTTTCCCCCCAGGATGGAGGCACCTGAAACCCCAGGTACAATTCTTTGTTTCCTCTGTCTGTGAGCAGCTCTTCACCAGGCCTTGGAACCCCGACCCAAAGAATATGTTGCTTCTGTGCTTCACTTTGTCACTCCGTTTAGGTAGCGTGGGGTTCTTAAATCATACTTGGTAAACAGGGATCTGAGTAGAGCAGCTTTTCTAGAGCATGAGAGTTTAAGTTCGGGCTTTGTGACACATCGGGTAGCCAGGGGGCCCAGCATGACTCGTGTGGTAGGAACATGTCTAGTACTCTGTGCTTTCTTGTAACTGGACAGGTGCAGAGAAGGCAGAACCAGGAGCTGTGTGTTAAAAAATTAAAATAGCGATTCTCCTATTTTTATTTTTGTATCTTCTGTAATGCTCAGCTGGCTTCTGTGTTGCTTCCTTGAGCAACATCAGGGAGCCCCCTAGGCTGGCTGGTGGGGCTGTCTGCCCTAGTTCAAGTGTGCAGTGCAGTTCAGGAAACTGAATTCTTTGGGCATCTCAGTATGCTTATTAGATATAGCAGGAAGTGGGAACTGGAAAGCTTTCCTTGAGATGCTTTTAAATGCTTTAAATCCAAAAGATGTAAGGCTAATCTAAATATGAATTGTTTTTAAGTACCGTATCCAAGGGGACTTGTTTGGCATAGTGAATTTGTAGAAGGTTGTGCAGCTATTCTTCTATAGCGAATCAATTTTTGTCTTGCCACGATCGTGATTGGTGCCATTGTTACAATCCAGTGGCTGTTGATAGCCTGCATGATAATACTGCAGAAAAATTGGTAATGGAAACTGTTGTAATTATCCAACTGAGCTGCGCTTTTTAAAAAAGCAATTCAAGAATTATTGAGGACCGTGGATTTCAATCTGATGTTTTTAGAATTGTTGTAGGTTTCTTTTCACTTAATTACACAAAACTTCTCTTTGAGTTTTCTCCTCTTGGTTAGACAGTTTTCATTAGATAACCTACAGGAGAATTCTATCACAAATGCCATCAGGGCAGGAACCTGATGAGCTACAGCCGAGACTTTTAAAAAAGCCACCCATTTATACTATGGTGTATCTGAGTGAGGGTTGGATTCCAGTGTGGTGCAGACTGCTGAAATACTTCTTGTGACTACAATATTCATAACTGTGTCATCTTTGCATTCTAGTAACTGTGAAAAGCTTGAAGTCATTGTAGCCTTCCTCTTGACAGGGAGTGTTTAGCAGGATCCTCTCGTTTCTGCACGCTTGCCTGCCTTAAAGAAACTGGCAGCAACCTAAGCTATCTGTGAGCTCTCTGCTCTTGTCAGAGGTTCAAAAGTTAGGAACAGTCAACCGGTGGCAGACCTACATCTAAAGACCTTGATGATGTTTGGTTTCCCCAGGAAACCAGCTAAAATTGAAACAAAATAGCACAACTCCAGCCAAAAAAAAAAAAAAGGCTCTCAAAATCCCCGTATACTTTATTTGTCAGGGCCTGAAAGTCTGAAACTGGCATACAGTTCTGAAACGTGCATACAATTTAAATGTAAAAACACCCAGTACAAGTTACAAAGTAGAATTTCCTGAACTATTGTGACTGCGTAATACATTTCAAATCACAGCTAAAAAGCACAGACTGGTGTAAACCAGAGCCAAACCCCGTTCCTTACAAGAAATGTGTGTGAAAAGCACACCGCAATTACCAGTGCGCTGAAGTAAAGAAATGCTCATTCATGCTGCAGACTGCCAGGGTATCCAGAGAGTTACAAAAGCCCACTCATGCTGAGCACCCTACTTTCTCAAGGAAAATGCTTAGTAAAACTGTGTTCCCCAGCCTTGAGTTCTCTCTGCTGCCCTTCAAGTGACGGGTTTTGCCTTTCTGTCTGGGCTTGCCTTTGTTGAAAGGAAGTGGTTTTGAAATGAAAAAAATCCTTGTGTGATCAAGGCATTTGCAGTTTTCAGGCAAGCTGGCATGTCACGTTAAAGCTCGTGTGAATACAAGGCTGCCTCATCTTGCTTGATCTGAACTCACATGACTTAACTTGAAGTAGAGGACACATTTTTGGTTTAGATGAAGACGCAGCTGCAATAAATGGCACGAGTTGTTGCCAGCCAAAGGATGAGGTAAAGCAGTATGAATGAGGTTCATAGTAATAAACTAAAATGGAAGTGTTTGTTTGTCTCTCTCTTTTGTTTAGTGACGTGTGGAAGCACAAATCGTGAAAGGCCGCTCACTTCTCTAATATACAGTTAATATTAAAAGCAGTGGAAAACTAAGGGCAATGCTTTGCCTCAATTAGACTGTTAGATGAAGAATATTGGAGCAATTAGGCCAGTGACCCAGAGCAGTGTAACTTGGATCGGAATCTGGCCCCAAGCAAGTTGTCTGGGGTCATACAGTCAGTGCCTTCATCTGTGAGATCTGGTTTTTTTGTTATTAGTCCTGGAGACATAGGCAGTTCCCCAGTCTCAGACACAGCTGTACTTTTTATTCACCAGAAGAGACAAACCTCATGCCATTAAAGGCTTTGTATCCCTTCCTGCTCCAAAATCTGCCCCTTTAGTAATCAGCAGGGTGGGAGTCTGCTGAAAACTTCTACTGCCAGTTTTCCAGCGAAACAGCACTGAGATAGCATCCTTACAGAAACACACCACAAACGGGCCTGAGCCCAGTGTGGGGTATGGTCAGAATCTCACAAGAGATAGACAGTAATAGATGCCTAATAACACAGGCTTCTGCTGAATGAGTGAAGTGCACGTGATCTGTTGGTCTGGGATATCTTTTATAATAGTGTTTCTGATGTACTTACTTGCTTTCCAAACTGAGGTATGCATTATACTCAAATTCTAGTACATGTAAGTGATTGTAAAGTTTGTTTTGATTTTTAAATGGCATTTAAATTAAGCTAGATGGTGGTTTAGAGCCTTTTACATCCCTTGTTACCTTCTTTCCCTTTCAGCAACTGAGAAATGCACATTTTAATTAAAATTTGTTTTTCAAATGTATTTTGTAGCCAGCACACGCTGAGAAGAGCCACTTACCACCCGGGTACAGCAAGCTTGCTGTGCTGAACAAAATGGGGACATTTAATTAGTGGTAAATACTGTAGTGGCTTAGTGTTTGTGGCCTGCTCTAATGTCCTGTTCCATTTCCAGAAGACAGAACTGCCCTTGCCTGCTCTGGTGGCAGAGCCACGAACACCAGTGCTTTGCCAGTAGGAGCTGTAGTGCAGCTGGAGCTCTTTCAGCCACACTGCGACTCTCATTCCTCAGAAGGTCATAGAGAAACTCGTTTAGCCGCCACGTGGCAGGTTACAGTAAAAAAATAAAGCCGTGTTTAGTACAAGCAGTCTGAAAACTTTAGAGGGAACAGGGTGTAAATTATTTTGCATACAGGAATTGCCGGGTGGACAGGAAGAGGAGCAAGGTGCTGATGTTCGGGGCTGACATTTGCACTCAGTCTGGGCTTACCTGGCCAGTTCAGCTTGTTTGGTTTTGGTATTCATGGGTCATAAAAGGGGATCCCAGCACTTCCCAGCTCTCTACCACAAGGATTTGGTCAGTCCTAAGAGCACGGTGGGATCAATAGATCTCCATTTCTCAGATACAGGGATGAGTAGATGTGATAGCATGGATGTCAGTTGAATCTTCTAGCCTAGGTGGTTTTTTCAATCCTACAGTGTTTCTGGTCCTTAGCGTAGAAATACATACCTACACGATTATTCACAACCTTCCAGTTGCACTGTTCCACCTGAAAATAAAACCCCTCCTTTTTCATATTTCCTCCATATATTTTTAACACAGTGAAAATTAAATTTTGTGTGAACCTGTATGTGTTCAGCTTAGCTTATTACTGCATTAACGCGCCTCGACTTACTTGTAATAAAATTGCAAAAAGAAAGGAGAAAAAATTCTGTAATAATGGCCTAGCCTTGTGGGACACCAGATACTTTATAGAAACATAGAGGCATCCAGCTTTCATACAAATATTCTTTCAAAAATTATCTATAAGGGGTAAGGGAAACTCTAGAAAAGGTAATTGTATCAACAGCATCTATTTCTGTTTCAGTTCTCAGTCTAGGGGTTTGGCTGCTATCGACATTCTGAAAATGTGGTTTAGTTTTGAATGGGTAGGGCATAAATTTTAAACACTTCAAGATGTCAGGATATCAAATAAGAATTAAATCTTAGTGAAAGAATAAGGTCAGCCTTGTCAATTTAGCCATTGATCTAATTTGCAGTCAGGGTTTGTATTATGCTCTGGGTTTGTGAAACTTGCGTACATAGTTGCAATCACATTTTCAGAGGTTCTTGAGTAACTCAGCTTAAATCCCACTGATTTCAAGAAGACTTTTCCAAATCATTTAGATATTTCTGAAGATGTTTATGTACTAATTGTTACTTAAATTTTTGCTTCAGGTAAGGAGAGGTCAAAAATCAAAGGCAGAAATTGGCACTGATTTGGACTAGTTGGCTGATAACACAGACAACAGTGTACAGTGATGCATCTGAATTTTCTGTATGGTAGTAGCAATAGAGAGGAAACAATTATTTTGAGGAATTAGCTTAATGATGCAATCAAATGCATTATTTATTTCTATTTAAAATTAATTAAATTACAGTTATTAAATAATTTATCTCTAATCGCAGTTAGGAAGTTAGAAATGCATCCACATTCAAGCTTAAATGGTCCTGAGATGTTTGATCCTGTCAGTGCTTTCAGAAAAAATATTGTGGGGATAAATGTTGTATTTGACACAGAAATTCAGAGAAATTGTTCTTGAAAGCTTTCCCTTTTAAAGTATCAGTCCAAAGGATATTTCTGAATCAGTGACATGTACATTTCTTTGCTAAGGAATTCAGAAATTGGCTACAGTATAAAACATAGCTTTTTATCCTCATGTTCTTTTTCTTTTTTTCTCTGGCAGGAATCTTGCAAATTATCAGAGGTTGCTGTTGCATCGTGAGAATCAGTAGAATTGACAAATGTAATTTAGGAAATAATTATAAAGGGTAACTTCAGCTAGCTCTTAACTTCTGTGACCTCTGAAGAGAATTTGATTCCTCCAGGGCAGAGTTGAATGTGAGAGCTATCTGTAGGTACTCAGATTATCCCATCTAGGAAACCGCCTTTCTTCACTGAATGCAAAGTGAGCCTGAGGAGACTCACTGCCCAAGGGTGATGGTTTTTGTCAATATTTTCTTCTTTGTTAGCAAGCAAAAGTATTAGTAGTTTCCACGGTAGTCTGGAAAATTCTTGTATATATGAATTCATATATGTATTTCGTATACATTATATGAAAATTATACCTAAATGTCATTGCAAGTCATAGGCATAAAACCTTTTGGACAATAGCCTTTGCTTTTGGATTTTTAGATGAATATTTTGTATCAAATTTATTCCAGGTGTAATTGCAGATATCTGTGATCTTATTGCAGGAGTGAATGTTGTTGGGTTTCTTTACTTATTACAGTTTCTGCTGTTATATTTAAGAAATATTTGGGTTTTATTATTAACTTAGAAGGAATACATATGGTCCAACAAATCCACTGTTGAGAATTTTGTATCTATGCCAAAATTTATATTCCACAGAAATGTTTAATCTCTGCTTACTAATTATAGTAGCCTTCTTTGTAAAGAGACACTTAACTTCCAGTTGAACATAATGTTGCATTCAACGCCTGCTGAGAGAATGACTGGGCTGTAAACCAAAGCCCTTCCGTTCTGATAACTTAACCGTATTCCAAAATATACCCTGGCGACTCTGCTGCTGCTAGCTGTCAGGTTTGCCACGCCTGTGCGGTGGAAACCACACCTTTGAGGAAATGAAGCCCCTGAAGTGCCACGTGCTTTTGTTCAAGGGCAGGCGAGCGTCTGGGCTGGGTCAGCCCTGGAGCGCACGGCACTACCTGCAGCCCGTGCCCAGTGCTGACCGTGGGCTCTCACTGTGCGCTGGCTGCTGGGCGGCTCCTCAGGCCGGCAGAAAGGGCAGCAGGGCTGCAGAGCCAGGCTTCAGCCTGGGGCTGGCAGCAGGCACTGAGAAAGCAGGCTTGGCACAGAGCGGGACCTGCTCCCGGGGAGCTGAGAGCCTGCGCCGTTCTCGCTGTCCATGGCAGGAGTGAGAGACGGGGCCGCTGCTGACCCTGAATGGAGCACGGCCTGTGGAGTGCCTTCACCCTCCGGGTGAGGAGGAGGAAGAATATCGAGTCCTTTGTAAGGGGCTGAGACAAATGCTTCAGCACAGAAACCAGGCAATCCAGAGGCTGCTCAGGGCTTTGTTTATGTAGGCACGCTTCGGGGGGCATTCTCAGCTGAAGAAGATGCCTGCACTGAAGGCACACTTGGACTCGCAAGTCCACTTGTGCTCTCTTTGGTTTGCATGTGGAATATTCCTGCTGAAGTAGATTACCAGGAAACAGCTAAATTAAGCTGTTAAAACCAAGAAAAAAGAGAATCTGAATGTCTATGAACATTTCAAAAACATTCAGTAAATACAGATATACATGTCTTAGTTAAGTAATGTTTTATTTTTGAAAAAATTAAAAAAAGAAATTGGACACAGTGCACGTTTTGTACTAGAGAATGCACAACAGTAGTATCAGACAGTGGGGAGGAAATGAGGAGAAGGTTTAGAGGGGTTTATCCCTCTAACAGGATTTCTAGGGTCAGGCATCCTCTCTTTATCTAATTTAGGAATTGGTTTTACAAGGATACTTATTTAGAAAATATTCTTAAATATGTGTATATAAATATAAAAATCTCTATTGGGAGGTAGTTTATCAGGATCCTGGGGGAGAGAGATACTTAAGAGTCTGGGGCTCTTCACTCATTTTTTGGTACATGAAAAGTGGCACAAACAAAACGTAAACATTACTTCTGTGGTTATGGATAAATAATTGAGCTTTGAAATAGAATAGCTATCCTAGAGAAGTGCCACTTATATAGCCTAACAAATAACAGCCTTGATTCAATAATTTTTGGAATGTTGTTGTATTTGTAGTTCTTCTAGGTGATTTCATTGTCTCTCTTAAATGAGGTGTTGCAGTGACCATTGAAATTGTTGGTATTCGTGCTAATTATTTGCTTGGTGAGGACGTATTGTCCTGGCTCTGTAAAGCCATTCTATGTAGCCAGCAGCTGGACAGGGAGCCATTCATTCCAGAGCTCAGGAGAAAAATATGAGAGTGTATTTTTGCTTAGTTAAATTTAAAGTATGCAGCTAATATGTAATTTTCTGGCACTTCCCTGCCATTTTTGATGGTTTTACCAAATGAAGTTTTGTCCCTACTGTTGAATTTTTGAGGAAATTAAACACCTTCTCAGTAAATTGGAGAATTCAGTCTCAATTACAGCACTTAAATATTGTCAGTCTGTATCAGATTAGTGTAATTACAGTATTTTACTTTATAGATCTGATATATCAGCTGAGTTATCAAGACAAGGAAAGGTAGAAACTTTTCCATTTCAGAAGGTGTAAGAGTTCCTCTGTTCATATCATGGTAGCTCTTGTTTGTAAATGGGCAGTGCTCAGTAGTTAGCATCCCCATGTAGTAAGAGGATTTCTTATGTCAGGGTACCTATGTGCTCTTAAGAAGTTGATCCCCTCTCATTAAGCATTTCTACTTCAAAATACCATAGCTAATATCTCTCATTGTATTAAAAATGTTTACTTGAGGAAGCCATGTTCTGATTTCCCCAGTGCATGTGTTTTAAGATCTGAATAAGGTGACGTTTAAAAGAAAAAAAAAAGGGGGGGGCATGTATTATAAAATTTTGTTTGACTTTTAGTGTGTTTGTTACGTGTGCTTTTGGTGCCTGTGTATAATGTAAACTTGATCTTTCAGGCTCTCAGCAATTGCTTCTCGTCCCCATCTACACATCTTTTGACTTCCAGGTATTTTCCCAGAACGTATTAAGGATCTAGCATTAGCTTTTAATTTTGTACTGTGTGTGAGTACAGTCTCACCTTGCTTATTTCTGGCTCACGAGCCTGAGTCACGTTTCCCTTATCGCATTCCTAGGTTTTCACGGAGCTGACACCTCACAGAAGCAACTGCAGGAGTTAATGTCTTGTGTGTCTTCCTAGAGATGGTGCATGCAGCGCTTGGTGCGCTCTCTTCTGCGTGACAGCAGCCCAGATGAGCGAAATTACGTCAGTGTAGGGGAGTATTGTGGTGACACAGAAGTGGCATCACCACGATCCCACTGACTTCCCTCCCAGTCACTGGTTGTGGGATATCACCAGGGCTTCCCTGTGCTTTTGTCTTTCCCAATTTGTGGATATCTCATCCACCATAAAAAAATTGCAGCAACCTAGAGGCTGCTTTGAGGTGCTTGAGCACAGACGGGCATGGTTTGGGTGAATGGAACAACCACCACTGAATCTGCGCTTTCTGTTTTGTAGCAAACTTTCAATCCTGGGGAAAAGGCCAGCGTTAGAGTTGGAGGCTCTTCAGGAGCTTGGCAAGATAGGTGTGCTTAGTTTTTATTCTTGTCTTTATACTTCCCCTCAGATGTGTGTGTTGTATCACACACATTTTTAGTTAGTGGTTAGTTTTCCATCTAGCCACTACCTAACAATTACCCCGTACCAAAACCTTAACCGCTACCCTAACCCCATCACAATGGGCTTCCAGATCAGAAAGTTGTAGGTGCAGCAATGCTGGGGCCCTGCTGGGATGGCCCTGGTATGTCTTTTCCAGCCCCAGTGTCCCTGGAGCTTCTTTGATTCTCTCAACCCTAATTCTAACCCCTACCCTAACCCTAAAAATTACCGGTATTTTCTGCTTGACACTTACTTAAGCTATTTATTCACTTCTAAAGCAAAGAAATTAAAAAGAATGGGAGTGCAGACATCTAAAGATGTGTGCCAGATGTTAATTCCAAGAAACGCACAGAAAACAATACCTATTTCCAGAAGCACTTTTTCTCTTTGCCATTGGTGTTCTCCAAAATGTTTTTTTTTTCTCTGTTATTTCTTGTCCATGGTCATTACTGCTTTGCACAAGTCTCCTGAGGCTTAAACCACTGTGGCTGTAACATGGCTCAGGCCCTGGGTATGGAATACAGAAGATCATTTTTAGGCAAATAATTTGCAATTCCTTAATAATTAAGGAATTGTGGATCTGTGACTTGGATTTCCTGGCTGCGTGTCTGTCCAGGACTTTACACAGTGTTCGGCGTGCTGGGGTGTCAGTCTGTCCAGCTCTGAGGACCTCAGCAGCAATGCTCCATCTTCTGCTCAAACACTGCAGCTCCTGGCAGAGCCAATCATACGAAACCTTTTCAGTGTACCTGGCAGAGCTTTCAGTCATTTTTCAAATACAAATTGCTTGCAGAAGAAAGCAGTGCCATTTTCTCCCTGCTGGCTTTCTGAAATGTCGTGTTGGGAAAAGCACTTACCACGTCTTTCATATGAAGAGAAAGCTTTCAGTAATGACTGGTATTTCTGAGTCTGTTGCAGCCAGTGCAGCTGTTGAAAATGTCATTGTGTATGGCACAAATAGGGGGGCATTTTGAGCAAGACCATGCACTAAGTGATTTCAGTATTAGTTGAAAAAGAAAAAAAAAAAAGCGATAGAATGTTTGAGGAATAGACAAGCTTTTGGATGTAAATGCATAAAATAAAACAAAAATAGAAAAATGGCTTTATTAGTTCTTGAAGTCATCAGTAAAAATACATTATTCACGATACTAGCTGGAGAGCTATGAATTTTGCAGACTCTGTGACTGAATTTCACATATCTAAGAGGAGAATTTTGAACAATCAGGTCAACTGTAATATTCCTGCATTGAAGTGCTGGAATAATTCTTTGGCAGAGTGTGTCGAGAGGTCGAAATGTCCCTAATATTTTCCAAGTAAAGTTTTTACTTTTATTACTGACCAAACACCTCTGAATTCAATTTTTAAATTTTTTTTATCAGTTATGATGCAAGTGTAAACACTACCTTTTTCTATAATAGATGTGACTATGAATAATTGTGACGTTGTGTTGTCTCACATCCCTGTATGAGTTTCTCATCTTCCTCATCTGGCCAGAATTTGGGAGCTTTCCTCTGTTTCTTACACAGATATTAGCTTTTTTCCCCCTCCTTTGTTTCTATTTGTCCTTATCTATGTTCAATTTTCTTTTTTTTTTTTTTTTTTCTGTTCTGTCTCTTTACATCTTCTCTTACATCAATCTAGATTTTTTTCCTTTTTTTACCCAGTAGTTTTCCTCAGCTTTCTGGGGTTTTTTCTATTTGTTAACTTTTGACTTGGGTCTTACGTAAGTGCAAGAACACCTAACATTGCTGAGTTTTAATGCTCATGGGATGCTGAACTATAAAGTTCCTTGGGAACTAAGGGCAGACCTAAATTTAGAACCAGTCATTCTTTTGGGGGTCAGTGGTCATTTTTTCATCTCCCATATGTACTTAAAGACATTAGAAAAAACTACCCAAGAAAACTGCAGGGTCTCAGCTGGGAAAATGGAAAGAATAAAGAACAGAAAATGGAGTTTGTTTGTGTGTCCCTTTTGCTGTGGCTCAAGAAAGTGTTAATTGTTTCATTTCAAAGGAGTTGCTGTTCTGTGTATGTGTGTACGTAAGTGCATATGCATCCACCATCTACAAACCTTGAAGAGATTGGCTGTGCTTTGTGCTTGAAAAATGGTTTCAGGAGGAAAGTGATCTCTGCATGCGTTCATTTCGCTGCCAGATGTGGATAGGGCCCTTGTGGTAACCGTGGGCATTGCTGGCTTCTCAGCTGAGCCATTGCCAGCTTCAGCTGGTTTGTACTGTCAGCCTG
Source organism: Dasyornis broadbenti (assembly GCA_013397935.1). NCBI lineage: Eukaryota > Metazoa > Chordata > Aves > Passeriformes > Dasyornithidae > Dasyornis > Dasyornis broadbenti. The sequence continues at coordinate 300,324 of VZRN01000341.1, read as the reverse complement.
CAAGCACACACAGGTGTGATGCCAGCCACCCTGTGCGCCCTGCTGTCGTGTTAGTAGTGCTTGTTCACCGGAGGAACTTCATCCCTTTCCGGTCCTTTCCGTCACTGACATCCAGATGTGCATTATTGTACCTCACTCGCTCCTGAGCACCCCGTGAGCCTTTGGGAAAGGCTGTTCAGGGATGTGCTTGCACTGGAGCACACCAAACACTGATCGAACGGGTCCCTCACTGAACCACTGTGCTTATGTTCTGTGCAGGGAATAAATCACAAGATAGTGGGATTGCAGAGATGGAGGAGCTTCCAGTCCCACACAACATCAAAATAAGCAACATCACATGTGATTCCTTCAAGATTTCTTGGGACATGGACTCTAAATCCAAGGATCGCATTACTCATTACTTCATCGATCTCAACAAGAAAGAAAACAAGAATTCCAACAAATTCAAACACAAGGTAATTTTCATTAAAATATCAAGGCACAAATACTTGATTTTTATACAGGTGAATCTCTGTGTTTTATTAACTTTTCAAAGCCAGGCTGTGGCAAACCGGAACTAGACATCCAGCAAAGGTGGGTTTTGATTAATCTGGTCAAATTTTGGTGAACTCAAAGTACCTTCTCTATCTCTAGCCTGTGTGCATGTACACACAAATACATTTGTTTTACAGAGAATTGAACATTGCCTTTTCTGTTTCATTTGAAAGCAGTTTTGGAACCTGTACAATATAGTGCAAGACACACCTTTTTATTCCTGACTAGTTCTTTATCATTACTTACACAAAGTGTGTATTCTCCTGCCTGTCCTCGTTCAGTGACAGACTCCTGAGAGCAGCACATGTCATTTCTACAGAGGAGCCACAAATTCTAATGCACTTCAGGAAGGCTTCCAGCAATTTTAGTTTGCAGCATTCAGCATTGTGACCTGAATATTCATCTGGCCTCTTTCCTCCAGCTTCTGCTGCAGAAACATATTGAAGGCATTGCAGGATCTGTACTCACCAAATCCAGCAAAATGTGCTTTGACTTCAGAGCAGCTGAAATACTGAGATGTCTAGAGAAACATGGAATGAGATAGAACACTAAACAACACAATCATATGCAAATTTAAAAATAATGTTGGCGTTATCTAAAAGATAAGGTTTGCCAAGGCACAAATAACCATCCAAACAAACATAAGGGCTGTAATTCTATCAGCACCTAAATAACTGTTGGTTTCTAAGCCAGTGGGATAAACAGAAAATATTCCCACCAATTTCTTTGAGGCTTTTTATTGTAAGAGTGTTTTTCATGAGATTTCTGTATATAGCAGGTGTATAAGTTTATTATTTGACTTTTTTTTGTTGTTGTTGTTGGAAGTAACATATGCATTAAGAGTAATAAAAATCCACTTACCTATTGCTTGAAATTGAGAATTTTCCATGTTTGGCCAGGGTGTTGCAGTTGCTAGGAACCAGTGTGTGAAGCACTACTAAACCTAATGTTACAGTAGGCATGTATTATGCGCCATTTTTAATTGTAATAGCAAATAAAGTAGGGTACATTTGCTTTTTTTCTTACTGTTCCTAATTTTGGTCTGACAGCCTTTGAATTGAAATTCCCATTTTACACTGCAGGAATAAATATACCTTCTAATGTAAATGCTTACTGGGATGGATTCTTTTTAATTTCATTCATTTTATTATTCCTCACATTTTTACATTCATGTGCAAACTGGTGTAAATTATTGTCATCATCTCTGTGAAGGCAGACGGTTTGTATTGGTAGTAGTGTGCAAAGACTAGAATTGTAATAAGATTTTGTCTTTTTTAAAATTCCATTTGCATACCTCCTCTCTTTTTTTAAAATATGGAAATATGCTTACTCCCATGTAATAGGAAAAATGCTCAAATATTTAACAAAACTGGGACTAGAATCTGGGTGTGCTGAGTTCCCACAATGTGTTCTATGAGCCAACCTGGCAAAGGGGAGGGTAAATATGAAATGGGAGAAAGTTGAAGACTGAAAGCTGCCTCTTTTCCCAAAAAGGAGTGGTAGAGTGACTCACAGACCTTGCTGCTCAGCTCTTCAGAGTTTCCAGGCTGTTCTTAGAAATGATTGCCATCTAGGTACCTTCAGAGCTGTCTGCTGGGTGCTGGTGGTGGAGCAGCCATCTGCCACTCCACAATGCTGGCTCTCCTGGAGCTGGCAGAGTACCTGCTTTGCACTTCTTTGGTGGCTCAGCCAGGAATGAGAGCTGAGCAGAAGAGGGAAGAAAGGGAGAAATGTGGAATCCCCAGAGCAATCTCAGTGTGAACATTTGAATGTTTTCTCTGTTTAGTGGCCTTAAAAAAAAAGTGATGTTTGCTTAGAAAAAGAACATCAGATTAGAGCTATGAGAAGAATCACATCTGCCCCTCCTCTCCAGCTGTGCAAGACACAAATCCCTCAGTTAAATGTGGTGGTCTGCCCCTTTCCTTTTAGGCTTTTTTTTTTTTTTTTTTAGGTAGTCTCCCCTTTTTTTTCTGTACAGGTGACAGAGGTTCCTGATGCACAGCTGGAGGGTAAGGCTTCACCACGTGGGGGCAACAAGGCTTTTATTACATGAAAACTGACAAAATTAATGGGGGAAAAGCCACCAGTGGGGTGTGAGCACCAAGATCTGACCCAGGTGGAAGCTGTTTCTACCATAACCAAAGAGGAGGTGACAGGAAGACTAATGTTGTTAACTGTAGCACCTGCTGGCTGCATTAGCAGTAGCAGATTCAGTCCAGTGGGATGCCTTTCGAGGTGTAGCTTTAAATGTCATTTAGTGATTCTTTTTTTTTTCTTTGTAATTTTTCTCTACATATTATTTATTGTAGAGCACACAACTGTCTCCTTTTCAGAAAAAGTTTTTCCCCAATTATTATTTGATTTAAATGAGAATTGGCAAAAGAGAAATCATGACAGCAGGAGGAGTTTTGTTTGGTTAATTTGGCTGAAAGGAAACCATGACAATGAGAGCACAGGAAGCTCTTAAATTAAGATACCTCTGTTCTTAGTAGCATGCCTTTCTTTGTTTGCATACTTAAGCACAGATGGCTCTAGTCTGAATTATATATTTGGGCTATATATAATAGTACTATCCTACAGTCACTTGGAACAAATAATTAATTCACACATAGAAGTTATCCCCATGTCTCTTAGAACAGGCCTTACACCACTGTCCTGCTCCACTTTGCTGCACCAACAAACTGTGGGAAGTAACTCGGGTTTGCGGAGAGGAGCCAGGTGCTGGGGACTGCATTACACAAACAGAGGAGGGAAGGGTGGCACATTGCTTGCACTGCTGACTTGTGTGTCATTGTGTGCTTTTGTTTCTGTCAGGATGTACCCACTAAACTGGTGGCCAAGGCTGTTCCCCTGCCCATGACAGTGCGTGGGCACTGGTTCCTGAGCCCCAGGACAGAGTACACGGTAGCAGTGCAGACGGCCTCCAAGCAGGTCGATGGCGATTACGTCGTTTCGGAGTGGAGTGAAATCATCGAGTTCTGCACCGCAGGTAATGTTGCTGAGGGATCGTGCTCCACAGGAGTCAATTAATGCTGCCTCTGCTGCCAGACGGGGTTGGTCACCAGCCAGCGCCAGCTGCGCTGGTAGCATTTAATAGTCACCCCTGAAAACTGGAATTCAAACTCTAGGCTTTGTATGTGCCAAGGTTTGGCACATTAAGCAGAGGCAGCCACACTGCCCTTTTCTTGTGCCATAGCTTAGCTATCCCAAAGTGCTGTGCCTAGCACCACTGCTTGTCCCAGGCTAGGAAAGGGCCACTTGTGTGCCTGTTGCTGGCTACCAGCACCTGTGGGGAAAAGGTAGAATGGCAGCTCCCTGGCAGCTTTAAGACGTTCTGCTGCTCCACCTTCCCTACGTGCTGCAAATCCTGAGCACCACCAACACCCATCTCAAGTGTCACTTTGGCCTGTCTTTGATTTATGAGTCTTCCTTTGGATGTTCATCACCTGCTGCCATTGTGCACGCCTGTGTGACAGCTGAAGACTGAGACAAGCTCGGTGTGAATCCCATATTGTTTGGGAAGCCATTTAAACTGGGTCCTAAGCAAGCTTTGTTAGTTCTGTCATTGGTTGTTGGCTCACAACCAGGTGTATTGTAGCAAACAGTTTGTCACTGATATGAGCCAGAGAGGGCAGTCCTGAGCTCCACTGCAGTCCCAAATACAGGGAAAACAGCTCTAACACAGGAAATCCTGAGCTGAAAGTTGCTGTAGACTTGCAGAGCCTTCATGGGGGAAGGAGTGGGAAGAATCACAAATGCCTCTTCCTGTCATTTTATTTGTTTGTCGCCACTGTTGAAAACTGGGGGCATGATGTGATGTATGTTTACCACAGCTCTGTTGTGGAGAGTGTTGTGATTTTTCCTGCCCCCTGTACTAGCAGCTTATCTTTCCTTTCCAGATTATTCAAAAGTTCACCTAACGCAGCTATTGGAAAAAGCTGAAGTGATTGCAGGCCGTATGCTTAAACTGTCTGTTTTTTATCGGAATCAGCACAAAGAATACTTTGATTATATCAGGTAAGAAGCTAAACATATGCAAAGTCCTTTGGCAAATTAAAGGAGTAATGAAAATAAGTAAATGGAGACAGCTATGCTAAAGATAGAACAGAACATCTGTGCTTTATAGCCCATTCAGAGGAAGGCAAAGAATAAAATACAATTCGTTTCTTTCACCTTGCTTAACTCAGCACTTCCATTAGGCAATAAAAATCTGTGTTTTGAAGCAGAAACTGGGGTACTCATAGGGCCTCCAGCCTGATTAAAGAGTCTGTAATCATAATGGAGACTTTGGTAGCCAAATATTTCTGTTCTACTGAGAAATGAATTGAGGTGGCTGAGAGAAAGAGTGTACAACCGTGTGCATAGGCATTTGCCTGCATGTAGTAGTTCCTTGTCAAGTATTTGCTCCCCGCATACAACCATCCCATTCCCTTGCCCAAATGCAGTTGTATAGACTCTGCAATCTGAATGTTAATGTACAGATCGTGTGGGGAGGGAGAGGGCATGATGTTTAGACAGTGTTACAACACCATGCTTCAGCTGGAATGAAAAAACAGGATAGCTGGAGGTAGGTTCCCTGTTTCTGTTGGAGACCCAGTGTGCCCTCCCACACATGGCTGGAAGCAGCAGGACAAGAGAAAAGCAGACTTTTTGATAGAAGGAGTCAAAGCTCATGTGCTGAGTGAGAAGGAAGGAGCAGCCACACAGGGTAACCTTCCCCTGTTAGAAGAACATGGATGAGAGGTAAGCAGCGTGTTGGAAGGGTGCAGCAGTGGCTGTGCTTCTTTAATATTCATCAGGAGATGGGGTTCCTGCTGGGCCACATAATTTCAGATTTATGTGAGTGTCACACTAGTACCTGCCTAGAATAGAAAGTTTTTAAAACAACTCAAGGTAATCCAGCTTCAAAGAATAGACTCTACCACCCTTGGAAACATTCCCACTTTGTAGTCATGGGGATCTGATTTATTCCAAGAATGTGTTGTATATTCCAGAGCATGGGCTTGCTCTTCCCTTCCTGTGTTTTGGAAGGATTGCCTTACTGCCTATAGTGACAAAGCTGCAACACTCAGCAGCTAGAGGCAGAGAATGAATTGCAGTTGTTGAGGCTCTTTGAGGATCTCATAAATCACTGCTGCCATCCTGGGCTGGATACCACAGAAGGGAAATGCCTGTGCTGTTCTGATTCTCGTGTTGCTTTGTTTTCAGCTATATAGTCATAGTGCATCTACCTCTGTGTTCATTAGTGTAAAAAACTGCCACTGAGGTCCACTCATAGCTGTGGGTTTGGCCTTGCTTTGCCGAATGTGACTATAAATGATTGCACTGTATCTTTTCCCCTTCTTCCTGTTAAGGTCTTTCTTGGTTTGACACCAATAGAGATGAGTTTGTTTTCCCTCTTAGTGAGCTGGAGAAAAAAAGCTGTGTTTTACCAGGCCAGTGGGAAGCTACAATACCAGTAACTGGCTGGTGGCCACCTCTTTTGATCAGAAACAGGCTAGGGTGGTCACAAGGGCTAATCCTTCCACAATACACCCTTCTGCATGTTATGACAAAACCCTAACCACGTGCTTCCTATCAGGGAAAATTGCTTGTCATCCCATGCCTGCCAATGGCCTCTGTGGTGTCATCCCTAGTGACAGCTTGGAACAGCTCTGGTAGCAGTGGCAAACAAGCAGCTGTTCCTGGTGCTAAAGCAGCAACCCCTAAATGGAGGCTTTGAGGTGTGAGTTCAGAAGTGGTGTTCGTGTCACTGCAGCTTACCTGGGCTGGGAGCACCACAGAGCAGCTCAGATCCCCTGAAAGGGCAACCCATAATTAGCCTAATTGGCCACTGGATGTCAGTATCTTGCCACAGAAATGGAACTGACTTCCTCAGAAAGAAGCCTGACTTTCCAGGTTGCAGAGGTTTCAGGTGGTTATTTAAGCTCATTCAATTTTTTTTTTCCTTTTTTTCTTCCCCCTAGTACTCTCTTCAGTCATAAAATACTAATTATATCCCCCACCCTCAATCAATGTCTGATGAAATAGGGCTTGAGATAATAACTAGGTAGTATTTGAATGGCCCAGAAAACTTTTGAAATGTATCTTAGAGTAAAATAGAAATGTGCTGCTGAGATTACAAATAATGAAAAAAAATAATCATAGTTGGAGATATTACTGAGCTGATTTAGAGCTGTTTTGTATGTATACACTGAGTTTGTTTGCTTTGACTGCTACCTCCCACTTTAACCAAGTAAAACCTTCTCCCACGCAGCACCATTTTACATGGACTGGTTGCAAGTTGAAAACAGAGAGGGAGCAGTCTTTCTGGACTAATTTCGCCTCTGTTTAAAAAAAGAAAAGGAGGAAAAAAGAAAAAAAAGTAAAAGCAAAGCAAGAGGGGGATACAAGAGTCTCCAGCCCCACAGCCCTCAAGCATTTTTAGTCTGTCATGTCAGTGAGCATAAAGGCATTGTTCTAAGGCTGCCTAGCAAATATGGTGTTTTGCAGGACTTACAAAAGGGGATGGTTCCCTTTCAGGTATCATGTGGTTGCAGGTGCAGAGAGAGCCAAAGCTGCCACTGGGGCACTTCCAGAGAGGTGTGGGGCACAAATGCTTGCCAATGACCTGCTATACATAAAATCTCAGGTGCTAAGGAGGGTTAGATGAGGTGTTTTGGGGTGTTCTCCTAAATTTAGCAGCCTAATGCTGCTGAGTGCAGTTTGGGTTTTGGGGTTTTAAAAATTCACTTGTACACTGTACATTTCTTTTCACTGGAATGAAATTGAGCTAAGTTTGCAAAAAAAAAAAAAAAAAAAAAGTCTTTCCCCTTAGGACTAGTGACTGCAGAAGCTGGATACCAACTAAAGTGGGAACTATCCAAATTGCCTGATTCTCTGTGCCCACTTCTGCTCTGATTGTAGTCACCAATAGACCAATTAGACTTGAAATGATCCTTTGGGGAGAAGAGTGTCTGTGGCAGACAGTACATTCCTTCCTATAACCTCTCTGAAAAGCATCCTTCAGAAATAACTTTCACTGGCAGTTTTTTCATGAACTGTATACTGCCTGTGCTAAAAATACATATTAGCAAACAGTATATTCAGCATATGGAGACTGACTTGAAATATTCAACATGTGTTCATTGTTAGTAATGTAGTGTAAGACTGAACAAATCAGCTAATTAAAGATATTTGTGATTTGGGGGCTTGTTTGTGCTTTTTTTTTGCCTGCATATAGTACCCAGACAGCTGACAGAGAAGGCAGCCTGGAAAAGCAGATTTTCCCCTTAAGCAGGAGTTATTCTAGCTCTTTCCAAGACTGATGGCACTTGATTTTCTTGGTCCTAAGACCGTGACACCAACCACATCTTTCAGTTTAATGGTGTTCCTTTGTGTCTCTTCAGTCCTGTTTCCAAACAGCATGATGTCCTAACTTGCCACTTTTTCTTTACCATGTGTTCCAAAATAAACAATACCAGTCCTTCATTTGTAGAGAGCATCATGGGAATGCTATGCAGCCCTCTGTTAAGGATAACAGTGGCAGCCATGGCTCTCCAATCAGTGGGAAGCTGGAAGGCATCTTCTTTAGCTGCAACACTGAGTTTAACACTGGGAAGCCACCCCAAGATTCACCCTATGGAAGATACAGGTATGAGATTGCAGCTGAAAAACTCTTCAACCCCAATACTAACTTGTACTTTGGAGACTTCTACTGCATGTACACAGCCTACCACTACGTCATCCTCGTGATTGCCCCCGTGGGGTCACCAGGAGATGAGTTCTGTAAGCAGCGCCTTCCTCAGCTAAACATAAAAGATAACAAATTTCTGACCTGCGATGAAGAAGACGGGGTCATGGTTTACCATCATGCCCAGGATGTTATTTTGGAAGTAATTTACACTGATCCTGTGGATCTCTCCCTCGGCACAGTTGCAGAAATTACTGGTCACCAACTAATGAGCTTGTCTACTGCGAATGCAAAGAAAGATCCCAGCTGCAAGACCTGCAATATCAGTGTTGGACGTTAAAACTTCCCTCGTTCCTTAGAAGCCTTCAAACCTCTGTTGCCCATTTCCATAGTCAGACGGTTCTGTCGGAAGCATGCACATGCCGCTGTCACCAAAAGCAACCACCAGTCTTCAAATTCTCCAATAGCCTTCTTAGTATTTCTTCTCCCCCTCTTTCCCTTCTGTTCCCCTGATGCTTTAAATGATTAGAAGTCCTGGATTTCCTTATGGCAACCATTTATACCTAGATGCTGCAAAAGTCGTTTTCTGTTTCTTGCCAAACATAACAAAATCCTATATAAACTGCTTTAGCAAAATAAAAATAACGGCTTATAAATGGTGTTTAAATATGCATTCATTTTAACTACTGAACAAGTACTGGGATAACTGAACAGCATGAAAGGTTGTAATTGCAGCATGATTTGAATTTCAGAGCCTAGAAATGTCAGCACTTCCAACGTGTTGTTTGACAGTGTTATTTATGTTATTTATATTAGCTAACTGAAAACAGAAACTGTGTCTCAACATAATAAATATAATAGAAAAATATTTTATTTGTACTGTTGTATAAAATATTATACAATCATATAGAATATATAGATTACATTTTAATATCAATTGTATACATGTCATTAAATCATTTTCCCTTATCAAAGATGTAGTTTGTAAACTTCCAATAGCTCTGTATCTGTTCCTGTTGCTCTAGATGACTTTAATTAAAACAGATTTATGAAGACCATTTCTGATTCATAAAAGTTAAGTTATAAATTATTAGTTCAGTACACTGAAACAACAAACGGCTGCAAAATAAAAAATTCCTTTTTTTAGTGTTCATATTTTTTCCTCCAAACTACTTGAAGATGTGTACATCTTCCAAATCATGCCATTACATACTAGATAAATACAAAGATGGTTGGTATTTAACAGGTTTTAGAAAATCAAAATCTTCTTACCAAGATAGAAAACAGGTTGCTTATACTATGTGGTCAATACAAAATGACAGGTAAAGCAAAACACTAAATATGATTCAACTCATTCCAGTCCCTTTTTTCTTTCTTTAAGTATTTCTTCTCTCCTTTCTGTCTGGGCTAGGTATTTCCCAGAATCCCTGCTTTTCATTTCTAGTACAAAACCTGCTGATAATCCTTCTATTACTAGTCCACTTTTCACACCAATGGCCTATGACAAACAGTGACAATTCTCCTTAATATTACGAAGTGTGGAGCTCTGAAAGTTAAGAAAGATGTGTAATTCCAATGGAAAAATAACTTTTTGTAACCTTATTTTCAGTAAACAAGAAGTCTAGGAGTCCTCATCAGATAACTGTGACACTCACTTATATACCATGTACTTTATCTATCCAAAATATCTTAGCATAATGCAGTAATCTAGTCCTGTTTTAATATCTATATATGTGGCAATTTATAACACAAGAAGTACTTCAACATTTTACAAAGTGCATGCGTCCAAAGGAGCTTTGGTAGTTAGAGAAGCGAATGTTATAGCATCAGGCAAACCAAAGTGCAAAGTTTAATAGAGAACTCAAAATTAGCATGTAGTTGACCTATTTACTGACTTTCAAATTCTGTGAGCCAGGTCCTGTGAACTAGTGACAAGGTCAGCAGCCAGTACGTCTGTTCTAGCTCTTCCCAGCAACCTGTAGCTATTTCATTTTGCCAAGCACTTTCTCTTATTTCTGAAACACCAATAGTTCCATTTGGCAGTCATGTCCTGGCCTTTTTCTGCATAAGCAGCATCACTTTGCTCTACCCCCAGTCCTGGCACTGGTTCTTTCTATGTGCCTTGCTTTGAAGCCACTGGCTTTGAATGGCACCTCTGTCTTGAAAGCTCGAGTATGTTCTGTGTTTTTCCTTCACTCTAATTAATTTCTTTTAATCTAGTGAATCAGCACCTCAAGAGCCAACATCACTAATCAATTATAGTGCATGTTAATTCTGCAAACCAACGTGTGGCACATTATCATGTACTAGGATGTACTAAAAACCTGCAGAGCGTTTCCTCACACTTTCAGAGCAGGTCAAACTGAGAATCTACATTACTTCAGTGTCCTTTTAATTTCTTGTCATTCTCACAGTGCACACTTCAAGGCTTTTTCAAAAGGAAAAATATATAGTATAGTCCACTCACCCGTGCTTAATATTCTTGCATATTGCTGTCCTCTCTCATCCCAGCTATTATAATTGGTAAAGTGCATCAAAAATCTCAGTGTGTCAAATAATTGTGCAGCAGACCAAGACCTGTAAAATTACTTTCTCCTTTTCATTACTTGTTTGCTTTGATTTTTTTTTTTTTTTCTTTTTTTTTTTTCTTACTAGAGAGCAATATCACAGCATTGCATTCACTTCAAATCGTTTTGGAAATATCATGCTTACTGATGAGAACCTCCAGGAGCCTGATTTTGGCTTTTGTGTGCTTGTATTCAGAGTATTCCTCGGCCATTGGCACCCGATCTTCTTTCTGAGGACTCCTATGAAAAGGAAATAAAAGCACCATCACTTTTATGAATAAGAAGAGAAACAGTCTTACAAATTAATTCTGCAACAACTGATGAGGATTGGATTTTTTTTTTTTTTTTACTGACTGTAAATGACTAAAGAAAATTTGACAGAACCAAAAAGCTCTAATATAAAGAAATAAAGTAATATTTAAATACTGAATTTTCATATACCAGACAAATTTACTGACAGCTGTGGAAGCGTAATCACTTGATTCTCAACTAAGCAGAGAAGTTGTAACAGTGCTTTGAAACACTGTTCCCATTGTTACCAGTGCCCATGTCCTCCAGAGTTTTCAACAAAAACGTTTGCTAAATGAAGGGAGGAGGTAAAACAAAGCATGAAAAACAGCCAGTATTAATCACGGGTAAAAGAAACAGTGGCTTCTGGTTTTAAAATCTGGCTGTCTAAAATGGCTCAACTGCCAAGTGTATTCCCTGCAGCTGACATCCTCAGGAAGAGTGTTTAGCAGCCTCCCTTCAGCTCAGGGATGAGCCTGTGCTGAGGTGGGGTTTATACCCACTGCAGGTGTGTCCTGGAACATCCACAAATCCAGGCTGTCCTCAGGGATGACCACATTTGGAAGGAACTAAGCAGGGGGAGAGATGGACATCTCCAGAGATCAGGCACCCCCATTGCATTTTCCAGTCCTTAGGTGCTCACCCCAGAGTGCCCACCCTCGCAGACACAACACCCCTGCCCAGCAGCCAGAGGGGATAAGAGAGGGCTCTGCTGAGCTGTGAGTTACCTTCCTGTCTGTTTGTAGAACTGCTCCTCAAACTCGCGAAGCGCCTTGCGAAGTCTTTTCTTATCAGCTCTTGTTTCTCTGAGATGTTCAAGCAGAACGGGCCTGTGAAACAGAGACAAGAACATGAAACCCCCTTATGCTTGGAAGGGTTGTAGAAGCCCTGGATTTGGGTAGCAAAGAGCTCTGGGGCCACGGCAGGCACTGACCAGAGCCCTGAGACATTCCACCATGCACGACACACAGTTGTGCTCCTTCCCTTTTACTGGTATTCCCACCCTTCTAATAAAGTGAAGGCAGAGGCTGATCAACAGGGGAGGAGAAGCATTCAGGACTGAGTCTTGCTAGTGGCCTTAATTCCCTGTGGAATTAATGGAGTTGACAGGGCTCAGCGTCTTACAGGGGGAAATGCTTTGCATCTCTGTAACTGAATTAACGTCAACATCCAAGCCCTGCTCGTGTTTGCAGCTGTTCCCAATCGTTACTGTGATGCAGTGCAAATGCTAGTGGTACCCAGAAGCATCATTTTTGGAGGCTATGTTTTAGCTAGTGTTCAGAGAAGAGAGAAAGAGTTCTGTCATGACATTTGCTCTTTTGCGTAATAACAAAATGCACAGAAATATCTTCCCAGCATTTATGAGCAAACTATTGCACACATAGTTGAGTTACATAGAAATGTAAGTAATTTTTATTTACTCTCCATTTTGTTAGAGTCTAGGTAGCTTCATTTATGCATCTAAGACGTCCCAGTGAAAACACAAAAGAAAGATACCATCCATGCCTTCAGCTATGAGAACATAGATGTTCACAGAAGGCACAGTCTTCAACAAATTACCTTTCCCTTCCTGGGCTTGGCACAGAGTTGTTTAAGTAAACAGCTCAAACCACAGGTATGCTGCCCAAGGAATCTCCTCTGCCTCCTCTCTCCCATAACAAAACACTAAATCATTCCTTTGGTAGAGAATGGTATGCAACAGGTATGGCTCATGTTTCATTTACAAAGTCTACATGAAATGTTTTAAAATGTCTGGGGGAACAAAAGAGAGAACTTACACTGTTGCCTCATGTAAATTTGACATAGACAAGGCTGTTTGCCTGTAAACCTTCTTTTCATCCAGAGGTGAAATATGTGCAGGCTCACTCTCCTCCTGAGAGAAACACAGGTGCTCTTCAACAGGGAAGCAAGACATTGGACCAGACGATAACTCATGGCTGCTTTGAGAATGGTCTTCATCTGAGTCTTCCTCCTCCTGCTTGGGAAATGTAAAACATTATTACATTAATTGTTTAAATTGCAACACATACAGCTAATAGGATGACAACATAAAGAATCAGGATCTGATTTCCTGGATGTATCCACTGAAACAGATTACACTTATTGAAAGGTTTAGCAGGTCTACCTGAGTTTGTTCATGAAAGCACTCATGGGGTCACTGGGTTACCGAATATTGCCCACCAGAAGTAAAAAGGACAGAAGCTCACAAATATCTCTAGCCAGCAATTTATTTCTGTCTGCTCAAAAGTCCTTATATGGAGCAAAGATGTAACTAACATTCTTTATTTATGTAAGCAGTGCTCTCTGGCTGGAACTTGTACTTCTCTTAAATACCATCTACTGTGTGCATTATATCCAGATGTTTTGACTGTAAAGAGTTGGAGAGAGAGATTCCACAGTTTTATTGCTAATGTTAACTACTCAGATAGATTCAAAAAGACTCAACCTTCCTCACATTCCTCCATCCTCAGAAGAAAAGTTGAGCTATTGAAACCAAGGCTTAAACATAAAAACTCCATAGGGCAAAGCTCCTAACAAATAACACTGGGGGAATTTCAGTTAAATTTTTCAATAAAATACCCATGTGCAGGTGTGCAAAGCTTTGCACTGGGATTTTTCAAGTAAATGTAAAGTTACACTGTCATCTAACAAGACAATAATAGTTTTCAAAACTGACCTAGCCCCAATAACTATTAGATAAGTATTTTTTATAGACATGCTAATTAACTTCCCAGTAGCCAGATTCCACTGTCTTCACTCGCTATGGGACCAGTACTGTTCCATTACACCAATATATTATTAAAGTACTACAAATTGTATTTATGTGCTACATGATTGATAAAGGCACTGTTGATAAAATACAGAAGTTTGATATAGTGACAGCAATATCTCTCTTTTCATGGAAAGAGAGAGGTTTCCTTCTGTGTTGCAGATGTTTGCCATGATGGGAAACTAATGCCAGCCTTTGATGTCTTACCCAGCCCACTGAAGTCCTTGCCTCAGAAACTGCTGCTCTACATGGGAATCTCTGGCATGCATAGAAGTTTACTTTTACAGAGCATTTGCTCTGTTTGAAGTATCAACACCCTGTATTAGCCAATGAGCAGATTTTTCAGCTATCAGTAGTTCTGTTGCTGCCAAATGGACATACAGGTACAAATCAAACACAGCATTTTGTATGTTTTCTTGACAATGGATAAATTCTTTCCAACTTACAATTGTCGTGATCAAAGATGGAGCAGCAAGAAGTTTCTTGATAATTCTGTATCTGTCGTAAAGAGGTTTCATGAGACTCTTTTCTTGCTTAGTTACCTAAAGAGAAATCATAACAAAATATAGTCCTCAAAAATTAAAAAGTAAATTAAAAAATTCTCATTTCCTCCCGTAAAGCTGAGAAAGGTATTAGAAGAGTATAAGCAGATGTGTATTTTGCTTTAACACCTACTCATTCTATGGGAACTGTAATAAAACAAGACAAAACCTCCCAACCAACCAAACACACCATGGCCAATGCACCCCTATCCCCCCAGAGTAACGTTTTCCTCGATGACTAAATGTCCAAACAGGGTCGTTTGCACACCAGTCCAGCATCAGCCTCTGCTCATCAGCTCCCACACCTGTGAGCACGCACGGGGTTGCAGTGAGGCCCAGGTGCACCCGCTCAGATGGGTGAACACACAGCAGGTCTGAAGAGACCCAGAGCGGCTCAGACAGACAAACGTCTGCTCAGCAGGAGCAAGGGTGACAGTAGGCAAACCCAGTGTGGTGACCCTGCACACATCTGGCTGATGGAGTGCTTAGGGATCATTTCCAGAGACACACTTCACTGCAGAATGCCAGGCCTTGCCTGTCCCAGCCAGGCCTCTTCTCTTCCCCAGGCATCATGTTCATTTAACTACAACACATACGAGCTCCAGGGAATGCCAAACAAACCAGAATAGATCATTTTTTGCTTCAAACATGGTCAGTGGCCTTTCTCTCTGACCTTGTTCTGGTAAGTGTGGATAAAGATGGTGCTGAGCCATCCCAGAGATCAGCAGGGCAAACATCAGCCCCAGCACGCTCCACTGTGCTTCAAGGCCACTGCTGCAGAGCTCTTCAGCCTTGACAAGAAACACCCTCTCTGAACCCCATGCTACAAAGATGCCCTGTTATTCACCTTTTTATCTCTGAAACAGGTCTCTTTTACCTCTACACAGCACTGATTATTTCTTTTTTGTTCTCCTTCTTTGGAAATATAATTTCTTCATACCTTTCTTGTGTACACAACTCCATCCCTCAGCTCTCATTCCAAGCCCAAAGAAGATGAACAAAAATTTGGTCACAATCAGATCATAATTTTAACAGGAGGCATATTTTTGAACAAATACTGATGCCAGTTCCCTTTTCCTCTACCACAACAACTGCTAGCCAGAAACAGAGACAGTCACAATAATACAGACACAGATATCGAACAGACATTTCTCAATTGTGTAGACAAATTTTTAAATCATCATCTCACCAATTGTGGCATTTCTTAGTTTGCACCTACATTCAGCAATGAAGTCCCTTGAAAGGGCTTTAATTAATAGTTTAAGTCCTGCTGTGTAGTAAAGGAAAACACATCTGACAGGTCATGTAATTTTGTAGTTCATGCCTCAGATGGTGCCCTATATAAAACCTTTCTCAGCTGATAAGCATTCTAATCATACATGGTAGCAGAGCCAAATCTGCTGTGAATATGTAATCTTCCAACTTAATCATCAAATCCTGCATTTTCCAATCATGAAGAGACACACTGAGCCACTTTTTATTTTACTTTAATTTCTATCATATAAACCAAATTCGTCAGTATCAGGCAATAATATGTATACCTGAAAATTAGTTTGAAATAACTAAAATTATGTTAATTGTGTAACATTCATCTAAAAGTATTTAATGTACCAGTCCAAAAATATTGGTTAGAGAAGTTAGATCATTTTAATTTACCTATCATTCCATGGCATACTTACAGGTTGTCCATGAATACTCTCAAAATATAGTAGACATTTCTGAAGATTGATTTTTTCCAAAGCCATTTGCTTTTTTGTCATATCCTATTTAAAAAAGTTATTTATAAGATTGTGAGTCAGGATTTCATGACAAGGGTGCAGGTACATATCTGTTTAATAATCTCTTCTTCCCAGATAAACATTAATAATGAATTCTATTTCTGTCTGCCCTGAGGTCAATGGGGACTTAACTTAGCAAGAATAGAGTCCAAAATTACGTGACTTATATATTAAGTATGTTTAGTTGCAAAAAAATAACAACAACCACTATTCTAGAAAAAATACTCAGAAACTTGAAAAAAATGCAGAGAGGACATTCTGCAACTTTTTAATTACTCATCAAGAAAGAGAAATAGATTTGCCTTGGCTGGTAAGGGATATAGACCAGAAAGCTTCAGCAATGCAAACCCAACCCATTGATGGCAAACTACTTTTACCTGTTCAAAAATTGCAGTCTGAATCACCAGAACGTTGATTTCTCAGTGTTGGTGAACAATCAGTATTTGTACGGGTGTCTGCTGGGGGCAGCACACAATGTAACAGGTCCTTGTCTCCTCCCTTTCTCCCTGTTCCCAACAAGATCTGCTCCTGACACTGCACAATTTCACCTGGGCCAGAACATGAAGGAGTGCATGACGTGAATGTCATTTCCCACAGTCTCTGCCAGATCACAGCAGAGCTGCTTGAATGAGGGCCAAATGTCCAGAGGTGTGGGGGAGATGAAGTAACGTGAAGAACCGCGGAGTTGTGGGCACTCACACATACTCAGGGGGTCTTTCTGCAGAAGGCTGATGACTAGGGGGTTTTTATTGACAACTTGGAGAAATACTTTTATTAATTAGACCCTGCTTTTAAAAAGATATCGACCCTGAAGAAATGACCTTCTTCTAATATCAGAGCACCTTGCTATTAAGTTCAACAGGAGTAAAACCTCTTTTGTTTGATGCTCAAATGCAAAAACAGCACACAGCTACTAATCAGAACTGCTAATCACATTTTGCCTAAAAGGTCTGCATGAGTTAATCACTTTGAAATGGTCTGTCATTCAAGTTAAGAGATGAGCTGCTAACTAGAATGCAGGAGGATTATAAATGAGCTGATTTGTTTATTTATTGCTAGTTCTGCAATTAATACAAGGTTAATTCTTTCAAAAACTATTAAGCCTGGAGCAGCTGGATGGTTAGGAAGAAAGGGGGTGATCATTAATATTGATTTTACACAAGAGAAATGATCTCAAGAGGGCTTAGCATTCTAGCCTATTTCATTAGCTCATTTTATTAGCAATCTCAAGACAGGTTGCTATTCAGCTAAGTTCGAAATAGCTGATAATTTCAAAATCAGAGAAGGCAGCTGGAGTCACAAACTACTGAATTGTCTGAGACATCTTAGGACCGTAGGCTACATACAGCAGCAGGAAATTCAATGCTAATTAAATAGAAACACTGCTTCATAGCCAAGGAGAAGATGAACTGAAGTGGGTCAATGATGAGAAGACACATACATAAAGGGAACCAGTCTGAGAAAAGCCTTGGGGGGACAGGCTCCAACATTCAAATAGAAGGCAAAAGTTATTTGTGACATAAAGAAAGAAAAGGCAGACTTCTCCTAAAGATAAAGTAGTAGTTTGGTTTTCCTAACTCGGAACAGAGACACACAAAATGCTCTATACTGTTATCTTCCTTATTAGTCTGTTCTGTCCCCTGCATGCTTCTGCCTTTCAAGCTCGCTGTTGTTTTTCCAGACAGAAAACACAAACTCTGGGGACAGAAGGACAGGCAGTCCAGTGAGGGCTGGGCCTGCCTGGACCCTGTCAAAGGCAGTGCTTTGTTTCCGTGCAGGCACAGAGTCAGGTTCCCAGGGCCTCAGTCTGCCACTTGGGGATGTGTGGTGGCTGATTACAAAGCAGCATTTAACACAAAATTGGAAAGAAAAGGTTTAAAGAAAGGCAACAAGTGACATGACACCTCCACAGAGCAGCGCCAGTTCCCGTCAGCCAAGGTCAGGCCAGCTCCAATCTTACCCTGCTGGGAAAGGCTGGTGAGCAGAGCTGAGCACCACAGGGCTGCTGCTCCTCCCAGGGGACTGAGGCAGCAATCTCAGCCCCAGCCACCAAACATTCATATTGGGTTCAAAGTTGGGAGTTGGGTTTTGTATTTGTTTATTGGGGGATTTGGTGGGGCTTTTTGAGCAATATAAATCAAAGTGTGTTTATTTGCCTTTGGTCTCCTGAACTCCTACATTCATGCTCTTAATCTTTTTTTTTCTTCCTGAATCCTTGTACCTAAACCAAAGGCGAACTATTTCATAAATCACCATCTCCCTGCACAAGGAGCTAGTGACACAAACAGTAGCAGGTGGCCACCCCTATGTGAGTTACTGAGCCAACCCCAGTTTTCTCTACACCTTCTCATTCAATAACTTCACTCACAGGCTTTTTTGTAGGAGGGGTGTTTTGTTCTGGAAACAACATTCTGCTGTTTCATATTCAGGTCTTGCGGCTTGGGCTCTTTAGACACACTGGGATTTTACTGTGCACCTTTCTAAGGACACACATTCTCTCATTTGTATTTCAGCAGGGCTTTAGAGGCTTTCCACAGTGGAACTTCAGGGGAGAACTTGGCACGCTTTTATGGAAACTCTGTTTGCCCAAAATAACTAAATATCGAAAGAAAAGAAACATTTAGCTGCTATGTAGTTTACTGTTAATCTAGCTGAGATTCTAGTGCATAACATTTCTAAATGTTATATAGAAAACAAAATGTTGCATATAAAAATATATCTACAGTTACACCAAAGTTGTTTGTAGCTGAAATGAAGCCTTTGATCTCTGCTGCAACCACAGACATCCTTGATTCATTTCACATCCTCAGTGCTACAAAACTCATTCTCCTCCAAAAGTCCTGGATGACTCATAATCAACTTGCAATCTTTTTTAAATGTTACCCTTGGGGAGCTACTAAAATATATCATTTTGAGATAGATCAATTTAATTTCATGTTATTCCTGCTCAAGCCTCTGTTCCCCAGCAGTTTTGGGTAACTATTACCAAACAACTTTGCTAACAGATAGTTTTCACAAGTTCTCTCCACAAGAAATCAAGAAGAAAATTAAGAAGATTTTTTTAAAGAACATTTGAAAATATTGACTTATGCAAACATTTAATTTACATTACTTCATTGTCTGCAAGAGTATTTCAAGCCAGCGCTGCCATTTCACAGATTTAGGAGGTTCTCTTGGAAAATCAGGAGAAGTCCAAAAAAACTGAAGAATGAGTGGGACAGATAGCCCACACCGAACTTTTATAAGAGAGTTTTCTGGACAGGATTTCCTCACTGACATCTGTTTTGGTGTCATCTCATCTCACTCCATTAATAAAAACCAATTCAATGTCTGCCAATATTATCCTACAGTCTTGCACTGTTGGGATTTTAGAACTACAGACAGAACAGCATGATTTTGTTGCCCTTTTTTGTTTTGTGGTTATGAAGCACTTTTTCCATTTCATTTTTCTTTATAAAAAAAGTAGTATATAAAAAGAAGCAATTAAAAAATCAGTCATGCATGCAGAGCTCAAGATCTGAGAAGCGTGGCATTGTTATGCACAGTCCTGGTTTTTATATAGCAACTAGTTGTTTAAGAACCAAGAATGGAAACGAAACAGAGCAAAAACTAAAAATTGTCTCTGCTGGGTACTCTCTGCTACTGAAACCCACCCAGAATAATTTCTCAGTTCTCACATAGGTTTAGCATTTAGTTCTTCATCCCCTCACCCCCTCCCCCTTTTTCATTCACCAGCCAAAGTCTAAATGTTACTGTCAGCATTTAGATTTTAGGTACCTTTGAGGGCAGATTTTATTGCCTTGCTTGGCTGTAATAGCATCAGGACAACAATGTCACCTGACAGCAAATATAGACCCCCAGAAAAGTGGGGGGTTTGTGTGGTATATATTGTTTTAGAGAGCCCTACAGTGTGCCAGGAATGTGAAGGCACAGCAAAATTTTAAAATATATACCAGTTTAAAAACAAAAACTAATTGCCCACCCAAGCAATCATGTTTCATGGAATATTGCTCCTACATTTAGAAGAGTAATTGAGAACCTGGAAGAGTGGAGGCAGGATCAGCACAAACGTACAAGGGCAGAAGGGCAAAGCAGTCTGGATGGTTGTGCTGGCCCTGTCCCCTCAGTGCACGCTACTGACTGTGCAGAGGCTTTCAGGATTTCTCAGCTGAGGGGGACCTTCATCATCGAAATAACTTCAGGAACAGTTTTTGTCACACAGTTTCTGTGGACTCGAGGTGCTTGTGCTGCCCCCATCCTCAGTACACCAGGATGTGCACTTCTGGGCACACAGCCTCAAGTCAGCAGGTTCCAGCAGTGCCTGGCAGTTCCATATGTGCATCTCTGAGCATTAAAAAGCCTTCTGCACCTCTGCACCTCTTGTCAGAAGAGGCACTTGAGGAAACTGCCCTAGTGCTCCCAGCACCGCAGTGCCAGCAGACAGAGCAGGCGCACACCCCGAGCCGGCCACACACCAGTATCTGCCTCAGGGAGAGAGTTCTGAGGGAACAGCCACGCTTGTTAAATACCTTGATCGTCTCGGGAAGGTTGAAGTGTTGCCTTTTCTCCTTTAGTCGTCTCAACACGCTGTCCATGGTTTCTTCCACCGAGGGAGCTGGTTCCATGCTCGTGGCCTCCTGTGTGCCAGCCTCTTTAGAGGTCCCACTGCTTTCGCAATGCTCATTTCTCTGGGGCACTGTGGGGGTACTGTTTTGCTCTTCTGACATTCTGAGTTTCAGCTCTGAAAGGCAAATTGCACGGCAAGCAAATAGATTAGAAATATTTGCAAAGCAGTTTCTTCTGACAGTACTAGGAAAAAACAAACCAAACCTTTCCTACTTCTTGCATACGATTATTATCATACCACAGACATGTAGGAAAGTAATTCTGCTTCACTTTAACATGTAACATCTTTTTTGCTCCCTAGAGCAATTTAAACTGTCCCTCTCCCATCCAGAAGGCACACTGCTGTCCCAGCCAGGCTGCTCCGTGGACCTCACGGAGAAGCAGCCGCTTTCTTAAATGACTTCCCTTGGCAGAGGAGCACCTGAGCAACCCAGCAGAAGACACAAGCTTCCCAAATCAGCAGCCTGCCTGGATGTGATAAAATGTGTGACTGTATTAACTTGACACCAAGCCAAAGCCCTGGAGCTCCAGGGACCTGCACAGAGCAACAAGGAAATTGAATTAAAATCGGAATTAGCTCCCATAAAACCAGGCTTTGTTCCAAGCATACGCCTGTCTGGTGAAGGACCTTGGGCAAGGCAGAAGACTGATGTCTCCAACTGTGTTCAATTTGTTGAAATCCATGCAGAAACAGTAACAATTTTTTAGCTGTGACACTCTGAGGATATAGGCCAGCTTTGTAGGTAAAACCAGTAATTTTTAGTAAACCCATAGAGTTGGAAAGGATAGACAGGCCTCACAAACTTGAAGAAGGACCTACAAGCACTGGAGCATTTTCCATTTCAATTGTATTTGTCATGTGAACCTCATGAATCTGGCTTCACTTAAAAGCAGTGCCATTATTCAGGATAATAAAAACCAAGGGTTGTCACAGGATTAAGGCATTTGTGGTGAGAAGGGGAGGCTGATCTCTGAAAGCTAGACCCTCTGGATAGCAGAAGCAATGGTTGAGTCAGAGATGTGATTTTCAGAAAGGTAACAATGTAGATTGGCCATTCCCTCTCGTTTGCCCTTCCTAGATTTGCAACATGGAGTTCAAGGGGAAATAATAATACTCATCACCATCATCATCTAGTAATCATACAGGATAGTATTCAAGGGAGAACTTTCCAGAAGAAATTTACGGAACGATGAGTTGATGAGTTTCTAATTCTTTATTTACCACAACCACATCCTCTGTATCTACATTATTAACTATAGCTACAACAGAGATGAAAGACAATACTACAGTTTATTTAGTAGTGAGAATCCATTTATAATGGGGGGGGAAGATTTAGATAAATTATAAATAGCCTTCAAAAAAAAAAAAAAAAAAAAAATCAATCAGTCTTGGCTGCAGACTCCCCAAGGGAAAGCATATGATACACCCACAGACGTTAATGGAGTGGTATGCAGACAGTCAAGGGCAAAACCTGACCCTCAAGGCCAAATTTAATAACAAGGAAAGATCTGTTTTTATGATCAAAATAAAATCCTTAGAGATGTGTATCCTCAGTCTTAAAGAAACATTTGCGCTACATTTGTGCTATTACAAGGAAACTTTTAACTTCTGTGTTTCAGACACTCATAAAAATATTCAGAATAGCACATGCAAGAGCATGAATGTTTATAGCGATGAGGGAGAGACGATGGTTCTTTCCCTTTCCCCTTTCTGAACTGGCTCACTTTAATCCCTGCTTTCAGGAATCAAGGCAAGCCATATCACATAATACCTTTGTTGCCATTGGGAGACCTACTGCCATGCACTGTGAAAAGTAAGCAGAGCAGTGAGGTTAAAAAACTGACTTTAAAATGTTCAAGGAACACTCCCACTTCCAAAAGCTTCAGCAACAAAGGGACACAACACTCCATTATGTACCTTTGAGCTGCTTCCGACCTTTGGCCAAAGCATTCATCCACTTCAGAACCTCAGGATTGGAAGTTTTGTCACCATGAGAAGGCTGAACGCAAAGAAAAATGTAAAGAATGTAAAGAAACAGAAGGAATTGACAGTTAAAAGATCAAAAAGACAAAACCCTCCCCACCCTCAGTGTGCTACAAAATGTCCGTAGTTCCGACTGCACTCTATCAGTGTCATGCAGAGCATCTGGCTTGATCATGGCATTAATTTGTCATGGCTTATCTCTGCCCGTTGTGACACAGTGCTGCAAGGATCGAAGTGTTATGTCTCTGATCCCACAAAAACTACAGCAAGAATGTTTCAGTCTCTGACTAATTGGATAAATAATCTCGGTGACTTCAAAAGCATTGATCAAATACCTGATTTTAGTCAAGTTCCTAAGTGATTTCCCGGATGGTAACTCAGGCTCTGCCCCTTGCAGGAATAAGCCCTTGCTTTAAGACAGGGATTCTCTTGGGAAACAGCATTTTAAAAATTTCAACTGACCTGTTTAATTAATCAAATGAAAAAATCCTGTGCAAGAGTGATTTCAAAAGAAACAAACAACAAAGGCTTTGTATATTAGGGGGTTTTTTGCATTTAGAAATTGCCTCCAAATTAAAATCAGTTTCACCAAATCTTCAAAGCTCAGATATTTAAAATGGCAAAACAGTTTTGCAAAATTAAGCTTCTGACATAATTTCTTTTGTGGCCATAGTGTGACGGTTGTTTATGTATGAAATTTTGTTTGTAGGGGCATATAATGACCATAGGGCCATATAGTTCACAAATTTAAATTTTCAGCTGTTAGTGGGATTAAAAGGTAATATATAATTTGCCTAATTTTAATATAGTCAGAAAATGTCAGAAACTTCCCTATTTCATGTTGTACACATCCTTAGCATCAGGCATGTTTTGTATGCTTATACTGCACAATTCCCAGCACAGCTCTCACCACTGACCTCAAGCAACCCCCACAAGTTTTATTTCTCTGATTTTTGCCATCAACTTCTACTGAGCCCCAGGCTTTGGAGGTTTACAGGAATCTGCATAGCAGAACAAGTTTCCAAGCAAATGACTCCTACAAAGCGAGTAAGAGACTTTTCATCTTTTGCACCATTTTGTTTCACAGGCCTGTCAGCTGTGTTTCACTGATTCACACTTCTCAAAGATGGATATTTTGCAACAAAGGTAGTCCAAAGAAATTAGACTCTTAGAACTACTGTGTACACAGAAAGATGCTGAAAAGATATTCCCTCATTGAAGTTTTTCCTATTTCATTTTACCAGAAATACCCTTTCTCACATTGTTTTGAATAAGTTTAAATACACAGGGATCCTTGCCTCCCTCTTGGAGTATTTCCCTTTTCAATTATTGCCTTACCAGGTATTTCTTTTCTTGCTCAAACTTTTCTTCATACTTCCTAATTTTTCTCTTGAGGCTCTGAAGATGCTTGGTAAGTTGTGTTACTGTCTGTGGTTCTTTGCAGTCTTCACAGCTGCATCTAGAAGAACTTCTTGGCCTGCAAAAGCCGAGAGCAGAGTCATAGGATCTAAGAGTTGGCAATAATGGACCATGCCTTGGTTTCAGGCACGCTTAACACTTTGTTAGCACTTCAGAATTCGTGGCTATTCTATTCTTTCACAGGACAGAGACAGCTTAGTTTTACAAAGTAAGCATAAAATAATTGCTTTTGCTTGAAGGTGCCCCTAGGGTATTCTAATGGGTTCACCATCTGTCTTTTAGTCTCTCTTTTTTTAATTAATTGTGGGATTTCTGAATGCATTTCAAAAAATTAATCTAGTAGGCAAAAGTCTGATCCAGTATTTACATTTAACACCCACCCCTTTATTCACAGATCTTCCAAGTATAACGAGACTGTGGTGACACGATTTGTAAAAGTAAGCTCAGGGAGTTTTTCATTACTGGGACTAAACATTATCATTTTGAAGACACTATACTTTCTGGTTCTTTACAGTTGCAAGACAATAGAGGTGATTATTATCCATATGCAGCTGAGGCTAAAGCTCTATATATAAGCTTGTAAGAAAGTTTGATTTCTCTCTGAATCTCACAGCTTGGTTTCTGGAAATCACATATGTGGACTGTTGATGTGCTTTATGACACTGTCACCTCTCATCAGTGACTCAATGACAGCTGAATTTTTTCGTATTACACCTTGATAACCCTCTCTATCTTATGTTCACTCATCATACTAATTACCAACTAACATTTAAAACTGTCCTTGCTAACTATAATTAACAAAGACTGCAAACAATATTGTACACTGAGGACTGAGGAAACACTAGTTCCTTTTTCTGGCGTTGCAAATTATCCATGTCAAAATGTACCACAATACAAAAATTTCCTTTTTATGGCATAACAATGACAAAAAAAGCCCCCCATGAAGAGTCAAAGTTTGTGGATTGCAGAAGAAAGTTTAGAAATACATAAGAATTAAAATAGCTTTTCTTACATCATGAAAGGTTGAGCACTTGGTGGAGAAGGGGCAGACTCTGTGTCTAGATTAAATCTCTGGCTTTGGCTAAAGATAGAGCAGCGTGGTGACAGGAGAGGATTGTCTCCATCTGTGATGTGATACAGCAGTCGGCTGGTCCCTAGGGAGTGATGTTCCTGTGGGCTGCTCTCCATGTCATTCTGCCAGTCCCTGTGGGCTGGCACAGGCTCTAGAAAGAAAGTACAAATCAGTGTGGACTGAGGGTCACTCACACGCTTTGAGCTACCTAGGTGAATAAAAATCTATCCTTACAGAAGTACTCCAAGCATAAGTATTTAAAGTGAACAGCAAACAGATCAGCAAAGTGTTGCATGCAGCGTGGACATAGCACTGGGGAGGAGAAAACAGAAGTACTGTCACCGGCTTAACAAAAATCCTGTTTGAGTTCCACAGGAGGAGGTGGATGGGTGTATTTATAAACTATGAAGTAAAGATGGAGAGTTTCCCAGAATAGAAGCATTACTTATATTTTCATAGATCTGTTTGCTTTTGAAAGCCACATTCCTCAATAAGACCATGAGTGTACACAATAAGTTTAATTTTATGATTTATCATTTATTCCCTTGGTACAAGTAAAAGGAAGGTCATAAATATAATATGTCCTGCTGCTAAGAACCTCCAGGCTGCTTGCAGTATCCTGCAGCATTTTGTTCAGGTTTGCAGTAGCATTCCCTTGGATCAAAGAACGTGAGAGATTAAATAACAACCACCACCAAGAATATTCAATTTATTTGCTCAAGGTCGTGGGCAGTGGCTGCTCCTTGGAGGAGTCATTCTTGTGGTACTGTGTCAACAATACCTTGGACTGTAAATGCAAACCTCACCTCAGCTGCTTCAAAAGGCAAAATTTGTTTTATAAAGATGGTCAAGCTAGAAAAGGTAGGAATTGATGAAATTCATCACACTGGTTCTGTTTATGAGTAATATGAAAAATAATGGCACATTACAGTGCCTGCCTCAGGGAACATCAGGAGTTCATCTTCACTGTGCTGTACCTGAATACATGCAAGTGAATAATCATTGAATCTTCTTCCTCACCCTCAGCAGTTGAAATGGGCAAGGGTGATCTAAGCTAATCAATATTTTTGCTATCAGATGATTGGGATTTAAAGCAAATGATGCTTTCTAGGGAGAAACTCCACAATATCATAAAAGTTTTTGCTTCGCTAAAGCAAAGTTTACGCTCTGACTCAAGCTCCCCTACAGCAGTTTCCACAGTACATAATATTTTACACCAGCTATATTATTTAATTTTTTTCTAAACCCATTCATATATCCAGCCTTTTAATTCATATCTATTATTTCACATTTCCAGGCAGCATGTGTGTCAATTCTAACCAGTATTATATTAGCCATATGTCATGCATCCTAATACATTTCACAGAAT
Source organism: Dasyornis broadbenti (assembly GCA_013397935.1). Lineage (NCBI taxonomy): Eukaryota > Metazoa > Chordata > Aves > Passeriformes > Dasyornithidae > Dasyornis > Dasyornis broadbenti. The sequence continues at coordinate 273,703 of VZRN01000341.1, read as the reverse complement.
CTTTTTATTCAATGAAAGTCTAAAACTGCACAGAAAAACAACTGTACATGGATTTACTCTCAGAAGAACTGGCAGGTTTAGGTAAGTTATTTCACCTTCACTTTCTTTTGATTTTCTCCTTTGCACATGGCACATGACATTCCCATGCTGAGTATTTCTTTCAGGATTTTAATGGAACCTTCGTAGTACATTTTATTTGCCCTATTCCAAACAGATACCAAAGCTGCAAGTCCTCATTGCTGCACTGTGACAGGGGGGAAACAAGCTCTGAATGGGACCCTTCACAAAAAAAATAACCCCTATTGATTAAAAAAATAGCAGTTACACTGGCTTCAATATAATTTTATTGGAATCTATGCAACTGCTTTTACTTTACAGACAACAAAAACTCCTATTGTTTGTTGTATAATCACAGTTTAGTCTGTCAAGCAAAAGTTACACATGACCTTTGTATTTATAAGTTCATCTACTCTTAACAGCGTCATCAATTATAATTATGTTAAGCATTTTTACAATGAGACAACGTAGCTGATTATTAATTCTAACCTTGCATCCCTCCTCTGAGTACTTCATGCTTTGTAGGTCAAATTCAGCGCTCCAAGATACCAGAGCAACAGCCAAATCTCCTAAATCAGGTGTGAGATTCAAATCTTCCCACAGAGAGATCCCAGGAAGGCACCTGGCAGAAGCAGGGGTAGAGCACTGTAGCAGTGCTGGGAAATCACGGGCACTGGCTGTCACTTGACGGTGACAATGGCTGGAATAACTCGTGTTCTGCAAACAAAAGTGTTCACTCTTTTTGGAAAGTACTCTTCCCTTACCCTGTAAAATCTTTTAAAAATAATACTTTTGGTTGGGTTTTGATCTGTTGTTGTTGCTGGGGTTTTTTTTAATTCTGAAGAACAGTACTGTCAAAGAGAAGAACCTGGCTTCCCTTCCTTTAATTTCACCGTCTTTGAACTTCAAGAAATCCATAATCACTGTGAAATAGGTTGACTAAGAAAACTTAGACAGTTTTTCGTGTTCTGTTATTACAAGGAGTAAATTCATTTATAATCATTTTAAGTAGCAGTGCCCTCACTGTGAAAGGAAAGTGATGTGATAAAAAGATCAGCCAGTCTGTGTGTGATAGGTGCAAGAGAGAACTTTCCAACATTTGAACTCTGATCTCCTGTGGTCCTAAAAATGCCCTTCTTGCAGAAGACAGCCTGTACCACTGATAAACCCTGAGTCACACGCATTTGCTCCTTCTCACATCTACAACCAGACCATTTTATAGGCTCAGCCCAGCCTCAGAATTGGAAGAAATGCACACATTCAAGACTTAGCACTTGCGGAAGATAAACGCAAAGGACAAGAAGCGGCTGGTGCAGCTCCAGTGTAAAACCAACCACACAGAGTTCAAGGAGGTTCTTTTATTCTGCTAGGAAATGAGAAGAAGACAACCTGCACAACAGATTATTTGGAAATATTTCCCAAAGGCCAGGGCACTTCCATTATCTTGGCATCAGGGCCTCCTGACAGCATTGCTCTGCAAGGCTTGTACACTGGTGCACCTTTGGTGTGGCCCAGGAAAGGGTTTAGTTCCAACCCAACTGTGTAAGTGCATTAAGTTACTACCGAGTGTTCAGAAATGGTCAGCAAATAATTCAAACTGATTCATTTAAGTGGCACAATTACTAAAATAGTGGAACATCTAAGGGTGATGACAAGTTCTAACAAACCTCATTTTTAATTAACATTTGAGGCCATCATCCTGTTGGCCTTAACATTCCAGTTCTGTGTAGATCCTAAACAAGACACTACAAGTAGTCCATGAACTGACCAAACTTCTACCGGTCTTCATGTACCTGGTCTAATTTCAGCCTCTGTTTTTGCCAAAACTTGGAATTAAAGTCCCCTCTACCCAAGCCAGTGAGCTGCCCCTTAGCATCTATTCTATCTCATCTACTCCATCCAGCTTACCACTGGCAGGAGACCGCAGGAATAAAGCCAACTTCTAGTTCTGATAATCTGCAGCATGGTTCAGCAGGTAGACTTCATACCACAGCAAGTCCTGTGGTACAAGTCTGTATTTATGCCTGTGATATTCCTCAAGTGAAACAATAATACAGAGAAATCTCTTGTACAGAAAAAATAATATGCAGATGTAGTGTGTTCAGCCCTCAACACATTGCATCTGTGAATGCCTTTATCAGCATTGTTAATTTAAAAGTCATTTAGAACTTCTGTAGTTAGGTTCAGCTGCTCACTGATGCAGGCACATATTTGATGTAATCTCATATCCAAAAGTTACAGAAGTTACACCCTACTTTTCTTTATTTTTACCCCTTTAAAAAACTAGCTTAGGTACACCTCTCACTTTGGCAACTCTAATTCAGTTTTCACGTATTCAGAAGTAAACTGGAAATTGCTAACTTTGCTCAGAGGTAAGTTACTGCTCACTCCCTTAAAATTTGCATCCTGAAGCTCCCTGTCATCTTACTAGACTGATCTTCATACATATAATGGATACTTCTCTGATTTTTGTTGACTGGGATGTGAATGAAAGGATTGTGTTTATTTTGCCTGATCCACGGAGGAAAGGCAAACTAGAAATGTAGCATATATGGTACCTTCCCTAGAAACTCTCTTCTCAGGCTGGAACAAATCTCTGGACTTCCATCCAAGATGGAGCTCAAATAGCCAATAGTCCCGTGTGACAGCTCAATGCATCAGAAGATTTCAGTAGTAATTTAAGAGACAGAATTAGGACCAGCTCTGTCTGTACAAAACGGCAAGTTATGAAAATGCCACAAACCACAAAGCAGATGTAAGCAGGAATGAGGGCACATTAAAACCCATTAAATAGGTATTCTTTAACTAAAGCACAAGTTGGGCTGCTGGAGTGGCCGAGCATGCTCTGAAACCATGCGAGAGAAATGCTACATCATGCAACATTTCCCCATGTGGCTGCAGAGGGGAGATGGGAGTAGAGAGGGTGTTGGAAGCAAGGGTCACTACCAGCATGAATAAAAAGAAAATCTAATCAAAACAGCAAAAAATGAGTAAAGGGAACAACTAGGAACCATCCTAACAATGAATTATGAAACCACCAGAGCAAAATAATGCAGCAAACTGCTGGCAAAGGAAGAAAACCCCACCCTGCCACAAAGGAAAGGAGTCAGTGCAGATTTTGGATGCGCTGCAGAATGTCTCTGCCTGTGCAGCACACAGATGAGACCTGCCTCTGCTTCAGATCCATGTCAAGGTTAGCCCCACTCCAGGTTCCATAGCCATATCCAAGAGCTATTAAGATATTTGCCTAGCTGGACTAAAGCATTCTTTCTTTAGCTAAAACCCAGAATATTTAACATTTTTACATTCCTTCATCTTTACAATAATTTGACTTCTACATACATTGTTCCATAATTTTGCAATGCCAACCTGAAACTTTAGAATTCTTGAAGTAGAACACATGGAATTTCTGATTTTTTTTTTTTTGGTTGGTTGGTTTTTAGTTGTTAATAACTTAATGTTATTTCTTGCTGAAAATGCTGAGCAATCAGCTCCTAAAATAAGTTCTTCTGAACCCAGATTTTATTCTGATATGAACCATCAATTGCAAAGGGTTTACTGACCTACCTGCCTTAATTTGAACCATACGTGGTGCACGATTTAGGTATTTGTGTATTCATGTCACTTGTCTGTGAGATGTATTAGTCACACTGCCTTTGACCTATTTTTCATGAGCAGTGACTCCTCTTCTATTGAGCATCACGACTCTGCCAGCCCTGTGACTGCAAGCCATGAATTGACAAAAATAGTGCTGAGCCTTAGGGCTATTTATTTCCAAATTGAGGGAAGAAGGAGAGATAACACACCACAGTTTGCCCAGCTGGGTAATAATACAGGATCATGAATGATTAAAATCCACATGCTGTAAAACTCACCTTCGCTATCTCTCTGCTGATGCATTAAATTAAAATCAATAATAGGAGAAATGAAGTGATATTGCTCTGACAAAAAGAATGACAAAAATAGAATTACATGATATGGCAGGTGATCTCACACAATACAGACATAGGAAGTAAAGAGCATAAATTTACTTGGAAAAAAATAACAGATTAAGACTAAAAATAAAATAATTGGGATTCTTAAAACCTGTGTGAAAAGCAAAACTCCCCCTCAGAAGACCAGAAGGTTAAAGCCATTAATTTCCATTCTTTTAACAGGTATCACCCTTTTTTACATTACACAGCGTTTGCAGGAGGAAATGGTGCTTTGCATTAGCTCTGCACTGTTTCCCAGAGGGCTGCAAGCCTGATTTTAAAGTGCAAGTCACAAGGCTTTTTTATAATTGCAAATGAGAGCACATCATGGCACACTGGCTTACCTCCACAGCTGGCCCCATCAGCTTGCACACTGCTTTGGGCTGGAGAAGGGGCTGTGTCCTTGGGTGCCGGCAGCTGGGGAGTTTCCTCCTGGGCTGGCAGAAACGCAGAGCACAGATCCGTTTCCAGGGCTTGCAGCTTCAACAAAGAATTCTGCAGACAAAAGCAGAACATTGGGCTGGGTAGAGAACAACAGGGTTCAGCAATTGCTCTTCAACTCCCGGAGCCCATCGGCAGCGCCTGCAAAGGGGTGTTCCGCTGCCAGCTCCGGGAGGACGTGGGGAGAACAACCGTGCACTATTCCACGAGTTTCTTGACTCCTGGTTATTTAAGTCCCAATTTACGTGGATTATGCATGGCACGTGGGAAAGATGACTTTGTCAGCAAAAGGCGATTTATTCTAGGAAGCCAAACTGAGATGGTGTCCCTCTTCTTGGGCTTGAAGCAATACATTAAGGAAGTATTTCATTCATTGGGCTGACATCACGATCTGATGACATTATGTCCCTCCCCATTTACCATTCATAAAAAATCAAATCTCCCTCTCCAGCCTGTGAGTGCGGTACACAGCAGTGAACAAAGAGTTACTGAGAACACGCTCACTCATGGGATTCTTGGAAGAGATATTTTTTAATTGGCTTTTTTAGAGCTACTTCATTATGTAGAGACAGCTTTTGTGTAGGCTGCTGCCGATTCTACAGGACAGCTGGCTCAGTTGTGATCCGCTGCAAAGGTAAAATCAGCACTTCATTGTCACTGGCTGCAGGCAAATCAATGACAGGGACACTTATCTGTCACATCGCTTCCAGCCTCTGTGCCACGCGTGGTCCCTCCATTATTTGAATTTTTAATGCTGCATGCAGTACGGAGCTGCACGATCTGACACAAGCATCTCCCTGTGATGTGAATGCTGTGCAAGCCCTAATCACCATCTGACTGGGCAAAATGAGTCACTCCCCACACCCCGCGCATTCAGCTCCCCCATCTCGAGGGAAATACAGCTTAAAACGTAAAACAAAACCACACAAGGCTCTCCTAATAACCACGCAGCTGGCACACACAGAATATATATTAAGTCATTCAAGTGGTACATATCTATGAAGGACATTTTCTGAAGAAAATAATCTGAGTTGCAAGAGAAAAAAATTTCTCAAGTTTATACCCTGAAAAGTTCCTTTCCCCACTCCGTCAAATACCTGAAACTAATTTATTGATTCATTTAATGAAAAATGAATTATCTATTGCCCTGATTTCCTTTGTGTAATAATATATCACTTATGTAATGGTCATTTAATGCATTTTTGCATTACTTTTGTTGTAAGGCAGCCCTTTCATAAACCCAAGGATAACAGTGGCTCTAGGTTAAAAAAAAAAAAAAAAATNNNGCTCTAGGTTAAAAAAAAAAAAAATTAAAAAATAGAAATTAATTTGTCTGAGAACAGCCGAGACTTTCTGCCTTTATCCTTTCATTCCTTTTACAGAATTCAGGAAAATTATGGAAACCTTCTCGCCGCTAAAAGCTTTCAGGTGGCAGTAAAGTTCCTTGTGAAGGGAAGGGTGCTGACTTGCATCATAAACGTGGCACTGTTTTGGGAAGGCCTCATTTTCCTTTTTCTCTCATCCCAAATAAACCCAGGTGAAGTGGCTGTGGAATTATCACAGACAGGCAGAATTTTAGAGTCATTAATGTCATCTAGCAAAAGACGATTACACCAGTTTCAAACCAGTGAGGACTCTGATCCCAGCCTGGACCTTACCATGAGAACAGCAGATGAAAATTAGGGAGAACACGGACGAATAAACTATAAGAACTTGCCAATAAGGAAAACATAAGTGAATGCCTGACAAAAGGACTTAACCTTCATGGACTGTTACTTGAAGCACTTGACAAGAAAAATCCCACCTCAAGAAAATACATTCACTTTGCATTACTATTTCTTATGATACATGAATATTTATGGGAAGTTCGGTGTAAAAGCGTTCTCACAGACTACATTGTTAAACATCACACTCCAGCAATGCTTATGCTGTAATTCACCAGCTGGTTTATATTCAGTTGCTCTAAATGATATTTTTCACCCATCTGGGGAAGGTGGGTGGATGGCAAATTTCCAGCCACTGCCAAAATCATCTAAAAAATCATATAATAATAATAATAATATAAACACCTTACCTCTTTTCATGAATGTGCACTCAACAGGGATTTGATGTAGGGATTAAAACGCTAAGTGGCTTTGATTGTTTTGATGTTACCAGGGAGACGATGAATCTGGAGTGTGCCACCAAGCCCATCTTACTCCTAAACCCCAGCTGGGTGGTATGGCCCTGCCAAAAGTCACCAGCAATGTGCAGGAGCGCATGGCAAGAGATACAGCTTTGGGCAAAGGCCGAGCACAGAGGCAGCACATCTGCTCTGGGGAGAGTCAGCCTGTGCACACACTGCTCACAACCCTCCCGTGGCCACACCTGTTCCTGTGCGGGCACCTCTGCTCGTGGCTGCTCAAAAGAAGTTGCTGAACGTGTTTAGAAGCCAATGCAAGCAGCTGAAATACACAGGGGGAAAAGTTAGGCCATGGTGGATACCGTCATCAATTTGAGAAAGCTCCTACATGGAAATCCAGTATAACTGAAGTAATTTAAGCTATGGCATTCAATATCAATGCTAATGCAAATGAAAGGGCATATTAATAACTAAAATGGATCCTAAAATTGCCTTGGAAAAATAACCGTATTGCTTTCTCTTAAGAAGAGTATCCTGCAAGTTTGAAACAGAAGCAGTTATAATTGTCTTGGACAAAGGTTTCTTGTGTCTTCTTATGTCCTCTTAAAGCAACTGACAATTCAAAGATCTTGAGCTAAGCCAATTCCACTAGAGAAAAAGCACTGTACGTTATTCCAAATAATGGTAAAATAAACACATTTCTAGTAAACTGGGGGAAGACAGGAAGAGAAACAGTGTCGTCCTTCTCACCTACTTGTTGTTTTTGATAATGCTTTAGGAAAACACAGTCATTGAAGTGTCGTAGCCTTGCCTGCTGGAGAAAGCACAGAACAAAAGGACTGCCACGCCCAGAGGAAGCTCAGCCTGTAGTAAAGGCACCTTCTCTACAAAACAACTCAGCCTGGACACCACTGACCGTCGTTCCTTCCAACCAATGATCATTGAAAATGAAGAGAGGAGGCCTTAGGGCAAGGAATTACTGAGATGACAGATAATCTCCTACATCTAGAGAGAAATGCTACACACTTGTTTGCCACTCCAAATCCCTGTGGAGAATGGGACACTGAAAGAACAAATTCTGCCAATTCATCACCAAAACGCTGTGGCACTGAGAGGCAGTACCCTGACATGGAAGGGGATCAGCACTTGGGATGTGTTGGTCAGCATGTCCAGGCGGCCATAGCCTGCCAGGAAACAATGTGACAAATGAAAGCCCCTGTCCTTAGAAATAATTTCTTTCCCTGGTAAAGCATTGCTATTATCAGCATCTTTTATTTCATCCTTATGGACATCCAGAGGTTTGATAAATTTAAGAACAAAGGGAGAGGTAAAAGGCCCAGGTGTGCCCCAGCCATGAGCTCTGCCCAGTCTGTCAGGGGGCTGACAGCTGGGATGAGGAGCAAAGCCCAGACTTGGTGCTTCTGCACAAACTGATATCACCCTGACCCACACCCAGTGCTCCAGAATAAAAAGGATGCTGCACCCTGCCCTTGGGCCTGCTCCTGTGCCTCCCAGACAGGAAGGCAGCTATTCTATTATATCCAGTTTATTGATGGATTTACTGGATTTATGAAATCGGCTGGGGCAGAGAAGGAGAATAATCCAAGCTTTCAGCATTTAATAGCCTTTGAAACGATTCATATTGGAAAGAAACTGAGTAAATTTCAACCTGTTCAGTTTTTTTACTCTAAGGAAATTAATGCTTTTATATGTCACACTGGAACAGCTTTTTAATCTGAGAGTTCAGGTTAAAATAAGATAGGCACATTTTATGCGGACATAAATAAATCTCTGCAGTATCAGTTAAGGCAATATTTGTGCCTCGAGGCATATGACATTTTCAATTCAGAACTTCCTTTATGGGGAACAAACAAGCAACAATAAGATAGAACAAGATATGCCCTGGGTCTGCATAATGCCATGGGTGAGCAGTGAAGAGAGACACCGTTTTCTCTACTTCAGAAAGAGAATTTATTTTCTTATGGCACAAGTCCTTTTTGGTTTGCAGTAGACCTGAGACACAATAAAACCTAAGATTTTGCAAAAGAAAGCACCAGGTTGTAACCCTTGCTCATTCCTCATTGGTTATTAACAACGTATTTTAATTTCAGATCTCATCATCGGTTTTAATATGTCACACTGATTTATTTATTACAATATTTTATCTTAACCTTTAGAGAATCCTTTGCAAGGATTTTAAATGGAATCTTTCAAGTGAAAGCTTCAGTGAATATTTGCAGTGGAGCTTCTCAAAAGAAACAATAACTTCATGATTTCTCCCAAGGCCTGAGGTGGCTCAACAGAGGCTGAGTGTACTCCCTTAAACTGGTCACTGAATGTGCCCTACTCGTCAGCATTGAGATTTTTCTACAGTGAGCTGCACAGCAGTGGCACAAATGCAGAGGAAACAATTCATTGCAAGAAGATTAGGTCTGAATTCCTTTGAAAGGCCACATTGTGGTCTTCCCCTAATGGAAGTCAAGCATCTATTAATAGACACAGATATTCTCTGGCTCATTATGGAAACAAAGCTTTCTTTTCCAGGGTTGGTCAGGAATGGGCTTCTCTTCACCCAGCTCTCTTCTCCCGTTGCTTCTGTTGTTGTGTTGTCTTGGCCTACCCTAAAAATCCTGTCTGCCCCCCGTGCCCTTCCGTGCCCTTGCAGTGTGAGGGGGCTCTGTGCTGGGGTGCACATTGCCCAGCTGCTGGGAGATGCTTTTTAGGGTTTCCCACTTTGCATAAGTGCAAAGCTTGGCTTTACCCCCATGCCCCTCCCAGGATATTGCTGACTGTGAGGACCTAGCCCAGGCTCATGCATGGTTTGCCATGATCACACAAACATTGTTTTTGTGCTTCACTCGCACTGTGCTGCTGGCATAACCCCTGTGAAAGCAGCTTGTGTCAAGTGTCTCGCGTGTTATTTGGCTTTCATTGCTTCCCCTATCAGCTCTCGCCTCCTTCCATCTCACAACCACAGCACCTTTCAGACTGCATTGTCTGGGTCATAGTTTAGTTGCAGAATGTAGCAACCTTGAGAACTCCTTATTTTAAAACGTATTTAACAGATGAACCCTTTTGAGCCGTAATACGAGGAAAAGGTCAAACATTCTTAAAAGATGTCATTTCACTCAGTCAATATTGAGTGTTTGATTCTTTTCTGAGCACAAGCAGCAAGCAGCCTAAAATTGGCTTAAAATATTTTTAAAATCTCTTACTTCTAGCTTTTAAACTATTCTAGCAGTCTCATATCCCATTTTTATGCTTTTCTCCAAAAACATCACTACAATGATTCATTAAAAAGCTAACCTAGGATTATTAAGCAATTACATTATTCCATGACCTTAAAATTAACAAAACCCAAAATATCTATTCAAAATTTATAACATCGTATTTCAACTTTTGGTTAAGCTTACCTCATTTAAGCTGTTAAATCGATCAGTTGCTTCTTTTGGTGAAATGTTTGTGTTCTGATCTATTCTACAAAACAAAATTTTAAAATATCATTCAATAGATTGCTTACCTGTGCTGCAAATATCTCAAACTTTTCATCATGTGTGTGTATAATTTATAAATTACAGAATAAGTTTGTTTTATTAAAAAAAATAGCATTTCTATGAAAGTAACATCTCTATTTTCTAACCCATTCAAAACAACAGTAGTTTTACCAGAATCCTAAATCATACATTTAAACAGTTAATGAGGTCCTGGAAACTATGACATTAATATTTGGGCTCACTTTGTTATGTCAAAAAGTTCTACAGATGCACGTTCATGTCTTGGTGAGCTAACAGGGTTAAAGCCAAGAAAAAGCTCAAACATATGCTTAAATCTAAGCACAATTTATCCCACATGCTTTAAATCAGGAACAAGAGTTTTCCTGTATCACAACCCTAAAGAATAAATCTTTCCATATTTAAATTTGATGCCATTTCAGGCTCCCAATCTTCAACTTTCTGCTTTTGCAAATTGCACAGAGGCCCCAGGTGCCTGGAAACGTTACAAGAGAGATGTCCACGCTTCCTAACAAGTGTCACTGTGCAGCCTCAGAGATGGCCATACCTTTGGGTTTCTCTCAGTGCATTGCTGCTTCTCCACAGAGCAAAGGAAGGCCCTGGGCTAGTAAGGGGCAAATCTCTTCCCTCTGGCTGTGGCCACTGGGGCAGCTGTGGCGCACACACCTCCCAGCTTCAGGGTTAGTTACTAATTTGCGACGCCAAGGAAGGACACTGAATTCGAAAAACAACTTTCTACAGTCTAAGTGAGTAACCTCAAATGCCTCCCACCACTGCTCTGTCCTTCCTGAAAACAAGCTGAGGCTTTCCACACGTGATTTCAGAGCCTGACATGGGTGTACCACAAGCTGACTCTCAACTCAGCGAAGCAAGAAACTGCAGCTGTCTCAGAGAACGAGATTTCTCAGTGCTGGAAAGGTGGTGATGTTTGCTGGCCCCAGGAGAGTCACTCAGAGGTGTGCTCAAACCCAACACAAAACCCAGATTCCTTTGCACAAAATAATGCATCTTTTTCCAGGCTCAGAGTCATCCCAGCAAAACCAAAGAACTTTAAAAGTCTCTAGAGACCTTGAAACCAGTTCAGACCGATGCGAAGGTGTTTGTTGTAGTTCTTCCTGGATTTATGAGATATTTAAAGACTGAAATGATGGCTATGCCCCTTCTCTTACCAAACCAGACAACCTGGAGAGCTACACCAGGATGAACAACAACTTGGCTCCAAACAGGATCCAAGATGTGCAATTCACACAGGAACAGAAATGAGTCATGAGAACAGCAAAAGGACTAATTTAATAGGAAAGACTAAAATATTTGTAGTTTGGTTTAATAACGTGTAAGGAGGCAGCTGCAAGACTACAAACAGCTGAAGAACTAATTCACTAATGAAGAAAAAATATTTAAAGTGATTTATTGCATTGAACTAGAGCTAGACATGAAGGAAAGGATGAAAACAACACGTGTCAGATTTGTGCACCTCTGGTATTCTTTTGGATGACTCCTTTCAGGGTGCGTAACACAGAAAACGGGAACTCGCCTTAATAAAATAAAAACAACAAATTAAAAAAAAAAAAAAAAGAGACAAAACCAGTAAATGCTAGCAGCAGTTTTTGCAGGGACTGACTACACAAAGTTCCACATCATTCACAGCTGTATCACTCATGAGTCTTACACTCTGGAGAGTAAAAGGTTTACAGCAGCTATGAAGTTACCACCTCTCTCTCATTCAGGTTGCTGTTCTTGTCTGCTGTTTTAGGGATACATTTAATCTTTCATTTTACTGTTCCCTTTTCACTAAAAATAGTGGAGTAAGATGCTTTTATTTCTGCATGTTTTGAATTCTGAAGACACTGAAATCATGAAGGTGAGTAACCATTTTTGTGTGACATGAATTTACATTTTCAGTCTCATGTGTGCTGAGCTGATCTTACTCTATACAGAGTTTTGGGGTGTGCTTTTTCATTTTCACCAAGACTAATTGCTCTGCTAGGCAAATGCAGGTTTTCTGATTGTCACCAGGCAACACAGGGCTTACAATTCAATAACTATGGTTTGGATCCCACTCTCATTAAAAGTCAATCACAAAATATCCATTAACTTCAAAAGCAGCAGGAACAAGCCCTAATTTTCCATCTGTGCTGAGTACATTAAAATTATTTCAGGCCTTAGCTGAAATTTTGAATAATTGCAGGCACCCTTATTTTGTATAATTTACATCCTGTAAAATAATGAAAATTAAATTCTCTCTGTGGCTACTACTCAAATACATGTCTCTCACTCTCCTTTACATATTCTGGCTTTGGCAGAATTATCCTTTTCTCCATGACAGAGATGGCAAAGATGCAGTAAGTAACATGTACATTTGAGGCTTGTGGACAGAACAAAAAAATTAAAATCTAAGTACTAATTATCATAACAGAGCTCCTACCAGACTTCAAGGGGGAGATCAATTTGCATGAGCACTGTGCTGTTTAAAAAACAGATCAGGACCTGTGAATTTTTGAATTATGCACGACATCACTTTTAAACTTGCACAAAATTCAAATAAAACCACATAATTTTAAAAGCTAGGGAAAATGTTTGAAGATAACTCAAGCAAATTCCCATCCCATTTCCTCTGTGAAACCCAGAAAGGAGCATTACATTCTGTAATTTGCAAATCTCACTCCAGTGCAACTCTAGATCACACTAACCCCATCCACAGGCAATTTATGTGTTTATGCACCACAATGCCACACAAGCTCAGTGTCTTGGCATTGCTGATGCCAGGATAAGTCCTGCCCATCACGCACACAGTGTTCTGTGGGATGAAACTCCTTTTCCAGATTCACCTTCAGTCTATCCTGGCCCAACACTCCTCCCCTGTGTCCGGTCCAGGAGTCAGTTCCACCCTTCCCACTGTGAGGGTGACCTAGAAGGTGAACAGCTCATAAATGGAAGTCTCAGTTCCCTGTCAGGGGATGGATTCAGCCTGTCCGGATTTACATCAGACGAGTTCACAGAATGGCAGAACCCACAAGCAGCACATGTCAGGACCAGGAAAACAGAAAGCTCCTTTCTGAGACCTTCCCAAATGGCAAAAAGGATTATGAAATCCAAACACCTCAAAATATGGGGCTGCAGGTGGATGCTTCAAAAGCATGGCTATGACTCCTTGGAAAGCAACGCAGAACTGAAACAGGCTTTGGGTGAACATAAAGTGCACACCTGCAAGGAAAGAAAAAACCACCTTGGAGGGCCCAGGGCTACTCCCTAGGCAGTCCCTGAAGGCTGGAATAGGAACTCAGAGAGCCAGTGTAGCCGTGCCTGTGTCATCAGTGCCAGCCCTCATGTAACCCAGCCAGCACTTGTTATTCTTACCATGAGCTACTCTTACACTCAGCAGGCACAGTCCCTACTGGGGCTGCAGCAAGATGCTCTTCTTTTCTTGCTCCTCTGTCCTCTCCCCATCCCCTCTTTTTCTTTTCTTTCTTTAGTTGCATTGCAACCCAAAAGCTTGCTCAGAGAGTTCTCTATTCTTTGATACAAGAAGTATCCCTGGAACCATAAACACCAGCTTATTAATACCAACATTTCTTCAGAAATTGTTCCTAGGAACTGGTCAGTCATTTCCCAGCTTCCGCTCTGCTCACCTGGCTGCCTGTGCAGCCTCTCAGGCTCTGCCTCACCCATGCAGGTCTGCACAGGGACATCAGCATTTCTGCATCTTCCCTGCTGCCTCCCACTCATCCCTGAGCTGTAGATGTTCAGCAGAAAGCCTGGAAACCACAAGAGTTCCCACCTGAACTATGCTCTCAAAAGATACTTGCCTTGCAAACTTAAATCCTGAGAGCCTTGCTAGAGCTTGGCCTCCCCTCAGGGAAACACAGAAACCTTGGGAGACTCTGGATGACCCCAAGATCCAGGGCAGCCCAGGGCTACCAGCATTTCCACTTCTCCTGCAGAACAATTCTAGGTCTGACAGCAACTGCCACTCTACAGCCTCTGCCAAAAACAGAATTAGAGAATCACAGAATAGGGATGAACCCCAGGACCAGATAAGTCCTGTTAAATGAAACCACTCCATTCCCAATTTATTTGAGGAATGGTGAAGACTGGGAATTTTCAGGAATTTTTCTTTGGCAGAAAACTTCACCCCAAAGTGTAGTTCTGAATTCCACACTGACTTGAAATGCAGCCTTTGCTGAAGCCCTGAGCTTCCCACTGCCCAGGAGTGCCTTGTTTCAGCCTCCTCTCTCTGTAACAGGCATCTGAGGAAAGCAGCAGGCTCTGCTCAGCTACCTGCACACAGCCTGCAGCCTGCTCCAGTTTTGCTGATTGCCTTTGAGAAGAAAATTGGCAAGACCAGCTGTTTGTAATTGTGTATTGTTCCATACTGGCTTTTCTAGTCTCAGTTAAAAAAAAAGAAATTCTCTTTATTTTTTTCCAGGACCTGCATGTAACTTATCTACCAATGGTGCAGGTTATATTGCACTCTTGTCCAAACCCAGCTACACACAATGACCAGGGCAGTATTCAGAGTAATCATTGGCAATGGTATTAGAAATTCATGTTCTGGAAATAAAATGTAAAGGTCTCCTTCCATGCAGATGGCATTTCATGTACTAAATTAATGCTGATATTCATAAATCATACATGATAAACACCTCTTGCAATTGAAATCCTTGTTTCAAAGGTCAGGTACAGCTTAGCCTAAAACCAAGACACTATTCTCTCATTCTTCTGGCTGCAAATCTCTTCACCCAGTCTGCTCTTCCATTTGCCTTACATGGCCTAGCACACATCCATTTATGAGCATCCCTTCTGAGATTACCCTGACCTTAGAGCTCTCTGCTTAACAGGGACCGTACTGAAAAGTTTTTCACATCTCAGTACTTTTTAATCCATATTTAGACAAGTTAGAATTATCTGCTTTTCAGTTGCCTCACACTCACCAGAAGAGACTTCTTAAAAACCTCTGTAGGGTTCAGAGGTATTTAGACCTTTAATTCCCATTGAGACTAATGGCAGAGCTATAGCTCCCTGCAGAAACTAAGGTAAAGCAGGAGTAACAACAGGCTGCACGAGGAACAATCAACCTTAAACTTTCATCTGAGACAGAAGTCAGTCCTTCTTCTCCTGTCCTCCCCCTACACATCTGATATACCAAGAGAGCCTGCCCAGAGGCACCCCTGCAGCAGTGTGTCCATCTCCTCTGCTCCTGAACACCAGAGGGCTTTTAGGAACTGACTTAGGAACACCAGGCAGAACCATTTTTTTGCAATGTAGTGAAACTAAAACATGGCCAGAGTTGAGAGGTGATCACTGTGCTTTCACAGTACTCCAAACAGTAAATGCAGGCACCATTATTAAACAGAATCAGCCCTTGTGGATAGCAGGCTTTCTAAGGAGCTGCCATGGTGTTAAACAAGAATAAATAGCAGAGTGAACAATGCTTTAATACCAGGCAAATGAGAAAGGCCAAGTGGACAGGGGAACTCTGCTGCGCTTGCTGTTTTATTCTTGCACGCTCCACTCTGGTTCTTATCTTTAATGTCCGTGTGTCTCTCATCACGTTACTTTCAAAATTAACCAGTCATTTTATTACCTACCCATACACAAATCTCCCACCAGCAGAGCCACTGGGTACGTCTGACCCTGATACCACACTCAGTAAGCTCCTCTTTACAAGAAATCCATGGGATTCTTTCCTCACATAAGGAATGCCAGAAAAAGAGAAGGCAGGCTTCCTAATTAGAAACACTTCCTGAGACACAGTGTCTCAATTGCACGTACAAGCACGGGAGGCCAAAAGCACTTCACTGTCCAAGCTAATTAAATGTTCTTTCATTCTGCTAAACTTTCCTTTAAACGCCCAAATTAACAGCACTTACAATGTTGCCTCCTAAAAGCTGTGGTGAAGGCATCCAGTTCATGTCACAGAAAGCACGGAAGTACCATTGGATGGCAGCTGTCACTGCTGTCCTCGTCCTGCCTGCGAACAAACCTCGGAGCCAGCGAGCTCCCAGCTGTGCCCTGAGGCACTGAGCATCCCTGGGATGGGCTGCTGCTGCTTCAGAGCCTCCAAATGAGCCAGAGACTCTGCCACAGAGGACCAAGGCTGTCATGCACTCAAGACAGAGGACAAAATGCAGAGACCTGGCTCACCTGACAAAAACTCTGTGCACAGGAAAGCAGGCCCAGACCAGCATCTGAGCATGGGAAACCTGTAAAGTAGTGCCCCAAATCTAGTAAGGACTAAATCTTATCCTTAGGACACACCTTCACTGGGCAGTTGGGTGATTTGAAACCCCATTTTTAGCCTTTTGCATAGCCATGAAGGATGAGAGTAGAAACTGTGCCTTCCAATATTTACCAGAGATGAGTTACTTCATCATCAGCTAAGTTACCTGCCATTAACCTGTGCCCTTCCCAGCACTGGAACAAGCAGTTGCCACAGCACCCAGAGTCTAAACTATACATAAATGGATAGCCTTGCTAAAATCAGGTGTGAAGGTTCCCATCCCCATTTCACAATGAGAATGCAGCTCTGAGAAAGAGCGACAATTCAGCACTGCGGGGGAAAGAAAAGAAGTGGAGAGGTATTTTTGAAACTTGGCACAGAGGAACTGAAGTTTCTAAACTGAGGATGTTCTTTGTGCTTCAGATATAAGGGGTTTAAAGAATGATGATATTTGCATTCTTATCTTTATCCCTTTTGCTTTCTCCAAACAGTCCTAGACATATAAATATAGAATACAACTGCCAACAAGAGCCAGGAATCTGCATATTTTATGCAGAAGGCAGCAAATGAATTAGCCTTTCCTGCAGTTAATCAGAAGTGAAATGTGCTGTGTTATCCCAAGGCTTACCTTGGTTGGAATCTCACGACGGCTTCCTGGCATTTTAAAGCCACATTCTGTGCATAGTTATTAGCTGAGGATCCAGCCTTCCCCTGCCACTCTGAGAGGCCTGGCAATGCACATTCCAGCTCCTGCACAAAGAGGAAAAAAAAAAAAGAAAAGTTGAATGCATCGTGTCAGTACCAATCCAATCTTAGCTGAATATTTTGTTTCAGAAAAGAATTGCTTTGTGAGACAAGATGCGGATTGTGGATCCTTGCTACTTTTTGATAATAATCTGGAAATAACTGGAAAACATAGAGGATAAAAGGTTCTAAGCAAAGTAGTATGTTATTTCACTGGGAAACAAAATCAGACTGTAACCCATTTTCTGTTTATTACTTAAATAACAGATGTCAGCTTCAGAGCTAAGAGGTTCTATACACAGAATTCATTTGAAATTACTTACTCACATGTCAGTAAGATTTTTATTACTTGGGTATTATCAAAAAAATGCTGGCTGACAAAGGCAAATACAGTTCACTTAAATAAGATTTGTAAAGTTGAACCATTTTCCTCTTTCCCTTCCCTAGAATATGTATAGCTTTGTGAATAGAGTATTACTCTGGGAGGAGGGAAAGGCAGCGAGGGGGAAAAAAATCACATCACCCAATCTGCTACACAGGAAAAAAAAAAAAGGCAATTTAATCCAAAATACTGAGTAAAGGAATAGGAATGAGAAAAGCATCCATTTAACTCCAAGCCTTTAAAAATCACTTGTAGGGCTGTGACAAGATGTGCTCAGATCATCTCAATTTCCTTACCTATAAAATGTGTTGTAGTATTTCCCTTGCATTGCAATGAATTAAGTTAATGAAGATCTTTGAAAATGTGATCATCAAAGTGGGGCTTTCCCCCTACCTCTTTATTAGTTTATGTAATCCAATATTTCAATCTAATAGTTAAAAAAATTAAAATACAATGTGCTCTGGAAAACAAGAGTGTTCACTTCCCCGGTAAAGCGATGTACCTGACTTTGCTCCAGTTTCAAAGCTTAGGTGGAGTTGTGGAAGTCAGAAGTTTGGATAGGACTATTCAGATGGGAACTGGCAGGGCAGAGAGAACACGGCAATTCCAGGTGCTTTCTGCTGAATGAAGGGGAAAGCTGAGGACAGGAGCATGTGCTGGCAATAACGCCTTGCTTGCAGGCTTGATGTTGGAAGGCTTGGGTGGTTTTGGGTTATGAATTACCAGGGAGTTCCTCTTTGCATTTCAAAAGTTGCTCAGACATTATGACACAAACCTACCCCTGGTAAATTTAATTCTTTACCTGACTTTCCTCATGGCTTTTTCCATTTTCTAGCTTTGCAATGGGCTTGGGTTTCCTCAGCTTTAAGTTGCCCATTTCAGGCTTTAGAGCGCAGTCAATTCCAACCTGCTGCTTGTGCTGCTGAGCGTCTTGCAAAGGCAGCTGCCTTTCCTCTAAGACAGCAGAGTTGTCCGGGTAATTTTCTTTGTTATCATCGTCTCTGTAAGAAAATAAAATTGAAATGCATCAGGCAGGATTTCAGACACCTGTCAAAACATTATGAAGGAAGAAGAGCAACAAGTTCTTAGCTATTCATGGCATATTGCTTTCACTGAGTTTAGGGTCTACACATCAGTAATGGATCTAAACTACTGTTAGCGTTATTACACACGACTGTGGAGCTACTTAAATGTTCAATTTAGAGGCACTTTTGGGCTTTAGCCCCACAGTTCACATTCCCCAAATAAAATCTGAAACTGTCTTTTTCATGGAGAAAACTTTCCTCACCCAATGATGCGCAGTAGGCTATAATCTACAAAAATATCACGACATACAATAATTCCTCTCTACAACACACTCCCCCTTTCTGACAGTCCCTGGGTTTGAGGGTCCTTGGACAAAGTGAGGGAGGAAGCCACTCAAAGGTCTGAACAGCCAGAGATGTGTTTGGCTGGAAGGGACAAGTATGGTGCTCCCAGTTTGGAGAAAACATCCTCCTGAAAAAGAGCACACCTGGAGGTTTAAACAGACACTGTTACTCATGGATGCTTAATCTGGGATCTGGGAGAGACATTTTCAACACCCACCCAGAGTACAATGTGCAAGCTGTTCCAAGGAGACCTTGCTAGCCTTATCCACAGCCAGACACTCCAGCCTCAGCCTGGTCTCATGCCTTCCATAGGGAGCATCTCTGTGGTGCCATGAAGTTACCGCAATGCAGAAGGCAAGGCTGCCTGATGAGTTGGCACCATGAGCTGGGCAGCATTGCTGCTCCAAAATCCCTGGCTGTAGCTTAGTTGTCAGGTGGGATTTCAGGTGCTGGTTTCAGCTGGCAAGATCCTAGTGGTCAGCTGAGAGACGACCTCTCTCCTGGTGTGAAGCTTCCACAGCTGAGGGAGTCAAAGGCTATTGAATTTAATCCCCCTGAGATTTTTGGGGGTTGTTTTTTTGAGAAAGCATAACTTGCTGGTTCAATGTTTTCTCCTAAGGATTTTGAGCTGCCAAACTCACTTTCCATCTGTGGCCCATCAGCATCCAGATGGATGCTTGCAGGGTGCCCATGGAATTAAACACCATTGCTGCCCGTGCCTTCTGCAAGTGTGCTCCAAGGCAGTTGTTATAGCTACAGCTTTATAGCTCACGGGCACTCCAACAATGCGCACAAGTTGCTAATTTTAAGGTATCATCTGAAATAAAAATCTTTCTGAAAGGTTAAGTTGCATTCTCTAGCAATCAGTATGTACTAACATAGCCATGAGAGAGGCATGCCTCAAGAACGCTTCAGTTAAATTACAATTTGAAGGATTTTTTTTTTCACAGACACACTCAGCAATGAGCATATCCTTGCACAGTTGCAAAACTGTGCTTACTACTGCTTTGTACCAGCTGCTATACAGTAAAATTCCATGTATAAGCACCAGAGCTGCATCTGAATGGCAGGAATATGATGTGAAGTTAATACAGACCATAATATATTTACTTTTATAATAACAGTAATTAATCCTCGTATTGATCACAGAAAAGAGTACACAACAAATATGCATTTCCCAGAAATACTAATAGCTTTTGCAGGTAATATCTCAGAAATTCTGCATTCCCTTGAGAATAAAGGCTTCTTTCTAATGCTTTAACAGAAGCAGTCACCGCTTCATTTGCTACCCATGGGTTTCACACAAAATTACAGGAGAATACCTGGGACTGGAACTGCCTGCTTGATCTTCATGCACAGATTCTGAAAACCCGTCACACCTTGAAAAAGAATACAAGATAATTGCTGATTTTCTGCCAGCTGCAGAAATGTAACTTTCAATAACATGACAGTGCAGCTCAAGGTATAAACATACTTCTTCTCCTCCTCACACCTTAGTTAGGGTCATTTAATGCCATAGCTACTCCATGATAGTCTACATCTCAGAGGAAGAAGAGGATTTGAGATGTTAAGCGTTCACAATAAGGTATAACATTTTCAGACAAGTGGAAATAATTACAAGAAATTCAGACATTACCATAAAAAATACAGGAAAATTATGAGAAATTCAGTATTCTAATTGCTTATCGTATACTTCACATTAAACCCAAAAATAATTAGATACAGTTAAGGATGTTTTTCTCCCAAACTCACAAAAATACTAACCATCACAGAGCAGTCACTCTTTGTGCAGCAGGAAAAAGAATCCACAACTGAATTATAAAGTGATGGCCAGTCTTAAAAAGTGAACTAGCAGTACTTTTTAAGATGCCTGAACAATCATAATCAATTACATCCCTTTAAGCTACGAGCAAGAGAATTGTCCTATGGCTGCCTAATCAGAAAGAGAATTCTGGATAAATATGCTAAACCCCCACCACTGAGAGATGAACATTACCCTGTGGCTGCAAGGCTGAACTTTGCAGGATGATTAACCTGCAATCCCATGAGCAGTCTTCTTTCAAATAAACATGAATCCATAAGCACGCACTCCTCAAATATGCCAACACCCTGCCTGATATTGCTGGGGTGAAGTTAGGGCTCTCTCCTCACCCTCAGTTCATACTCACAGGGCACAGACACTAAGGAGGCCTGGATCCCTTGAAGTTTTCTGGCAGAGGAATCTCTTCATTATGGGGGAAGCAGCCTGTACTTTCGCTGACTTGTTAAATTTTGAGAAGAACTGCCCCACTTAGAACAGAGTACATTAAGTGACACATTCATAGCTCTGCGTTGCAATTTGATGGCAAGGGTTTTAATATATTCCTCTTTCCCACCAGTCTTCTGCTAGTGTCTATATCAAAAGTCAGACTGCAGCAGAAAATATTTAAAGGGCCACTCAAATGTTTACACTTCCTGAATACATCAGCATACGGATGAAAGCATTTGCTGCTCACAACTGGAGCACAGAACTACAGTGCAGATCCCCCAAATCACACAATATTCCTGCAACCAGTGCAGCTTTCCCCACAAGGCAAAGTGGGATGAAGGATGGAAGACAGGGGTTGATGTGCAAAATGGATAAATTCGCTGTACAAGCCTGGTTGCCTCTGGATGCCAGTCACACCTTCCCCTCAGGTCTGTCCCTGATTTCCTTATGGGAGCCAGCAAGGTGTGAGCACAGGACACCCTGGGGGTGTGAATAAGGAAGCCCAGTGTGAAAGGAACCAGGAACGTGGCTGTAGAACCAGATGGACTATTTCAGAGGGAGGAAACAATAGAATGAAAATGCACTGTGAGGAGACAGTGCCAAGGTCAGGGCTGGATGGACAGAGTTCCCAGCACAGACACGGGAGAAGGTGAAGATGCCACCAGGTGGGGTGTGCACCATGGGCCAAGCCACAGCCAGCAAAGTCCAGGGATCCCCTAAAAGGACAAATTCTCCCTCCTGCATGTGCCTCAGAGAGGAGAGGTGGGAGAATGCAGCTCTGCCACCAGTTTTGCTGCCCCCTCCTCTCACCAGTCACCACACTCGGCAACCTTCAGTCCTGAAAGACCACTTTGGCAATGGGGAACACTCTCTGCAGGGACAAAGGATGGCTGAGCACAAGTCCGTGGCCAAGTCTGTGTGAGCACTCTCCTTAACTGGGGGAACTGAGCTGCCTGTAAGGAGGTGATCTTGAGAAGCAAAGGCCCTAACTTAGCATCCAGCAACTGATAGAAGTCATAAAACAAGACACAACTTATAAACAACAAAAGTGAGCATGACAAAATGTATTTGAGTAACTGGATGGCAGTAGATAGGAAAGATAAGCAATCATGAATCAGAGAATACAATGACTGTGATGGAATTTAAAAGATCATGAGGAAGTTCAGAAGAAACACAGTCTAAAATTTTCAACAGAAATTTTTGTCTGTGCAAGAATAAATAATATCCAGGAGGCTGAGAGCTCACTCACACAAGACAGTGCTGGAGGCTAAGACCATAGCAGGACCTCTAAAAAGATAAATTTGTGATATAATGCAAATATCCATCATTAAAGCACCGTGGTTTTACCTTGATTTCTTAAAGAAATTCATCTTCTGTGTTCATGCCACCTGTCTGCACATATCAAACAAACATGCACACCTTCCTCTCCCCTCAGCAGTAACTTGTAAATCTTGTTGTCCAGCTTTAGCTGTATTTAATAGATAGGGTGATAGTTGAGAGTTTGTAAGTTTTTTGATAGTTTGTGGCCATGTAGCAGAGAGGGTTCCCACCAACCAAAAAAACTGCGGCAGCATCTGCCTCTCTCCTGAACCATCTGAGAATATGCCACACCAGCTTCAGGTCAGAAATCCAAATGGGTTGAAGCTTACACTGGGTAGCAGCTGTCTTTTGCCAAAAGCAGTGATGTGAGTCCTTTCCCTTCAGTGCCCGATCCAGCTACTGACTGATGGGTATCTCTTAACAGTAAGTGCATCCATTACCAATCTTATGGCATGGGCCAGAGTCAGGCCAGAGATGGATCCCAGCCTAGATGGAGTGTTGCTCTCACTCTGGATAGTACTGCCCCTGTGTTTCTTCCAGGGTCTCTGGGTTAATGGGATCAGCTCTTTAACTTTCTTCCATTTTCACCTTCCCATAGGAGCCATTTCAGAACTGTGTGAAAACTGCTCCCTTTGGCTGACTTAACCTTTCAGATGCTCACGTGAACAACTCCCAAACCAGGCTGCATGCATGACTTGCTAGGAGCTTGCACCCCCAGGCACTCGCTTTGTCTGGAGAAATGTTCCTGAAAGTATCACTGGCTTTAATATCATTCAGGAAGGCCTGATTTTGTCTTTGCCACAAATAAAGACAGGAATTGTTAAATGAGGATGTCCAGATTTGCATGGCAAGCTCTCTTTTTCTTCTGCTAAATAAAAGTAAATCTATTTTCATCTATTGTCAGAGATGACCAACACAATGAGTGCTGAAATCAGTAAGCATTATGTATCCTCAGCAGCTCTCAAAAACAGGCCTTGGGGGAAGGCTCCAAACAAGACTTAGGAAAGCCAGCTCTGGAAACCAAGTTTGTTCAACTGGACAATGCTTTTCAGATGTCACTGTCACTGTTCACTCACTTTGTTTTCTAAAAGCATGTTTCTACCCCTTTGTTTGGAAATACAAGATTACACATG
The DNA here is from genome assembly GCA_013397935.1 of Dasyornis broadbenti. NCBI lineage: Eukaryota > Metazoa > Chordata > Aves > Passeriformes > Dasyornithidae > Dasyornis > Dasyornis broadbenti. Next base: position 250,180 of record VZRN01000341.1, on the reverse strand, counting down.
AAATCCCACAAACCAGAACCAACAACAGCTTGAATGAGGGAGATTCAGCCTTCATGCCTGGCCCAGCCCAGCTCTGCTACTCTGCTGGCTCTCAGTCTGCACCCCTCTCCATCTCCCCAAGGGCAGGGCTGGCATCACACTCCCAGCTTTTGTATCTTCCTGGATTTAACATGAAGCCCCACAGAGAAAAGCCATCACTTTTGCGTCCCAGAAACCTCAGGGGCAAGGCAGGCCTGGGGCTGCTCCAGGGGAATTGCTACAGGAAACAAATGGATGTACTTAGGGACAGAGAAAAGGGAAGGAGAAAATAATATGAGAAATATATTATCCGTAATATGGCTATTTTTCTGTGAAGGGGGAACATCCCAGAATTTTACAGACCACAATTCATCACCTAATATGAACACAGGAAATTAAAACAAACAAACATACAAGCAAACAAAAACCCCTCCATGATTTATTAGCCTTGGTGCAATCTTTCTATATCTGCCCCAATCACACAAAAACATGACTAAATTTAAATGTTGAATAAAGCAAAGAAATATCAGCAAATAAAGCAAAGCAATATAAGAGAGGGAAATTCTTTAGATCTCTATGAAATATTACTTTTCCTGTAGTGATTATGACAACACTCAGGGATGGCTCAGATGATTACAACTTGGCCTGCTTTCAGAATGTGCCCTGTCCCTACAGCACTTAGCAAACAGCTCACTGTCCAGCTGGGATGTTTTAGATTCTGAGCATTTTAGCAGTGTAAAACTCACCTAATACACAAAAAAATTCCATACATCACTTTCCTTCTGAAAAACAGCTTGGCACCTTACTGCTGAAGAATCTTCCCCAAAAGCTTTTGAAACAATCAAAAGCATGCAAAATAAAAATGTACAGAACACCAGTATTGAAGTGGTTTAGACTAAAATAAGACAAAGACAATTTCATTTGCAATAGTTCCAAGAGCGTTTGCCTTTCTAACTTTCTAATGTCCTCCCTTGTTTTGTTCTCTCTGTAAAACAACAAGAAAATCAACATATGCATCCTTATGATTATGATATGTACAAAAGGCCTTCTAATGAGTTTATGGAATTGATTACAAAGAAATCATGTATTTGGTACTTGGCCTGTCTAAATAATGTATAGGGGGTTTCTCAAAATATTTGTAAATTTTTTTTTTTTTTCTAACAATGCATTTGGTAAGTACAGACCATGTGTCCTTAGCAAACAGACATGCTTGTGTTTGACAGGATCATCAGTACCAGAAATGAGTAATATTTTGACAGGAGCTTTATCCAACACTGAAAATCATGCATTTAAACGTGTGTGATGTGCATCGAGCATGTATTCTCCCAAAAAGGTATTTCAATGTTAAATGGTCACAGAGCATTTAAAGGCAAATGCTTTATGCAATCCTCCCCATACAGTCAATAATATATTTAGATTACAGAAAATTCAATCAAAATATATGACAGACAGCTTGGGACTTCTCACATACCACTTACAATTATTCTGTACAGTAACTAAACTCATCATTCTTGTTTAAAAATAAGGACATCTTTAAAGTGTTCACTTACTCTGCTAAAGCTGTCGTGTTGAAGGACTTATCCTGAATGCTGAAACAGAAACAAGAAAACATCAGATAAATCAGCAAGGCAGGCAGGCTCCCTGTATCCTCCTCAGTTGTAGGAACACATGCACAAACACGGCATTGCGAGGCACATCTCTGTGTGCTCGCTCTACATGCACGGCTCTACCTCGGGCTGCTCTGCACATGCTCATAATCAGGGAACCACAGGGATTAATCCCACAACACTCACAAAGACCATCCAGCAGTGCTCAGAATTCAGACAGGGCTGCAGGTAGACTCTGAGGCTCAAATCATGATCTTTTATATCTGTAACAGTGCTGCTAATAAAGGCTTAGGTTTACAAACAAGTATTTGGCGTTCTGTCCTTTAAATGTTTGCTCTGTGTAATTGGCTCAAACACATGGGGGGGTTATAATTTAAATAGGGTTGTCCAGCTGAGCTGTCTGAAGTATTTCTTGTTTTGTGGTCTCTTACACACTCAGCGGATGGCCAAACCCCAAGGGATTCTATGAGAAAAAAATCTGGCGGAAAGGACAGTTCAAGTAGGAAAAGGTTATTAAGCTAACAGCAAGCAGTAGATGAAACCATTCCTGTGAAAGGAATAGGCTGCTGTGCTCCTGCAACGAAATGTTTCTGACCTGATGCAATATGTTCAGCAGGGTCAGCTCAGGATATTGCAAACTGCTGGGTTTGAGGCAGCAGTGGAATTCCCCCTTGAACACCCCTTAAATCCAGTGAATACACTCTTGGATCATTCTGAAATCTTACAGCAGCAAAAAAAGAAAAAAAAAATATCCCCGACCAGCAAATAATCTCACTGCTACATAGCAGAGATGGGATTTTGTTGTTGTTGTTTGGGCTGGGGGAGAGAGAGCAATGCAGACAACAACGCCTTGTGAGCACTCCTGTGTGTGACAAAGGCATCTCTGAGACACCAGCATCAAGCGGAGCAGGGATAAAGAGAGGCACCTCCTCCTCCTCCCCGCAGCAGCAGCAGCTTGTGCCTCTGCGTGGTGTTGACACACATTTCCCAGGCAGCAGTGGCAGCCAGGAATCACAGCCCTGACAATTGCTTTTCTTTCACCAGCAGCACTAACAATGCATCACATCTTCACCTCGTCCCAGCCTTCCTACCTGCTCACACACACTGCTTGCTCTTTCCCTTCCTCATGTTTGTGCATACACATCAATTTGCATGACAACGTGAATTACCTGGGGATCAGAATATCACAGCCAGTCTGTGGGGACTTCTGCCCTACAGAGTAGCAGCTTTTGTGAGGGAAGGGTGAACAGGAAAGCTAAATTTAATGGTTAGCAATTAAATCCTGCCTTAAAACTGAAAATTCAAATTTTTCTCCTGTTTGCAGTTTCTCGGATCTGCAAATATAAATTTCTTTATTGCTGTTCTATTTGCAGGACAGCAACTGGACAAAGGTACTTCTAGACGTTGTGGGAATCAAAAGCTCAATTTACATGCTCAATAAGTAGAGTGCCATTAAAAATAAGTGCTATTACTTTTAATGAATATATTCCAGGATGTTTAAGTGCTGGATTTTCAATGGTTAGGCTAGGTTCACAGCTAGCACTTCAAGTGTGGAATGGAGGAACCACTACATTTTATCACAAAATCACACTGATAAGCATCACAGCTTGGCTAGAGTAGAATTTAAAGAAGGACTGGGTACCTACACACACCCACACAAGAAAGGGAGCTCTTACAAACACGACTTCTCCATTTCTGGGTGCACAAGTTAAGGTCTAACTCTCTGCAAATTCACGCCCTGTGTAAACATACTGCAGGGCTGGTAAGATAGTATGACTGAAGACCAGCTTGTAAGACAGGGATGCCTTGGACTGAGACCAGTTTAAAGCTTCATCACTTTTCTGCCGTTTGTCTGGACTTTGGTGCTGAACAGCAATTGCTAAATCTCCTTTAGGGAAGCACTTTACATTTCAGCTCACTCACAAACTTCCACAAGTTTTAAAGATAGCACTTGATCAGTGTAAATGGATAGTCTATTCTTGCAAGGTTGTGAACCCATTCAACAAAAACCAAATTTCACATAAACCAGGAATAGTATTAACAAACGCACGTAACTTAAAGCCAGCCAGACTCAGGAACCTGTTTCAGAGCAATGCCCCAGTCAGATAAATGAAGCCATCCTGCTCCTGGGGAACACAAGAGAGGAGCTACAGTAGACTCACAGCAACTTTACTTTTCTCCTTTTCCTACCAGAAGCAAGTAATTTGTCTTTAGGGGCAAACACTCGTTTCAGCAGCAATGAATAGCGCTTGGGCCCCATTGACTGATTCCAGTTCCTTCCACTGCTTCCCATCCACGTGCTCTGGGTGAGACCAGAGCAGGCAAAGAGCCTCTGCCTTACAAGGGAGAGCCAAAGATCTCAAACCTGAATCTCTGCTTCCTCCAAAGTCCCAGGCACAGAGAAAATATAAAACTGCTGTTACCTCCTCATTTTCAATAATGACATTGAAGCCAATGAGGGCTGTAATGCTATAAAACATCGCACTTTAACACACCGAAATTCTCAGTGCCGGATATATTTCATCACCACGTTCAAATGACATGACAGGCCTCTCATCACCCTGAAACCTCCGTGAAAATAAAGCTACACCTATGCGTGAAGTAAGCTTTGAACTTCCCCACTGAATAGCAGATAACTTTTAATGACTTTTTACTTTGAATTCATTAGAATACATATTTCTGAAATTCTGAAAATAAAGGCTTTTAAATCAGTTTTTCCTTATTTTTTCTGAACAGTTTCAGTGATCCATATTTTTGCAAGTCCTATCTATGAAAAGACACTTTCTCTGTGGAAAAGCTTCCCACTTTATAGCCAGTTTTGTTCTTACCCTCTTTTGCCAAATGTTGATCAAGCCAATATAAACATCATATGACAGCCCTTAGCTGACAAGAAAAATGTCAGAGATCCCCAAAGCAAACATCTACATATATTTTGGAGATACCAAGATTCAGAAATATGTTGCTGTTCACTTCTGAAAGTTTGACTAATATATTGCCTATTTATGGTTGACAGAAAGATTGGCATAGAAATTCCATTCTTTATTTGGTTTGTATCATCAAGAGAAGTACTGCTAGGTCAGTATGAAGGAGAATGAAACAGGAATCACAGCCTCCAGTTTGGTTTTGCACGTAACAGAGACACATAAATGATATGTTCATAATGTCAGAACAACATTTGCAGGCAGTGAGTGCCTTACAAAGACAGTGTAAGTCTGGAAAAGGAGAGAGAGGTAGTGAGAAGCTGCAGTTGTCTAAAAAGTCACACAGACCCCACGCCCACATGCCTGCAGGCTTCGTGCCTCTTTGGGTTCACCTGCAGAACAGAACTTTTGCCTCAGTTTCCAGAATTTGCTCATCTCACTAAATGACTGTTTTCTCTTAAGGGCATTTCTGACTCAGACAAATGATGAGGCTTTTCAACCTTAACCACAGATTAATGAAGAATTTGTACTGGGAAATAAACCATCTTTTTAAAGGGGAAATTACGCATTTACAAAGAACTCTAAACTCTCTCAGGTTCTGGGAAAGTTAGTATTTCTGCATTTAATATCTACTACCTAATGACAAACTCAGTGCAAGCCTATAGGGTGTGATTAGCATTTATTGCCAGACTATTTTCTTTATTACAATTTGTTATTCCACAGAGCCCAAAGTGCCTGTGCTGCAATTGCTGCATGCAAGGCAATTCCATTTTGCAGTGCAGGGCTGTGAGAGGTGCAGTGTGACACGCACACTGCAGGACGAGGAGCCCAGGGCCACTCCCTCCAGCTCCGGGGAGACATTACTCATGTTCCACTACACAAATAAAGGGAAACTTGGAATGATCTCCCCATTACTGTCTCTCTGGGTGAAGTCAAGTCATCCCTGCCAGAACTGGCTGAGCTCAGAGACTCATAAAATTATTGAGCAAATTTGTTTTTCTTGGAGCATGTGTGCTCCTGCCAGGAAACAATACCCCGAAGTGCTCCAGCCATCCTTCATCTCCCTCCCAGGTTGCACCAACAAGGTGCAAGGAGCCCTACCTGTTTGCGTGCACAGCATTTGCTGCCATGGACAGAACATTCAGCTGCACTGCTCCAAGGAGCACATTAAACATGCTTCCTTGGCAGGTCATGCTGCTGCTTCTGAGGCCACACTGCTGACTTTTGTTTAGGCAGTAAAGCAGTAACTCATTTCTGACTTCAGCAAGTCTCTTGTCTTCCCACACACAGGATTTGCTCGATGGGTAAGGGCAGGAATCATTCCACAGCAAAGCGTTAGCACTGTGGATCACTCCAGTGCCTTGCCCTTTCTTCAAAAGAGATCCTGCAGGATAGTTCTGCTATTTTCCAATCTGTAAGGCATAAAACAAGGAGCTGCCATGTGAGAGAGGAGTCACATGCTCTCTCCTATAGTGATAAATACCGAGTGCTACACGCTGTGGCTCAAAATATTCATGTGTTCACCAACTGGCTTTCTCGACAAGCAGCCTGCCTTTTTATGGGCAACATTCTCTGAGACATCAGCAAACATCTCAGGAGAAATTAAACTAAAATACAGCAATTACATGTAGGAGCCGGTTGGTGAGCACTCAATCCAGTTTCTGCATCTTTGATTTTCTCCGTGACCTAATTAGGACATCATCTGAGAGGGGGGAACCTGGGGGAAACAGTGCTCAGTTGATCTTAAAATGAACTGACAGGCTCATGCAGGAAGAGACTCCAGCTGAGCGTAGGTGCAGACACAGTTGTCATAGTCCAATCCAGGGAAATTCCATAAGGTGCCTTTCTTTTGGGTTGGATAAAGCCTTGTGCAGCTGCACAGACCTTCAGGGTTACATTTTCTGAAGAGATTTCGGTGAGCAATCAAACGGCACATAATTCCTGGCTCAAGCCTTCTGAGCAGTAGGCCCACGAATCCATGCACACACCCAAGTCCATACACACACCCAAGCTGGGTGGAGGCACATCTCCCCTCTCGATCAAAAGGCACAGATTCCTGCTCTTTTAAAGGGAAAATTACCACGGAGCCAGACAAATTTGTGCAGATTTTGGATCACTACAGTCCCATCATTTGATGACATTTCTGCAGCCCAGGTGTGCCTACCTAAGCAAGCACTAACAGGGGTGGTGGGAGAGCTGCCACCAGCACAGGGAATTGGTGGGGGACGGAGCCCACACCAAGCTCTGCTGGAAGGCTGCACCACTCCTGGTGCCCAGGGTAATCAGCACCAGCTCATTCCACACAGACCTCTGCTCTGATGAAAAGTGCTAAGCTGGAAATACAGAACCATGCCTCTAATTTTGTTATTAGGACAAGCTGCTTTATGAACTCACATCAGGTCTGCTAAAAATCTCTGTAGAGATGCCCAAGAATCATTATCCAGCATGCACAGGGTTGCATGATAAGCCCAGCTGTGGACTGAGCAACTAAGACTGGCTTGACTGCAGTGATCCTCTGCAGGTAATTTAATACTGTCACAGATGACAATACTATTTCCAGCAGGTTAACACCAAAGTCAGGCTAGACTCAACACAGAACTAGCTCATACCCAGTTTTTCCTCTGAATATTACAAGATGAGGAAACATACACACATACCCTTAATTTTTATGTTTATCTTTTATCACTTCAAACATCTACTCACGGAATTATAAACCTCAAAGACTCAGTACTTGTCTGTTTTCACATCTGCCTGTAGTAGGGTACTCACTCATGAGGTGCCTGGCAGATTTTGCTCACCCTCCTCCATGTACCTCCCATGGACCAGTTCAGACCATCTTTCCTCACCTGTAGCTTTATCCTCCCAGCAGCAAAGCCAGAATGATGTAAAATAAAACCAATACCGATCTAGAAGACAGATAACAAAACCAACCTAAAGCAATTGCTGCCTAATTTCAGAGCTTACTCTCAGTGACATAAAGAAGCACCTCTTTAATTAGCATTGTCAAAGAGTTCCATTATCAGCAATTATGTTTTTTTCAGAGGACACCTGGCCTTCCCCCCAGGCATTACTGTGCACCACATGACACTCACTGATTAGTGCTACTGATATCTGAGGGACAGGTCAGGTAACAAAAACCAGATTTGCAATGATTTCTCTCTAAGCCTCTTTGTAGTTTACAAAACCTGTGTGTGGGTGTTTCTACCCTCTGACTGCCCACAGAAAACACCAACAGGCTGCTCTCAGAGGGCTGGACCGCTGTACCAGGGGCCGTGCAAAGCTTTGCTAATCACACCACTCAAGCATGCTGCCCACAGTATTTACAGCCCAGTAGGACTGATCCCTGTGACCTGATGCGCCTGAATTTTGGGTATGAAGACAGACCCTCCAAGCCCTTGAATATTTCTTTCTCAAGATCTTGTTTCCTATTTTCTATTTTTGTTGCACTGCAGGAAAATCCAACTGATACAGACAGATTATGAAGTATTAATGTATAAACTAACCCAGGACACGAAATGTAAAACTACACCATAATATGACACTGATGCCACTTAACAAACTCCTTTCTATTTATGCATTTAGATCACACTCAGAGAACTCTGAACAACCACTACTGTTTGTGTGACACCAGGAATGCTGACAGAAGTTCAGAAAGAGAATAGCGATAGATGCAGTTACAAAAGTATAACCTGTAACTTAGGTCTCCTGTGTCATAATAAATAACCAGAACTACTTTTCTTTTGGAAACAAAAGGAAATACAGACAGTACCAGACGGATGCTTAGCAGTGAATTTAGCTTTTCTCTGCATTACTCTGAACACTTGAAATCTCTGAAGAACTAAAGATACTATTCCTTCCTACATCAGAAACAGGAAAACACAGGGAATCTCCATTTGCACACGAGATACAACTGTACAAGACACGGATCCCACAGAGAGGTTTTTAATCCCATTCTCTGCAGTCAGTATCTTTATACATATGAATCTTGTTACTCCTTTGCCAAGTGCTTATTAATTTCACTGGCAAGTACAGTCAGAGAAGAACCTGATGCCACTAAGTCAAAATTGATGTAATGTGCTTATTTATATGCTCTTTCCTGAACCTGCTATGTGCATCATGTACATATAAACCTAAGACAGATCCAACCTCTCACAAGCCCCTCTGGAGCCCATTCTGAGCAGTGGAAAAATCCTACAAAGAACTGCATTTAGTCAACTTATTCCTGGCTGTCAACTCAGACATAATATTTCTTCCCAGCCATCTTAGTCCCATAAAGAGGGAAAGCTGTCCATAAGTCAGAAAAGAAAATAATGTGGTGGACAAAGAAAGGAAACTCATGGTGGGGAATATAATAGGAAGGCACAAGCAAAATCCAGAATAAAGCCAGCAAATATAAGCAAAGAGTCCCAATGTAAAACACAGTTATGATGGGCAGCTGAGGGAGGTCTTCTAGGCATTAACTCATCCGTTTTTGCAGGGGTTTATAAACCTCCAGTTGCTCATTCTCATTTCTGCCGTGAAAAGTGCGTGGTAACGAATCCTAAATTTTTTTTTCCAAGTTATTTTCTGAATTACTATTCACTAAAATGTGTAGTCAGTGACATTTGAAACCCACTGATTCAGGCCATTAACTTTTCTAATATCATGATCCATAGACATCAGAGAAGTGTCATCAGTTATACCATTTCCCCTGCACTTGGATTTCACTGAAATGCTGTGAATAAGCCACCAAATAGCAGCAGCTACAGTCAGTGGTCAATTCCTGCTCAGCTTCTACCTTGCTGGTTTAATTTCTTCTCCTAGCAAGTAGTCCTCCTCTGTTTGGCTTCTGTTTCTATCCAGGCTCATGATCCGTGCTTGTGTCCTACTATACGCTATTTTAATTTACCAGGACAATCCATAGCTCCTCAGCATAGATAAAAGTTTGCTCTTCCAAAGTTTGAGAAAATGTTTAACACTCAATACATTTTGGGTTGCTTTGGTTTTGTTGTGTTTGTTTGTTTTCCAGTACGCAAAATAGTTTTTTCTTTTATACTGAGGCTCAGAGGAAATTGTATTTCACCCAGATGTACATTCTCAGAAAATTATGTTTTTCAACACAGTAAAACAGCCAGGACTGGTCACAACACTCTACAGAAATTAAATAATACAATCCTGTTACATAATATTCAGCCTTGTAGCATAAAATCAGAACTCTACTGAAAATATAAGAAGACGGCACATGTTATGAAGCATAAAGATCTTATACACCTATTCGAATTTATTTTCTCATTACTTAGAAGGGTTTTCTTTTGTGTAGTGCTGCTTTGGGGAGGAGATGAACCTGAGGCAGTCACTGGAACACAGCACCTATTTTCTTTACAAAGCCGAGCAAATATCCACATAACCACACACCATCTGTGCTCTTGCCTTTTTATTCTCCTGCTGCACTGCCTCCTGCTTAAGTGTGTGTGTGTGTTTATCTTGTGGGCTGGCTTGGCTGCCTTGCTCAGGAGCAGTGTCCTGAGGTAGCCCTGAGCCCGAGCCTGCCTGCAGACGCGTCCCTGCCAGGGCCACTGGGACATTTCCTTTCCTTAGGTAATGGAGTCTCTTGGCCCAGCGCCAGGATCTGAGTCCTGACATAGCCAGACCGCAGGTGATTCACCATCCACAGCACCACAGAAATGTTCTACAACAGCCACATCTGCACGGGGACAAGTTTTGTACTTCTTTCCAACTCCTAAGGGGAGGTCCTCTGCCAAGGACCAGGACAAACCTCAGTTAACAAGACTTTGCAGAAGAGTTTTCTTCTCCTTCTGACTCAGAACATCTCCCAGGGGGCTCCAGAATCAGCTCTCTGCAGTGCTGTAGCACACACAGAGAACAGCACTCAGCCCTTCGCTTATAAAATGCATTCCCTGCTCTCTTCGTCGGCTGGTTATTTGTTTGGATACGTTCTTGTCCCAGGTTAGCAACAGCTTTTAAGGTTCAAAAAGAATCTGAAAGCAATAACTTTCTCTGGGAAGACTTTGTGCAACTCCACAACAATTGCTGTCACTGAACAAATCACTTCTTTCACATAAATTTGGTCCCAATGCAAACTATTTGTGACTTGAGTATTTCCTGTATAGATCTGCTGAAATGAAGCAGAACCAAGGGGGAAAGAAATTTATGCAGAAAGCAACTTTACCACTTTGCTATCTATTGCAAAGGACAGTGTAAATTACTTTTCCATTTTGAAGCACTTAAATCCTTTGTTGTAAAGCACGTCGAGTGTTCTTAATGACATGATCACATTTTCTATCTCAAATTGTAAGTCCCCTGACCCTTCGATAAACTAGAGGAAATTGATTTGGTTTTACGCTACTCAGAGAGAGTTGTAAATATAAGAAAGACATTTTCATTCTAATTTTAATAATATTTTTCATCTATCAGTTCTGCAGCATCAATCAGAAAGATACCAATCCTGGAAAAAAGTTTTATTTCTAGGTGAGCTGTCCATTTTTAGAGAGAATTAGAGTCTTCAGAAAAATTTTTAGAAGCAGAGCCAGTGAAAAATAATAAATAATCCTTTAAAACCTCACTATAATATCATTTGGAGTTTTTTTAAGATTACAAGGAAAGGACAGCTTGCCTTTATATTAACAAAAATGCTGACAGTACTTATTTAAAAAGAGCAATGAATACTGTAGTCTAAATGTAGGCATATTCAGGAATATTCAGAGCTACAGTATCTTCCCTCTCTTTGCTGAAGCTTGAAGAACTACAGCCTATACTTTCTAACCCAAATCCAGGCTCTCAAACCCACATTGAAGCACCTACACAGTTTCAGACTAATTTTAGGTGGCCCCCAAGCTGAAAACACTTGGCCAATACATACACTGCTAATTCAGTGTCTGGGATGACGGTTGTAAAGGCTCTGGGATTATGCCTAACACTACAGCTGTGTTGATGCATGCTCGCTACAAATATAGAAAAAAAATTCCTCCAACACACCCAAACTCAGCTCCAACAGTTATTAAGGCACCAACCCAGTTACCATCTCAGGGCATATTTGTTCTTCTCTCCCACCCCCTCGTTTTTTCTGTTCCTTGCAGATCTTCTCTGTTCCAATTAACTACCCCAAAGTTCCTGTCTCAGCCGCTGTGGGTGCAAAAGGGGTAATGCCAGCCAGGATAACCCTCAGTATTTCCTACTAACCCCCACAGAAGGGGTGCCAGTCATGGATGGCTAGTGAGGTCCCTCACTTGCTTGTATCTCCCCTCAATACAGCACTTGGCACGTTTCTCATCACTGGTGTCATGCAACGAGCCACTCAAGTGCTTTGAGACAATGGGCCAACTATTGACTTTATAAACTGCCCAAAGCATAACTGTGTTCAGGCAGAGCAGGGAAAAGCCATTCTCCAAAGCAGAACAGTTCTTACCACAGCATTACTCATAGCTGCGTGGAGGAAGAGGAAAACCAGATAATCTATAGCCACCAAGAAGTAAGCATGACTCAATTGGAGTGACTCACGGTTCTGACTAACCTGTTCAACAGCTCTCTTTTGAAAAAGAACCAGTTTTGAAATAATTTCTGCGCGTTCGTCCTCAATTGCCCTGCATCGCACGGTTTTAAAGTGATTACCAACGCACAATCACAGTGCAGATCTAAGCAAACCGCAACAATGCGTAAATGTATCTTCAAACTTTAAATAAAACATGTAGTAAATAAGTGTTAGGAAGAAGTATTTGTCTAGAACCTAGAGGATTATTTCTGAGTCAAACATAAGGCAAATCCAGCTGAAGGCAGGCTGGGAGGACGGAGGGTTGAGTCATGCTGCTGTCAAGTGCCTGCACCCGGCCTGCAGGTGCACTGCACTCTTCGCTCCATCACATTCTCGATTTGCGCAGTGAATTTCCAGCAGAATGAAAAAGTAGCTGAGCCCTCTCCCAGAAGCAAATGCAGCTGAGGTCAGGAACAGCAATGCTTTTAAGGAGAGCTTGAGGAACAGTCATCTCCTGGCATAAAGCAGTTTGCATTTTCAAATCAATAGGGATATTAAATTTGTAATAGAGATGGAAGTTTAGAGTTTATTCATTATTAGCCCACTCTAAATTACAGAGTAAATATTTCTCCTTATATGCCACTAAAATGAATCCCCACTACTTAAAAACGTTTATAAAACCATAACTACTCTTTGCATCTGTGGAGTACACCAATTAATTTATTACTAGCTCATTCTTATAAATACCCAGATGTCAAACAGCAAACAGGCAGGAGAAAAGTAACCCAATGAAACCCATCCTCCAAATGCATCATCAAAAAGAGGGGTTTTTTAACTTCAGCAGTTACCACAAAGTGTCCTGTCAGCCTCTGCAGCAAATGAGGCTCATCTCCACCCAAAAGAGCCAGAACTAACTGAAAAGACCGGGAAACCAGTTGAAGAGATGTACAGAATTGTCCATTATATGGTGCTGTAATTCATCTGCTCTTCTGCTCTATCTCTTGGTGGATCTGTAGAGGCACCACATTTCAAAATTACACTTACATCTAAAACTACGCATGCAATAAATCATCCATGTAACATTCCTCAAGAGTCACTAAGCAGCTTTATCTGACATTGCCACTAATGGAAAAGAGGATTAATGGGCTTTGCTATTATTTATTACCCTTTCCTTGACTGTAGAAAATCCAGTTGTTTTCCCCAACTTGTTGCTAAAGGCCTTGACCCAAATCCCTACTTATAAGCCTTAGGTAACAACAAAAGGTTCATGCTGTCATTTCAAGGGTTAGGCAGCAACCAAGGACAGATTAAATTTAATCCACATTGAAAGTACAGTTTGAAAGATTCACTGATTGATTGACAGATGCTCTGGACCAGTCAAACATCTCTGTCTGCTATCTGGAAGAAAATTTCCATGTCATTTTTTCAAAAAATGTTTACTTATGTGTGCCGATGAACTCCTGATTTTCCACTGTCCTCAGCATCCTCACTCCCTTGCTTGTGCAGTGTACGCTTTTAAACAGATCTGGAACAATTCCATACTCAAAAGTGTGATTAAATGATTACAACTAAGCAGCAGTCGTTGTAATAAACCATTTAATCTGCCTTTAGGAGTTTCATCTTGCACATCAAAGCTGCAGAGCCTCTGAATATAACAAATATGCCAATTCTCAGATATTCAAGATTTCACCCAAATGCCTTTTAGCGCACAACAAAATAAGACTATAAAGCATTCCCCCAGTTTATTTTTAGGAGGCGGTCATTTCATTTTTCTGGATAAAATTATGCTATGCAAAAACTGTATTATGCAACCCTACATTCATTAATATTTCATTTGTTGGCAGAAGCCCATTCCAATTTTCAAAATCCATTATGAATGTAGGGAATGATGCCCATGAAAAGGGTGAGTCACAACACTGCTGCCACTTGAAATGAATAATCATCAACTTTTTTCATAATGTCCTCTGATCTGTGAAAAAAAAAAACAACTTTCCACTCAAATAGGAAAAGTTTGGCAAAAGTGGAAACACATGTCTCAGATATAATCTCAAAAATAGTGACCTTTTCTGATATTGTTTAAAAGGAATCTTAACAAAATGAAATATTTATTATCAGCAGCAATCTATTTTAAGAGCAGCACAAGGTGCACAACCAGAATAATATCATGCTCCCTCCCACGGCAGAGAAATTACAAAACACTTTGTACATGCATACATACAAAAGAATTACTAAGAATTTCAGAGAGATAATGAGGAATTCCTGCAAACCTCAGCCAGCTACCCAGACAGGCGTTTATTACCTGGCTGCATTGCAACAGTCTGCAAAACCTGCAAAGGAAAAGGCACAGCAGCTACCCTTGCTCTTAATTCTTATCTCTGTTGTACAGAGAGTTACACAGGAATTCACCAGCAGCAGTGCAGCTCTCCTGCTCCCAAAGCACAGGCCTGAGATGTGCACAGAATATCCAACAACACTCGGCTCCAAGCCTCACCCGTGCATTTCCCTGGAAAGCTGCCGAGTCGTTCCTGTGTTAGATGGGAGACCCCTCACCACAGAGCTCCCAGGAGATGCAGAGCTAGATTAGCCTTCTGCAACACAAAGTTCTGCTGTGCTGGACAGGCACCCTGAATTTGCCTTGCTATGTCCTGCATATTTGTTGTGGTTTCTTCACCCGCCTCATCTCCCGCTTGCAAAGCTGCTGGTCTCCTCAGGCTCTTAGGAGGACAAGTCTTAGAAGTTCTTACCTCAGGTGTCTCTTCCGCAATCAAACGTTTTAAGGAAATAGGCTCAAACCTTGTCGTGTATAAACGCACTGCCTTGTTCTTCCCCACGCCATAAGCAGACTAGCAGGAAGCCTGCTTCCAACTGAGGACAAGTGCCATCGTTTGAAAGTGTCATTGCAGCACCGATGTGGACAGCACAACGCATTTCTTGGTGCAGAACAGCCATCTGAGCCATAAAACACCCTAGGAATCTGAAGAACCACAGAGTTCCCATAACTCAAACCACCATCCAGACGTCTGTGTTTCTATATAAGGTTCCACAATGTACAGTTTTCAGAATATAATTTTTGCTGCTGCTTAGGTCGTCAAGACCTCAGAATTCACACAGCTGCAAGATTAAAAACAACCACACAGCTACGAGTATCTGAAAACCTGTCAATAGTCTAGTAAAACATTCACGTACACCCATTTCAGATACAGACAGGCAGCATCTACATAACAAAGTGCCTTCCTTCTATTACTCATAGAAACATAAATCGAAAATATATCAGCACTATTTGAATCCAACCTCATATGGAGCTACTTTGAACTGTTTCTAGCATGACTTTGCTAAATCCCTAGACATTGAACATGAGCTTGAATATTCTTTTCCAACAGTTATTCAAAGTAAGATCAAAACTGAAAAGGACTGGAGTCATAGAGGAAGGGGTGAAAAAAAGTGGTGTTGCTTCCTTAAAAATCAGTCTAAGAAAACTGAAGGGGTCAAAGAACAGGCTGCTGCCTGGCAGGGATGTGCTGATGCTGTCTGGTTTACTGACACCAGCTCAGTAACCTGCTAAAGCCCCTCTTGTCCCACCCACCGTGCATGTTAAAAAGCCTTTGGACTTGAGGAATCAAAGCTGGGCTGAAGACAAGATTTAAAAATGGAGAAACAGCACTGCTCTTACACCTGAAGGAAATTAAAGGTTAATGAATTGTTGAGTGTGAGCAGCAATAAAATCCATTAAAAGATCAAAAAGAGCGTAAGTACCTCAGGTCCTGGTTGTCAAGAAGGCTGACACAACCTGAGTTGGTCAAGTGGGGTGAAAAGAGGCACTGAAAGAAAACAGAGGAGAGAGGAATTGGTCTGGTGTTGAACTTGAAAAAGAGAAGACAGAGAAATGAAAAGACTGAATCTTGATAAGTTTCCCGTTAGCACAGAATGAATTAACTATGATAACAGAAATATTAGCCTAGAATAAGAAGCACTGATAAGAGCCAGGGTAATTTATCTTTCCAGTATTTATAGAGACACACAAATCCTTTTTTTTTTTTCTTCCAAAACCTGTAATGAAGTCCTGCAAACCAAACTGTTTGGATGAGACACCTTGTGAGCGACCCGTTCTTACCGTGCAGTGTAAAGACACTGCCATGCTTGACATCATTTCCAGCTATACCTAAAAATAGTCTGTAGGATCTCTGAAAATTTGCAAACCTAATTATTCCAAGGCAGAGGTTTGGGCTGGTGAATATGCTTGATTTATTTTACGTTCCATTCAAAAAAATCAGGGGTGTTACACCATCTTTTTCATTGAATTGACGCTCAACCACAAAAAGCCATCTGGAGATTCCAGCCATGGAGCCAAGGCCAGGGACTGCCCTTTAACCTCAGCACCCCAGAGAGCTGGGACGCAAAGCCTAGGAAACCGATACACAGACACTAACACATGCAAACAGGAAAACACAATCTGCATTTCTCCTTTGTATGTTCATTAAACTGGATTTCTGCGTGTTCAAAGCATCAGTTGCTTGCATAATTATGTATGCGATTCTTATTTGCACTAAATCATGATAAAACTAATGCCAGTTGTATGGAAAACTGACTTTTTTCTTGTGTGCCTATTTTGATCTTCTGGCAGTTTGCTAGTACTCTAGGGTTGAGAATATTCTATGAAATACAGTTTATAATAACCTCTGTGAGTTTAAAACAATTAGAAATAATTACAGCACTGACTGATAAGAATGTATATTAAAATTGGAATTACCATAAAATTACAAAGTTTTTTTGTTTGTTTTACCCATTTTCCTTTTTGGGTGTGATAAAAACTGGCTTGACTTAAAAATTAAAAAGAGGTCATTTATTAATAGAATTGCATGAAGAACTTTTCATGTACCTCAGATGAGTGTAAGATTTATATTGTGATTTAGATCAGCCACAGAGAGATTTACATTTTAATTCATTCTCTCCTTTTGCCAGCTCTAATTTGCAGATGTTGTGGGCATTCAGTCTAAAACAGAAGCAGAAATTCTGGCACGTTCAATTTTGGACGAAATTCATATCTGCATTGATAGAGGCTAAACAGATAGGACAGACAGGCAGATGAAACCAGGGGACAGAAATAAATTATGCCTTGATGGTACCTGCTTAGGAGAAACCCTCCATGGGTTTCTAGAGCTAAACTAAAACCACACTTCTCAGAATTCCATCACTTAGTCATCAGTGACAAACTGATGAAAAAAGAAGTGAAAAGTACCAACACAGTACCTATTTTTATCCGAAATAAAACATTTCCATTTGCAGATTTTTTTTAAGAGAAAAACTACGGAATAGTCTCATGCAGGGACTTACAAGAACAAAGTAAGAAGAAAGATGCTTACCCTCTCCCTCTCCTTCTCTTTTCAGTCCCTCAGTATCCTACCATTCCCATAATTCTTGCATAAATTATACAGGAACCACAGTTCAATCTGTCTGTCCTGGAGTGCGAATACAAACTCCAGCTGTTCAATTCCCAAACTCTGGGCTACAAAGATCCAATCTCTCCTCACCTCTCGTGTCACGCTGCTCCAGTTTGTACCACAGTTCAGTACAAGGGAGGGCTGGGGCTCTGGATGCATCTCATGGTTTCGTGACACCCAATTGCCCACGTGAATCCCGTTCCCCAAACCTAAACTTTACAGAAATGCTTCAATGACCTTAGAAAAAAAAAAAAATTACTTGGGAATTTAGGGAGTAATTTTTTCACCAAATGCAATCTGCATGAAGCTGCACTCTTCAGTCAATCATTCTCTTCACAAGGCACATTCAAGCTCTAAGACACACATTGCTGAACAGAAATGCAGCCAAGTCATCCTCTGGCTGGAGATGGCCTAGAACTGGCACCAGAACTCAGTGGCACTGAGTTTAATATTCTGACTACTTGCAATAACTTTCAGGATCAACATCATTTTACAGGTAATTTTACCATAATTCATTAGAATTCTAATGGAATTCAGTAGCACTGAATAATACAAGATGCGTTAAGGGCAAATCCAGCACACATCAATGAATAGAAGGGCCATAAAGTGACAACCAGCTCAGGATGGAAGTTTAGCTTTGGCTGACATAAATCACAAGTGTTGGTGAAGGATTTATTCCCAGTGAGTCAAATAAATGAGATGTTCTTCCTACCTGGGGTACCGCACACATTTCCACTCAATATTTCATATTAAATGGATGAATCACAAGTGTCTTGATCTTCCCTCATGGAAAACCTTGACTCATCCTCCCAGCCCCTACTAAAAACCTTAGCATAACACTCTTACAAAGCAAGCACTAAGAAACGCAAATTTGATTTCTTATTAACGGAAAATAACGTAAGCAACGTGCTCTGAAGACGCTCGAAGTTACAGCACGGCCGCAGTGGGATGTGCAGGGCAGCTGACACTGCTCAGGCCCAAAGCTGGGCGGCTCTGTGCGTTCAGAGCTGCATCTCACATGAAGGTGTGCATCCCCATCCCACAGAGGCACAGCAGAGCTGCTGCCAGGCCCCTGGGCTCCAGCGTGCCCAGCATATTCCAGGCTGCCAGGTGCTGCAATGCAGGCTGGTTCTGCCTGTCTGGATGTTCTCCGGGAAATTGATCCAGTTTATTTATGGCCACTACACTGTCAGAGCATCAGGAGCTGCTTTCTCAAGTCCTAGTGATGGGCCCCATTAGTTTTACTGAAACACAAATTTCACATTAGAGTTTTGATCTGGCATTTTGACAAAGACACTAATTCTCAGGCAGAAAATTTTCATCAAGCATACATTATTTCCTGCTAGGATACTGTATATATTTTCTATTTCATACAGAGAGCCTCTATACATGCTAATGATATATTATGCTCTGCAATACCTTTATGTACAGTATGCAGTCTCAGAATCCCTAAATTATTCAGCACGATGTGCTTCAGAAGCAGAATCTGTTCATATCTCTTCAGGTAGTTGGAAGCCAAATAGTTCTATTTAACCCATTCCACACACTAGCAGAACTCATTTGGTTAATGTTAAGCAAAAGAAACAAATCTCTTCTTTTGGTCCTCACTTTCATATTTTAAATTAATCTGGTAGGTCCGAACCACCCTATTTTGCTTTCAGTACAAGCCTTACAAATAAGGACATCACAAAAGCTAAGGAACTATGACAGATGACAAAATGCAATGTGTAGCTGAAGATTTGTGAGAGACAAATTAGCTAAATGCTGGAGTAAATCCTTCAGGGATACTGCTGTATCTCCATCTCCGGTGGGGAGATCATGTTACATGATCCTTACATGTCTGTAAGGAATGGTTTAACTGGAGTTTACCTTTCCTTCAGGCAAAAGTATGGATTAGATGACCTCCTGAGGCTTCCTTCGGAGCTGTGAGGAGCCAGTTTACAAACACAGCAGCATTAATCACTGTCCGTCTTTGGAGCAGCCTTCCTGGCCCTTGTGTCTCTCAGGATGATGCTCAAGAACTGCAGCTACTATAGCAACACCACAGAGCTGCCTCACCTCCTTCTGGAGGGCGTAACACTGGCAATCAGTGCCAGTTCTGAGGCTTGCTATAACTTGTACGTCTTTTTCTTCAGCTGGCTATATCTTACAGGGTAAGACAAAGTGTTCTAAAGCATTGCAAGCAACAGGCTCTCTAGCTGGCTGGCAAAACCTTTATGCCTCATCTGGTGAGAAGGAAGAAGCAATGTACTTTCAGGGTTCAAAAAGTTGGGAGTTTGAGAGCTGCTTGAAGAGAATGAGGACTAAGGGAAGGCCTGCTGTACCTGCAGGCTCCTGGCTCTGCCCCAAGACCATCTGTGCAAAAACCTGTGCGAAGGAGAGATTTATACATTCAATCTATTAAATCTTTTTTTCTGTTCTGCTTTTGGGCACTTACACTTCTTCTCAAAATACTGTCACCATACAAACTAAAATAATGCTTTCTATTTTAAAGTTTCCTTCGTAGGATCTGAGGGATGGTAATAACTCCATGAAAGGCAGGCATTCATTTTTATCACATCCTCGCTGCCCAGTATCTCCAGGTCAGAAACAGGTTTTCAATTTCCCTTTTGGCACCCACAGCAGACCTGTTAGAGGAACACACAGTTCTGTGCAAGCAAGAAATCCAGAGACACAGACAGGGAGTGTCTTTGTGCAACAGGCAGACAGAAACCGATACTGAAATCCCTGTGCACTTCGGGGAAAAATGGGTAAGTTTAAAGTAATTTCTTATCCTGAAACTATTCATTCAATTAGACCTAAAACATGGCTTGAAGCGTAACAGGCAAACCACAAGAGAAAGTATTTCCAGAGGTTTGGGTTTTTTTTCCTCTCTTACCATACACCTCAAATAAATGACAGCTGATGTAGCAGCAAATTAGCCTGATATATCAAGAGAGGTAAACAGGGAGCAATTCAGAGAGAAGAAAACAAGATTGTACTTGCATTTTATTCTTTTGGCTTTCAAGTGAGAGTTTGCCTGAACCATTATGAAGTGTCAGAACAGAGCTGCGGTGTACATTCCCTTTGTGTTAGGAGATTCTCCTTTCTCTTGGTAAGAGCTGATTAGTCCCAAACGCTGGAGGAAGACAACGGCACGTGCTGCCCTAAAGGAAGTCCTGCCGTGCTTCAGAGTGGGCAAAATAGCTGCTGCTTTGTCAGACCAACAGCGCAAAATCTATTGTGAAATTAGGTTTCGCTTAATATGAACATTAGAAATGTCTTATTACTTTTCATATTTTCAATACTTAGGTCAATTGATTCCCAAGAATTTCAAAGCTTCATAAAAGCTCTTAAAAAGAATTAGTACTTCAGAGCTTGGAAAGCTCTTCAGGCACAAGGCAATATTTTT
Organism: Dasyornis broadbenti; assembly: GCA_013397935.1. Lineage (NCBI taxonomy): Eukaryota > Metazoa > Chordata > Aves > Passeriformes > Dasyornithidae > Dasyornis > Dasyornis broadbenti. The sequence continues at coordinate 229,337 of VZRN01000341.1, read as the reverse complement.
CTATCCAGCTGTATTTGATAACATCTGTGAAAACCCTCTGTTGATCATCAGCAGAGATAAGCCCTCTAGGGAAATAGCAGGATCATCTCTATGGCACATCAATATTCATGATGAGTGGCAAAATAACCTCAGACTTTCTAAACAATAGGGACAGATACCAAGTGATGAAGGACATCCTGTTGTCACACATCTCAGATGTTAGCGTTTATGCCAAACTTTGTAACAAAGCAAATAATGGAACTCCTAGAGTATTTCAAGTGTCTACATACATCCAGAATTATGCAGATATTTGTTTTGCACATTTTCCTCTCCTTAAAAACAGACAAAGAAAAGCATTTGAACTGCAGCAGTACTGTCTTTTATAGTTTGATGTTGAGTTTTTTCCCTCTTCTTATTGTTTAAAAAAAGAATAAGTATTGACGTCTTGAGACCTTTGCAGTTGTCCTGGAGTCATTAATCTCTGGCTGACCTAATACAATCAGCCTTTGCTTATTTTTCACTGATACCTTGTGGTAGTCTGGCATGGTCATATTTGTACCAGGGAACATGAAATGTGACACTAGAAATAAATCACTTTCTTTTGTGGAGAAGAAAAATCACTGCTGTATTTAAAATGTGAAAACTCTGCCAAAAGTGTCTCATTTTCTATTACTAGTATGAAGAAAGTAATTTTTTTTATATTTTAAGTGGAAGCCAGAATGGTGGCAGTCATACAATTACAGTCTCACCGATTCTACCATGAGACAAAACAATAAACACACTTTAAAATAATTCCATCTGCCAGGCAATATGAACCTTGCTAAACTGTTTGAGAAATCTCTACTTCCTTGCGGTTTCTAAATACTGAAATTTTCTGAATTTGACCTTTACACATTCACATTCTGGCCCTTCATCAATTTCATTTCTATGTAAACACAGGAGTGCAAGTGTATGAACAAAATATGTTTACAATAATTAGAGAAGCATTTGTTGCTATCACTTTGTTTTCCATGTGTTCTTTGTGCAGAGGTACCACCTGCAGATACAATTCCTACAGAAGTTATGTCCTCCTGTTGCCAGGGAAAACTCTCTCCCATGCCAGCACTACCACTCTTGATTTTTCCATTAGTCCCCTGCACAGACTGCTGTCTTTATGGGAGAGACGCACCTGGCAAGACACTGAAGTGTTCAAAAATCAATAGAAAAGGAGCACAAAGTGACAAAGGAAACTATCCCAACATGAATTATTTATTGTCCAGTTCCAGCACTTGTGTTTCTCAGTAAAAACACATTAACTAGAAATTATGCATTGTTTGAGGACAAACCAGGACAACACTTGTACAGGTATATATTTTTCTTTATCTTATTCTAGGTAAACTGGGGGTTTTATTGCATCCCAAATACTAAAGAAGCAATTTATAGTTTGATAATTTTACAGCTCGTTAAATTATAATTCAGCCAACTTATATCCAGCTCATCTCAAGAAAGAGTGAGATTTACAGTGAAGTTAGCATATAAAAAAAACCACCAATAACCCAAGGCAGTACTGAAAATGGGTCAAGGAAATGGAAAAAGAAGAGTTCTTATGTCAGGAACCTGTAATTCAATTTGCCTCATATTCAAATCAAGAAAAGAATCAAAGAGGAGCAACCACTAAGAAAACGTAATGTATAAGTAAAATATATGTATGTGTAACAGATTTTTTGGCAGTTCTAGCTTTGACAGAATTCAAGTCTATATGTTTGCATTTATTTATCCCACATTTTTAACTTATTTTAGCTTAATTCTTAGGTATTAATCTACTTACTACATCCCACACATCATACTGAACTATACTACAATATTTCAATGCATTTTGAATTTTGTTTTTTGAAAAGTATACAAAATCACCTTCTCACTCTTGCTTCTTTTGAGAATCTTTGAAGTTATCGTGATATTTAATATTATGGAAAAAACCTCCATATGGCAGTGTTGAACGCATTAATCTTTAAAGACACCAACCCCACAGATTTCTGGTTTTGCTTCTGTGGAGTAGCTAAAGATAAGTACCCCAACCAATGTGTCTGTGGCACCTCAACTCTTCTGCAAAACAGCCCACAACTAACCATGGGTTTATGGATTCCTCTATGCAGACTCATCTGAAGATATTGACACCCTCTGTGGCTTCAGCCCCATTTGCTATTTATTTATTTGCAAGCTGGGATATCATTTTCATTGCTTGTCTTGGGCAATTCATAGGCAAAATTAAGTTTGCCTCTGTATTTCCTTTTCACGCAAGACAGAAATACGATAATTGATAGCATGTACTAAATATTCCTTGAAATTGCATTGGCACAAAGTCAGAGAATAATGTGCGTGGGTAAATCATTGCCGCTCGCCAGCCTGGCTCAGTGAGGGGCACTTATTTTCTGAGTGTGCAGCCTGATGGTGCTGAGATGATTCTCATTAATTTAGTGACTTTGGGCCCCTTTTGGTATCAAGTGTGATTTAACAGCCTCTGACTGACAGACACCTGTATCAGACGTTCCTGCCCTACTGTGTTATTACATGTCTTTTTCTAATGAGAACCGGTTTTATTGCCTTAGTTTTAGATATCACTTTAGAAACTTCCAGAAAATTATGAGCTTCTTGAGCTTGGAACAGTACAGAAAGACTCTTTGCTGGGGGAGAACCATGCCATGGTAAGATTATTTTTAGTCCTTGAGAAAACTAGACAAAATATTGCATTAATCTGGATAGAAAACTGCCTAAAAACAGGCATATCAGAAATTTTTCCTGTTATCCGGTTTCTCATGTGAGTGACCATCTCCTTGCAGAATCATGCACCAAACGGCACTCAGACCCTGGGAAGCAGGAAACATAACCCCCCCAAAGCCTTGTCTCTAAAATGTTTATTTCCTGTATTTTCCGACTGGTTCAAAAACCAACCAGTAGAAGAAGTAAAGCAGCCTTCCTCTCCCACCATTGCCTTGACCCTCTCTGCCAGGCAGGATAAGACGTTGACCCCAGCAGTAAAACACGCGCTCTTTTCCCCTCAGTACTGCTTGTGTGGGCCACTAGTAACAATGGCATCTATTTATCTGCTTCAGCAGGACAGTTATCCACCCCAGAGTCCCACTGGGCACTGGTTTCTGCACTCCTTGAAGATAATGCAGAAGGAAAGAGGAGATTGCTCAGCTTTTGGTCATCTGGATCACCCTTACAGTGCCAGCTGAGGCACTGATCTCTTGTGGGGTTGAGCCAATGCCTGAAGTGTGAACTTGCTGCTGCTCTTAATGGAATCTGTACTTCAGCTAACCACAATATTGACAACGGCATTAGAAAAGATGCTACAGTAAAACATGGCTTGAACAATTAAACAGCTACTTAAGGCTTCGCTAAAAGCTGGAATGTTATCTCCATCTTAACTTACACAAGGAAAAGCTGCAAATAAACTGAAGGTATTGACATATGTCTAGATACCACTATTTAACAATAGTGTAACAAAAGCCAGAAGTGATCAGTGCTCAGAAATGTCAGTGTCATCTCCCAAATCAGGCAAAAAAGATGATGAAACGGTCTCCCTCCCTAATAAAACCATGCCTTGCTTGTCAGGAACGTGAGAGAGAAAGAAAACTCTGCCAAAGAAAACTATTTTTGTCCTGACTAGCAAGATGCAACAATATTAAGAACACCCAAAACAAGAAGCCCAAGATAGACATAGATGGATAAATCTATCCTTGTGCTCTATGTCAGGATATGAAAGGGAAACTTTAGAAGGACGCCAGAGCTCCCCTGCAGTCAAAAAAATAGATTTCATAGAATTTTGAAATATCTGGCTATTGAGTAACTGAAAAAAGGCATTTCCTGTAAATCAAGTCATGGATACACTCTAGAAATATGTAATAAGAAAAATGCTATGCTGCTTTCAAGGTGTGTTTTAAAATGAAGCTTGTTTTCAACACAATCTGAGCAAACTCATTGGAAAAATGGACAGCTGAATCTAATTCAAAGAGGGAGAATGGAGTTTAAGAAGCTCATATTTCCTTAGCGACTACTTCATAATATTTTCATTAACCTGCCTCACACCTTTCAGGTCCACTGAAGGGAGACTAAACAAGTTGTCCATCACACATCAAATTACAGGACAACGGTACCTCCTCCCATCCTGGAGCTTGTGTGCTTCGAGAGCCCATAAATGTGATGCACCTCTGATTCCTGCAACCCTTCCTTGACCTCATCTCAGCCCTGGCAGGAGCGAGGTATAAACTCAGCCCTTACCTGGCCGCCCAAAAACCTGTATCAGTACCACTGCAAAACCACACTGTGTTTTCTCTAGAGCTCCATGACCCCTGAGGCAATTGCTTTGGATGGATATTATCCAGGAGTCCACCCACGGTGTTCTTGCACCATCTGCTTTCCCAGCACAGCCACATTACACTTTCACAAGCCTGCTAAAATCTTCTGTGGTCTTTCGAGGTGCTTAGATGTGACCAGACTAAGGGCTTAAAATATTCTCCAAAAACATCGCAGCAAATTTTCCAATTTACCAGTTTAATTATATACAGCTTATGTAAAACTCTGTTACCACCTTTCAGGGCAGTCCTTGCTCATCTCAACAAATCCTTGAAAATAAAACCCACCAGAAAAGCTAGAAACTGTGATGTAGACCATTCCCACAGGATGCTATGGACTATGAAGGGATGCAGTTGTTTGAACAGCTGAGAAAAATGGAAGTACTTTTCATAGAGAGTTGTAATTTTGAAAAAAATAGTAAACTTTCCGCATCAAAGAATTAAGAAGAAATACAATATAAAAAATTCAAAACAACTGGGGGAAAGAAGGGCATTCTGGCTACTGCTCTGAAAACCTCTGTCAATTCACTTCAGGACAGATGGTGAAGGAGTCATTGATTTGAATTTTTTAAGGAAGGAGCATTAAAAAAGAGCAATATTTTGGCACATTGAGGGTTTTACTGGAAAGATTTATCCACAACAAAACATCTGCAGCATGCAGTTTTAATAAGATCCTGTGTCACTAAATTACACTTTTAGCCTGCAAATGGTAAAGGATGAAAGCTGACAATTGTAAGAGCTTAGCTAAAAGTTTTCCTCACATTTTACTTTATGAAGAAACAATACATTGTCATAAGCCAGCAAAAATAAACCTGTGGCCTGAATTTCAGTGAGGATATTGTCTTTTCTCTGACCAGTTTTGTGTAGTCTCTAGAACAAACAAGTCAGAAACATAAGCAGCAGACTTCTCAGAGCTTTCTCTGAAGACACCTTGGTTTTTTCACACTGAATCTAAACCCCCACGAGATTGTATCATGTATTTTCTGCTTCACAGAACTGTCAAGATAAAAAATATGAAATGCATTTGTTCATTTGTGCTCACAAAACAATAAATTACCCACTTATCAGTCTTCTCGGAGATGAAAATATTTCTCAAAAATCATCAAACAAGTTAGATATCACAATTGATTTTAAACATTTTAGCAGCATGATTGGATGTTTGCCTGCATTCAATGTAATCAACTATCTTTTCCTTTTAGTATTTAAAGTCTCCCACTTGCAGGCTACTAGATTTAGTGCTTTGCAGAGAAAGAGTCAAAAGAAGTAGAAATAACAGAATAGAAACTAGAAACAGAAAACAACAGCCATTTGTGCCAGCCAACAGAAACATCAGATACGACATGCAAAGGTAGCCAGTATGAAGTAGCTCAGCATGAATTTTCCAATAACTCAGAGATATGCTATTTCTCTGGAAAACTACCAGACTTTAAATCACTGCTGCCATTTCCATTTCAACATATTACAATGAAACCAAAACAGAAATTCAGAAAGTCCACTTTTATGGCAGTTATAGTGTGAAGTAGTAGTAGGAAGAATACTGTTTGGTTTTTTTTTTTTTAACATGTTATTTCTTACGAAGCCCTGGTTATAGGACATGGAAGGCAAATAATCACTGTTTTTGAGAGATACTCTTATTTCACTATATCCCTGTTATTACTTGGAAAACAATTATATGCAACAAATACGACACAAAAATGCCAAAGATTTGGAAAGCCCTGAATGAAAATGGAACATCCTTTGGGAAACGTGTTGGCAAATGAGTGTGTTTCACACAGAAATCATCCGAATATCAGGGAAAACAACAAGCAGTCATGGAGAAAAATAACCTTAACTACTAAATTGCAGATCCATCAGGATACATCACCCACGCTTCACACACAAAACAGTCTGAGCCAGGTGTAACAACTGAATGCTTTTGTGCCTCTCCTGCCCCGGCCACAAGGCCTGAACCCTTTTTTTGTGAGGAAAGATTCCCAGCTATTTCTCAAAATTACAGATCATATAACACACAAAGTGCATTTAACCACAAATACTAAAAAACACCTAAAATATTCCCTGCACAAGTTGTACTGACCAGGAGTCTGGACTTTTACCAACGTTTTCCCTTATTCCATCCAGGCAAAAGCCTGTGGCATGTGAGAAGAGGTTATTGGGACTCAGTAAAAACAAAATCTTCTGAGCCTTCTCTCCAGGATAAAAATCTTTGCCTTCAAACTAGCTGAGTGGTGAAAGCAAAATGTTGCCCTGTTACTTAGGAAGAGCCTCCACAACATTTCCCGTTGGTCATACCAAAACCTCACAGAATTGATCCCTTTAATTACCCCTAGAAATACTGTATCACAAATGTTCAGTCCTGGGTACAGTGAAAAGCAACACCAAATACTGGTTTTTGTTAGTCACCAAAATTAATGCATTACTCTTAAAGAAACAAAAAGCTTACCGAGTTACTTCATTGAAGTTAACCATAATTGAATCTTCAGACCACAACAAAGCCAAAGCAAAACAGACAGCATTTCCAACCCATATGCTAGGGATTCAGGGAAGTTGAAATATTAGAGCAAATTATTAATTATTTAATAAAAGATAAGGTAAAATCATTGTATATTTGTATATTGCTAGTGCTGTAAAAGTGCCTTCAAACTCTAGGTTCAGAATATTTCATTAAACTTGGCAATTAATTTATTGGCCTAATAATCCTCTTTTCATCAATCTGAAATAACAGAAACACCTTTCTGGCCATGTCCATTCTCTCTGGAAATGTTTTGCAATTTGCTGCAATAAATAGCTGGCATTCTCATCCTCCTGTGCAGAGAGGTTTTTGTGTCATTACTCTCAATTAATAAATTACTCCAAAAGAATTAAACACAATTAAACAGCTAGATGGCTTGTGGTATCAAAGAAATCATCAAGGAGGACCAGGGAACTTCTTTCCCAACCCACCAAATTTCTATTCTCAGTAATAAAGCAAGATCTGATCCAGTTATATCACAGACCAGCAGTCACGGAAAATAACATTACCACTGTTTTGGGGATGATTCATATCTCTAATTTTCAAATTCTCTTGACAGTCCTCCAGTGCCACAAACAGCATTAATGTCACACTAGAAGAAAACTGCAGATCTTAAGTGCCATTTCTGAGAAAGGAGTTTGTAAAATTCATTATCTGTTATTTCCCAGGCTAGGCCATTTTAAAAGATGTTCCTGCAGGAGAACAACAAAGTCAATGGACAATGCAGCTCTTCAATATTGCTCAGAATGACAAATCACACAAAGAGCAAAATAAAACCATACTTGACCTTTAAAACAAAAACAAAATAAAAAACATTCCATATTGACAGTTCTTGTTTTATGAACAGCTCTTTGCATACCACCTTCCCCATGCAGTCTGGGTCATGGAAAACGCATTATGCTGAGGTTAGGGTGGAAAGCTAAAATCAAGTAGTAGAAGAGTTCTGCTCTCTAACTTTGTTTCAGCAGCAAATAAAATCAGCTTTGAGACACTTTCTTTCATAGCCTCGCTGTGTGAAGAACGATTTTCTCATTAACTCCCCCTGAAGCTGAGGAACAGCTCCAACAGCAGAGCCCGGCAGCAGGCTGCATTCCCACAGCTGCTTACGCCGGCATAATGTGCTTGCCATTAACATCAGAATGACCCCGCTCCCCGGAGCCAAGGGCTGCTCCACGCACAGCCTATAAGAGTGGAACATGCAGGAAGAGCTGGCTATTTATATATTTTGCATCTGCTTTAATCACACTATCACTACAGCACACAACAGCACCATACTTTATAAAGCACTGACAAATTTTATGGTAATTGGAAAACCCAATTAGCAATTCTCACACCATGGGCAGATTTTGTTTGATTCAGCAACAGTAAAAGAAAGAATAATTTAGAATAAAAAAAGGCTCAAAGGTATTTGAAGTTCCAGAGGAATTCAAGTCTGTAATTTAAAGTATATTTAACATATGTTTGAAATCTATACTCCTCAACAAGGGCTCTGACTTGGGAATGTGCTTCTTGACCCCGTTCTCTGGAATTTTTTCCCTCATTGACATAACTGGCTTATGGTTTCTCTGGAGGAGAATTTTATCCCATAGGATCTATCAAGAGCTAAGGGCAAATGCAACTTTATCTTAGCAAGTTGCATGCCATCATTAAATATTTCTGAATGGAAATACGATCAGCAGCTACACTTGGCAAAAGTAGCACTCAAATTAGAGTTACCAATTAACTCCAGTTAGGAAAACCCCTGGGTTTATACTGATGTCACATGATGTTAAAAAATGCACAGAAAGTTCTCAGGGACTGTGAGCTGGTCTTGAAACCATGACAACAAGGTGCCAGAGCAGGAGCAATGAAGAGCCCCCAGGAACAGAGTAATAGAAATCTTTATTTCATTGACAATTAATTGTTCAAATAGATTCAAGCCAAAATTCTAATAAGGTTAAATAATAACTTCATAGTAGCAGATACAATGAAAATACGATTTTGAGTTACCTTAGAGAATTATAATGCTAAAAATTACACTTGGAGTGAAATTTGTATGTGTAAATGATAGTTCAATGAACTGGACCCAGACCACCACATAGACATTGTGAATTTTGTTACATCAGTGTGAGTGACCAAACCGCCTGCTTCTGTATCATTCCTTGTTTCCTTTTTGTACAAAAGGCTGTGCTTGCATCCCGAAATGATAGACTGCCTGGCACCCTATTCTGCAGAATGGCAATAAAACCAAATAGCTCCGAGTGTTCATTGGTTCTCGCACGCTGGGTGAAAAAGCCCTGCTTGAGGGACAGCCACACTGCAGAATCCTCCCCTGTGGTGCTTTATACGCTTCCACCCCAAAGCATCTACTGCCCAAGGTGATTCTACTCAGTTCCCAGTCAAGGCACATCACCAGTTGGGTCAGAAATGCAGCCCTGTTATTCCAGAGCAGTTTAGGCAGGTGCTGAGCTATGCCAGCAATGAAACCTTGCTGTTTGATAGGAGAGACAAACCGTAAGCACAAAGCAAAGCGAGCCCAACCTCAGATTTGGGAGGAATTACAAATTTTCTAGCTCGAAACAGTCCCTGGTATAAATTGGACTGACTTCTCTTTTTGCATAGACTACCCAAAGCTCTTAAGTTACATAAATTCTATTTTCATAAGAAATCCATAGGAAATCAGTTCCTGTAATTCTATTTCTTCAGCTCCAGTCACACAGCTGCTGTGACTCAGGATCCTCAAAGCAGTTTCAGCTCCCGGGAATATGCATTAGTGCCTGCCTCATTCCATTCACCACGGCACTGTTACACTGAGATACAGACACCTGCTTTACAGCTGTGAAAGAAACAAACTACTTGACAGCAATTAAGGTAAAACTTTGCTTTGGCATAAAGTCTGGAAAACTGCTATTTCCTCAGTCTGTCACGCTCCATGAAGAAAGGGTGAGATGTTACCAAATTTTAATGACTGCTGTTAAGGAAAAATGAGGGAAATTCAGAGAATTATACTTGCAGATTTAAATATGGTAACCTAAAACTTCTGCAGAGTTTTACTCTCAAACTCTCAAAGCTGAAAAAGAATCCACTGAGCTATAATTTGCAATGACTGCCAGCAACAATTTCCAAGGATTTTGCACATGTCACATGTTACTGGATTTTATTTTACAAGACTGAATGAAAACTATTCTCTTTTGTTTAGAAAATACTCAAAAGTTCTTTCCTTTCTAAATTTTTTTTCCTAATTTCTATCCTTTCTAGCAGTGAAGGTTAGAAATGAAAGCTTGACATCTGGCACAGTACCAACTTAGAAAGTGTACTTCCATAATTTTTGTCTGCATCCCCACTGAAACCACTTGAAAAATTCCCTGTGGCATCCCCTGTATCAACACACAGCAGAGCCGAGTTGGCTCTGGACGGTGAATCACATTCACTAAAATCATTCATGAGGCTCTATTAGAGCAGATGTGACTGTGTCTGCTCAGCCTGGGTCTATCCCTCCATGCCCACAGGCAGTGCCCAGAATGACTGCACTTGCTTTCTCTTGACCAGCCCGATCGCATAAACAGAAAGAAATCCCCTTACAAACATGACCGTGGGAAAAAAGAAACCACCACACAGCAAAAACAAACAAACAAAGCCCCAAAACTTCAAAAGGTCAATGTAAGCAGCAGAGGAGCAGTAACAGTTATGAAAACAGGTCATTCTAAAGGGATGTGGGGGAGCCACCACAGTGGCATCACACCACATTGCACATCACTCTGCAGTAAGGCCATGCAGGCACACGATGGGGAAGGAATATTAACCTGATTTAGTCAAGCTAGTGTGAAATAACGTGGATGTATTGCCCTTTGAGCAGGTTTACTTTGGTTAAATTCATAGCAAGCAGCAAAAAAAGCCAGATGACGTACTCTTACAAGCAAAGGAAAGAAAGCTTCATGCAGAGTTTCACATCACTTCAGCTAACACCAAAGTTTGTCCACATACATATTCCACATGAATATACATGTGGACAAACATGCAAAATGGTGATTTTCTCTAAAATTCTCACCAAGAGAATGCAAAAAGTGATTTTGGGAAACTAACGCAAAGCCAGGAGCTTTTACTGATTAATAGGTCTTCATCATTGACCTCCCTACCAAGAAAATCTGAAAACCAAATTTTTAATTTCCCATATTTTTTTATGTGACAAGACAAAAAAAAAAAAAAAAAAAGAAANAAAAAAAAAAAAAAAAAGCAAAACCACAATAAAACAAACAAGCAAAACCCTAAATGTAATCCCATTGTACTGCAAGAGGCATGAGTATCTCAAGCTTACTGCAGAACCACAAATTTCCAAAACTTGGTCAATTTTTCTGAATCAAAGAAAAAAGCAGTTTAAAATATAAAGTGGGAACAGAAAAAATATCAGATCAGAGGAAAAACTACCCTGAAAAGCTCTATCACACACTTGTCATTGCTTGTCATTTTTGCCATCTTTGGTCTTCACTACAAACTGCCATTGAATATTTTATGAAAAGAGTATCTGGAGGAGGAGAAGAGGGAAGTGAAACATCAACTTTGTGATCCCTTCCTTCAAAATACACTTCATCCATTTCAGACTCATCTTGGTGGACCTGCTAGTTTGTTAACCCCCCGGCAGTTTCTGACAAAGCATCCTTGATAGATGTGAGGTATGCCAGATTTGTACCACCAATATTTTATACTCTGAGGGCTCTGGCCACTTGGCACACCTCTTTCCAAAAGGCAGCAGGATTTTACTGGCATTGGAATAGGCAGGACAAAAGACCAGTTTCCCATAACAACAACAGTGTATTTGTGCCTGCTCAATTCAGCAGCGTTTGGTGCGTGCACAGCCAGCCTTGTGACACTGCCCTGGTGACAGTGACACAGGGTGTAGCTCCAGATGCCCTCAAATTTAGCCAGCAGAGCAGGTAAATCTAATTAGATTTAATAATTAGCTTTTACATTAAAACAATAACAGAAACCAAGGCCCAACAGGATGAATCTGCCTTAATTATTTTTGTCCAAAGGAAAAATATCCTGCAGCATTTTGAGATTCCTGTATACGCTAATCGTCTGTCCCCCAAGACAGACAATTTTATTTGCCCTTAATAACTAACTTGATATAAAAGGATTAAAAGTGCCTGCTGAGCACACTGATAGGCATCTATCAAACACATTTCTGTGTGTCTGATTCCTAAGCTGAGAGATATGCCATGAACTTAAGCCTCTATGAAACAATACAGAAAAGCAGTAGCCAAGGATCTTGTGCTATCATACTGATTTACTTTGAAAGGGTGTAACACTAGATGAAAGACAACTCCTGCCTCACAAAATTAAAGCCACAGAAGTCTGTAACTTGCTAACCTAAAGTGTGAGTTGTCCTCGCTTTTCCACGATAAAAGGAATTTGACAAATGTTAAATTACTGGGACAAGTTTTAGTTCTGGAATATAAGAGCACATGATTGAAGAAACTGAAAAAGGGAAGCATCCTGTTGTCTCTGAAACTGCTTATATTGTAAAAGCAGAAGCACAAAGGCATTCCAAACAACAAAGAAGATATTCTATGTCAGGGTGCATGGTAATTACCCTTGCTCTCAGTTCAGAACCAGACATCAATTTGGGAAAGCTCAAGTAGACTTCCTGTCCTTTCCCAATCATGCACTCTTGAGAGCACTAGTCTTTGCTGATGTATTTACTGAGAAACTGGGCAGCAATTCCTTGTGCTTAGACTTAAGGAAAAGGTGATTTTATGGCAACCAAATACCAACATTTGGTTCAGAATCAGGATGCTTCACAATAGACCCAGCAGGCTTCCTGATTGCAATACTTACTCCCATCACAGCAGACTGAGGCTACAGCTCTCTCTCCTACATATTTATTTCACGGGGTTTGGTCTTTGTGCAGTACACATCTTTTGGGGAGCAGACTGTCCCATCTAAAAGCTGTTTTCAGAAGTGACCTTGGCATTGGATAATTTTTTTAGACCAACAGTGGAGCTCAATGCAAATAATGCCCCTGCTTGCTGGAGGTCAGCACACGTCATTCAAGTGCTCCATTCTCTGCTCAGATGAGGCACCGCCTCAAACTAAATGGCCAAGTGATTGGTTCAGCCTGTGTTGCTAGAAACAAATTACTGTGCATTTTCACTTCAGCAGAGACAGTAACAGACAGCTGGGGTTACAGCCTTATTGACTGGCCTAGGTGTTTGCAGAGGGAATATTTACCAACAGCATTTACTTAGTTCTGTTGAAATGAATACAAACAAGTGTGGAAGTTCACATCAGCAATTAGCCCACTTGACAATACTTCTTAAACAAATAACACAGCATTGCTTTCAAGAATGGCTTATTTAAGGTAAGTTCCTGAAAAAAAGTAAAAAGCCTTTTGTTGACCTTCACCAGATCTTGGTTGTAAAGGAATGCACACCAGTGAACATTAAGTTCTCTGAGAAATGTGAATCTGGATATCTCAAGGATACAGAACTTAGGGTTCTGCAGAAATTTCAGTTCAGAAAATAAAATCATAGCTCATGGATTCACCAAAAATGTTTGAGAACTAAACAATTTTTTTTTTTAAATCCAAAATGTATGGCACAAACTCAAGACAGAAAATTTGGCTTTAATTCCACTCTGTATCCAAAGGGATTTGACCTTAAATCCCTGAGAAGAATGCCCTAGTTCCAGTGGAGTTGAAGCTGAACATTAACAGTCTCCCTGATGATATACTCCAGCATTTATAAAATACATTTACGCATACACTTTTTTCAGGTTTTTTTCTCCCTTCATTGTAGATACTGAAAATCAATTGTTTTGTAACCCAGAAGGTCTCCCAAACCATCACGTATGAACAGTGTATGACAGGAGGAACTCAAATTCAGTGTGACCAGAAATAAACAATTGCCAGTTGTTTGACTATGATCAAAAATGTAGGAAAAAACGGAATTCAGAATTTCTATTATGTACTGAGCCTGATACTGTGTCTCAGATCAACAATGAGTGAGGAGCATGTGCAGGTCCTTCCCCAGACCCAAACAATCACTGTGGTTTAGAAGACACCCCCTCACAGGACAGGTGATTGTTTCAACAGAGCTTGGTAATTTCTGCAGTGATAGAGGCTTGACATTGGGAGGTACTGTCTGCTGGCAAATGGAAGCAGTATCTTTTTAAAGTGTCTCTTAAAATCTTCTCCCTTGACTTTTGACTTCCAAATGATGTGCTATGCTCCCCTATTGCTCTGCTAGTGTTTGATTAGCTTTTGGGAAATGCCAGCCTGTTTCTGCTTCAATGCCTTTGTCTAAAACCTTGAATTATCTTCCCTAGTTGTCTCAAAAAGCTATTTCCTAACCTAATGTGGTTTATTAATCTGCTGCATTACTGGCAAAGCAAACAGAATATTAAGTGGGATACTTCAGCAGCGTCTGGCAGTACAAAGTATCTGGGAAATACTTGAAGTTGTTCTGAACCATAACATATTTCCTCAGCTTTTTCACTGCAGAATTCAATAAACTTGGTCTCTGAACAAAACTCACAGTATCTTAAAGACTGGAATGCGTACCATGATTTTCCAGTGCCTATTAGCTTAGTCCATCTATTTTTATTCCAAAATGCAAATGGGGTAGAAGGCATTACTATGGGTATAAGTTTTATGAGTAAAATTATTCCTTGAAGAAATTTTTTTGTTAAGCTATGGCCCTGTGGTCAGACAAGGCTGCTGGAGAAAGGATGCAAAGAAATCTAGTCTTGGGGCATAACATAATGCTGCTTGCTCAGAGAAATGCCAGTCTCGTAAAAGCCAAGTCTTTCTGACAGAAACACAGCTAAGAATTTCAGTTTTGTTTGGACATCAGGTCTTCCCTCTCCAGAAGATTTAGCCATCTGCATAAAGCACACTCATTGCACACCACTACCCTTTCCGAAAAGTAACTTTTGAGACGCTGACCTCAGGGTCACCGCACCTCCTGTTCCCAGGAGTAAGCGCACACAGTTACTGATGTGTTTGCTGATTGTGTCTCAGCTGACTGGTGCAACACCACACCAGTGCAAACTCACAAAACGCTTCCTGACACCAGGCACCTCCTCCTGGCTGCTCAGGTCATACCAGCACATGACCCATGAGACAGGGATTTACAAGAAAAATGAAACATTAGAGGAATACTGAGGAAAAAAGACGACAGAAAGAACACACCTAGGAATCAAAAAGACTTTTGTATGGGAGTCAGCTGGCGACAATGGCCTCCGTTTATCTGTCTACACCTGATATGCCTCACATTAAGACTTCGGGAAGTTTTTCTTTTTAGGTTATTCCTCCAGCAAATCTCCAACAAACCAACTGTCATTACATTAGAGTAGTATACTATACAAATTTCTTGTGAGATACCGAAAGTTTCCATGAAGCAATTAAATAAGAGATGCTTTCATCCTACCTTAGCAACGTGAGTCTGCCTCTTTCTGCATCTTCTGTGTTGCTTGCCTGTGTAGAGAAAAGAAACAGAATGTACAAGGCTGGGTTTCAATTCCAGACCAGTTTGGTCACTGCTCAGCTGTGCTTTCTTGGCTATTTTCAGGAGGATAAACAACACTTCTGGCTCTTCTAAGCATTTGTAATGTTCTTATAGTCAAGGCCTTAGCGCAGCCCTGGTGAGGGATTTAGGAATGCTGACAGAATCCTAATAAAAAAACACACCGGAGGTCATTCAGGAATCAAAGGTCATCCACAAGGTCTGGTGTCATCCTGAGTCACAGGTCATTGCAAAAGTGCAGTGGTCTTTCAGGGTCAAAGGTCACTGAAAAGTCATAATGGGCTCAAAATGTTGCCAAAAACTCACAATTCATGCAGAACTCAAAGGTCACCCATGTTGTCAGAGGTAACAGAAAAAGTCAAGTGGCCACTCAAAGGCATCCAAAGGGTCAGAGGTTGTCAAAAATGTCATGTATTCCATGTATTAAATTCCCTTCTGCTCAGGGTACCCACAATTCTACACAATATAAGAGCTGTGATAACCTTGTAATAGGTAAATATTACAACAAATCAAAGATGCAAATATAAAACAGCAAGAGCTCATAGTTGAATACAGGCGACATCTATAACAAACACCAAAGCAGACACATGGGAAGGATTTTAAAGGCCTTTCCCCAAACCAACTAAAGATTTTCCCATTTAAAACTGAACTAAGTTTTCCCTTTGAAGGACCTCAGTGGTGCTATTTTAAATTTAAGAGATAATAGAGTTTTGAATCAGATCTTGTGTTATCTGGACCCCAGACAGTTAATGATGCAATTGGAAACTGGAAAAACTATTCTAGTTTGATATCCTTTTCACTTTTTATCCTTTTGTCCCTTGTGATTTTTCCTGCCTCAGTGCTATAACCTAAACTCGAAAATTAGGAAATTACAAATATTCACCAGCTTGTAGTATAGACACAGAAGTCTTATTGCAATGACATCTGTTACATCTGTCATGTAGTTATCGTGTAACAATGAAATAGCCCTACCTAATTGGAGCTACCCCGGAGGAACTTGTCCTGCAAAAAAAGCTATCAAGTAACCTTCTATTAACTCAAGCAACCTTAGAATAATTATCATGAAAATGCAAAACTTCTGACTTAGTCCCAACTCAGGGATACACACGTGCTTAATTCCAAGAACTCGATATGCTGAGCAGGCTGGCAAGCACTGAACTGCCTTGTTAAATAAAGCAAGACCCAAATCTCACACACACACAAAGCACTCAGTGCCTGCCAAGAGGAATTTCATGCACAGTGCTGAACTACACCACTTCCGTTCATTTACAAGCCTAACATTGATAATGCTCAGCTGAAAAGGAAGATAATGAGCTCAAGAGCTCTCAGACCAATGGGATGGCAGGTGAGAATGCCCACCTGGAATCCCGTGTCTCTTCACTTGCTTTCTTTGCTCTCCTGCCCTAATACATGCACATAAATTCCAGTTTCACTACCCATTTCCTGGCTGGAAATAAGAAGTTGCAGCTTTTAATCCTGTTGCCCCACAGTACCAGTTCTCACTTTCCAGCATCACAGGATGCTGGGTTTACCAGCCCATACACCTGTCTGAGCACTGCAGACGCTCTGGGGCAAGGAAAACTCCTCCTCAGGAATTCCTGAGGTCTCTTCTATCTTGAGTTCTTCCACAACCATAAAGCCAGGGATGTCCCCTGCAAACTCCAGTGAGTCAGTGCATTTAATTCCACCCCGTACAGCCGCCTTATTTTATTCTGGACTTGTTCCAATATTTTGTTAAACATTTGGGGGTTTATTCTAGGCCTCCCCTTCCCCTGCAGTGGCTACAGGTCCCCTGCATTAAAGAGTCAGCATTATTTTTGTTCAAATTCCCTCTTGAAACATCATCTTTTCATTATTGCATGGTCTTCACTGGAACCTTTTCGACAGGAGGCACAGTTTTCTTCCTGAACTTGAGAATACTAAGCAAAAAACCCAGCTCTCTGTAGAAGTGGCACAGCTATGAACACAAAGCACACACAGCTTCATTGCTTATGACACTGCACCCTAAACACATATCACTGGTTTTTAATCTCGCACGGATTTCTGCATGACAGCAAAGATTTCTCTGGGGATCTTTGCAGTTAGTTAGTGTAAGAAATTGCTCTAATTAACAACTCATTCAAAATTTAAAAATACATCCCTTGTAGCCAAGGAATCTGGAACTACAGAAAAGAACAGGTCTGCAAAATAAATGTTTTGTATCTGATGAAGCCAAACAAACATGTTGGTTTTTTTTCCTTTCCATTTTAAAGTTAGGCTTTGGGTCTAAAATTTTTTTATTCTTTCACTAATGGTTAACCCATTGCAGGATGCTTCACAAAGCTGTTGCACATTGCATTTAACCAAACTGCTCTTTGAATGGAGGGTGAAATACGCCAAAGAAGAGTAATTTCTTTGACAGCACTCTTTGAAGTAAAAAACCACAATGCAAAAGGTTCATTTCAATCAGTACAGTGAGGCAGTACACAATAAAACTTTCACACTTTCTATAACCATAGATTTTCTAATGCAAGTGAGATTTCTAGGATCCCTCAAGTCTCTAAATAAGGGGTCATTTTTGATCTGAAGTTTGCATACTAATGTTTTTTCCTACCTCCATCCAATTAAAAAGAAGTACAACTGCAATAGCATCAGGGCTGACTTGGTTTTGAACACCATAAGCTAAACTCTAATCTGGGAAGCCTGTAGATAAATGAAATGTTATCCCTGTTAGCAATAATTTAGTGCAGCCTTGTTTGGGAAAGAGACATAATGAAATGCTTTGGAAACAAATTTCACTGCTTAGAAATACAGAAACCACCAGACACCAAAACATTAATGCCAAGTGTTTGGGCATGGACACATCATACAGAAGAGAGCCTAGATCCTACCCCACAGACTTTTCAAGGTATTGCATTGTGTGTCATCTTCTCCACCTTTTGAGAAACTCTTAAACCACTTCTGGCAAAAAAATCTGGAGAATCTGCTCTCCTTCATAAGCTGTGATTAATTACCAAAAAGCTGTGGGAGCCTGACAAAGCTCTCCATGCAGGTAGGCACTGCTACCAAAGTTGCCTCCTTAAAGAAAAGCAGTGTTAACCTGCTGGGCATTTGAAAAAACACCTTCATCACCAGACTTCATCTGCACAGCAGCGTTTACATCTCCATCCCCACCTGCTATTGCCTTCCGTTATTTCCAGGGCCAATCATCCCACTCCACCGAACTCTGGCAAGGGGGAGCTGCTGTGAGTGCAGTGCCAGAGCAGCAGCTCATGGAGCGAGCTGCCTCAGTAGACTGACCATCAGCAGGGACACCCATACACCAGGGATTGCAGCACACCTGGGATCTGCTTGGTGATGGAAAACAGAAGCAAAAAGGGAGCATGGCTAAAACCAGCTCCCAGGAAACTTATAAATTCAAATTTTGCGGTTTCTCTTGTTTACCCAGCAATAAGGACTGAAAGAGGCTATTTCTTTTCCTGCAAAAAGAAGACCGCAGCCTTCTGCACAACCCCTCTTGGAACACATGCCATTGTTCAGCAGATAAGAGAAAATCAGAACTGCATTCACAGCTATTTGGTACTATTTAACTTAAATAACAGAGAGGGCAAAAGAGAGTCAGTCCCAAATGGTGGCATGTAGGGAAAACCATTCTGCTACATTAAAGATGTGCTTTTAATTAACTTCTCTCTGAATGATTATAATTAAAGATTTTACCACAGGTCTTCTTAGCATAATTACCTTCTATTTCCTTGCACAGTGCACATTCCCAGGAAATGGGAATAGAGATTATTTCTTAATTTAAATACTTCCTCAATTATTTTAAAAGTTATTGCCTTTTAATTGTTTTATTATTGTGATCTTCTTTGTGCTTTTTTGGTCCTTCTCTGATTCTTACAGGCTTTTCCAAGACCTCAGAAATAGCTTTCAAGTAGTCAGGTGCAATTGTGAGCAGTTAACAAATTATGGGTTGCATTTTATTATGTTTGGATTCAGGAAAACAAGTTCATAAAGAGAGTTATAAACTCACTTTTGGACTTGGGAATAAATGGCTCGTTTTCATCACTGGTGCTGCACATATGGTGTGAATTTTTTTCAGTTTTGTTGCACAGATTGGTGTTTCCTTTACTGTTGCATTTGTATGCAGGTCTCAGCAAATGGCCTTGTTGCGCATCAGCTGTTGCAATGCGTGCTGAATATAAAAGATTAAGCAGCTATCCTGATTTATAAAAGATTAAGCAGCTATCCTGATTTATTTGAAGACTAATTGTGCGGATCAGTGCATTCAGCAGCGATTCCTTGGTTTCCTATCGATACTTCCACTGATAATACAAAGACGCATTGGGAACTGGCAATTGGAAAACAGGCCAAGGGAAACATCCCCTGCTTCCCCTGCACTGCACAGATACACTGGGTCACATTTTCCCCATCAGCCTGAGATTCCCACTGCAGCACGTTATCAAAAGAGAAAGATGGAGGTGGCTGAAGACAGGATTGCGTGAAGGAAGCGGGAGAATAACGCACAGAGGAGATGGCTTTAAGGCAGAGCCCTGCCCTCTCCTGTATCAGCTCCTGCCAGCTCTGCAGAGGCTTTTAGTATGCAAGATTTGGTTCTGAAATTCCTCTTACCTGTATTCTCCAGCCCAGGGAAAACAAACAGCAATAACCCAAGAATAAACAGGATCATTCATCTTTTCCTTATTCTTATCACTGATGATGTTATCTTTACACTGAAATATTATCCAGCCAGAGGCAGTCTTTGGAAACCAAAGATGCCCTTGAAGTAGCACCCCTTGAGACAAAGCACCAGCATCAAATGGAGTTTTTGCTGGTTCCAGCTTAACAGGTGGAGTCTCTGGTGCTGATATCACATTCACAGAGCTACCAGTGTTCAGCCCAGCTAAGAAGTCATTGGCAAAGAGTTCCCCACATTGCTGCATCTGTGTGCATCAGGGTAGTAGCAGACAGACAGATGAGTGAGGCTGTGGGCTCACCAGCACATGACACAGCATTGCAGACCCTGACCTTCCAGCCACAAGTTCCTATTTAATATTTAAATTCAATATACATGTGCGAAAAAGGCATTTGGAAGTTACGACACTGTAAATCTAATGCCATCTAATGCCTTTATTCTAGTCTCCATCAGCCCCCAAAAAGGCATTCTATATGTGACCATCGACAACAATTCAGCTACCTCTGTAGCTATGGTAATAAAATTTTCATAGTAATTAATGCTAGTAATCCAAGTATTGCTAAGTAAGTCACCATGTGCTTTTTGGGTTTGTCTTTCTATGTTAAGGAAATCAACAGACAGAGAATTGAGGGGGGAAAAAAGCTGTTTCCAACCTGACAGTATTTGGAAGTAAATAAAGAAAAGAGAATTTTCCATCAGTTGCCATTTGGGACTCCAACTCCTCTTTCCTTTCATTAAAACTCCTCCTCAAGATTGAGTATCTATCTATAACTAGATAAAAATTCAGCCTTCTTTGAAACTAACTTTGGGATTTCTGTGTGTGAGCTTTCAAAGAAAGGCAGAAAAATTCTGTTTATTTAGACTTCTGTTCAGAAAAAGACCTTGTTACTGTTGGCTTTTACCAAGACAGCCTTGAGCATACACAGCTTTTGCCAAGAAACACTGAGATTCTTCCTTGTAGAGTAATTCCCAAGCTTTTGGCTGTCTTGTTCCCACAGTGCTCCATCAGCAGCAGAACTGAATAAAATCGGTTCTGTTTATGTAAGAACAGATATTAATAGAGCCCATGCATGTTTCCACTGCTTGCCCTGCCAGGACACACAAAATGACCATTTAGTGAACACGTGAAACCTTCTGTTAAGTGGCCACTGAGGTGAGCCAGGTTAAAATAGAAAGCAGAATTTTCACTGGTGATTAATTCTGGAGGCACAAATAAGAAGTAAAGCAACATAAATCACATCGAAAGTAAGTAATAAGTCTAGATTTCAAGAATTTCAAAAGTTTAGCCCTACAGAGTTTACATTCTACCTACATTTTCCATCAGTGTTACCCCTACCTTGCTCAGTATGTGCTAGAGGAAATCTGTATTTAGTGCACTGTATAGCAAAAAAAAGTAATACAAACTCGAGAGAGCTGCTGAACATCCTGCCCCTACCTGTGCATCCCATTCTCAGTGCTTCTCCTTGTTCCACTGGGAACACTTGCCTGAGGCAGGTATGCAAGAAGCACTTTGGCAGTGCCCCTGCTGAGTCAAAACTCAGATTTCACTCCACTTCTTCTTAGGCTGAGGAACAAGGTAAGGAGATGAACCCAAAGTTACGAGTCAGTTACCAGGTTTAATCCTTCCACTGCCCACTCAGCAACCTGGCTCAAATCTGTCTCCCTGACTTATGCCAGCAGCTTGCATCGCTCATCTTCCCTGCTCCCAGGAGCAGCCAAGCTTCCAACACAAACATCCCAGAGCAGTGTAACATTTCATCTGACAAAGAGGAGCACAAAAGCTGGGGAAGCAGCACCCCTATTTTCTGCTCCCCTGTGGGTAGTGCACAAGAGCCAGTTGTAAGTCACTTCTCTCCCACAGCATGGGGAAGGGAAGGAAGGATGAGCAACAGGTCCCTGGAGGCAAGTTTTGGCAAGGCAGGAGAAGCAAAGTACAACAGTAAGTGCCTCTCTGCAAGGAAGGGTTGCAATCACTAACCAGGACTGCAGGAGCTGAGGTGGCCCCAGGAATGCCCTAAACATCCAGCCACCTTTACCCCAGAGACACCATGTGCCTGTAGAGACGTCTACCAACATAGCAACAACTGTGGGAACACCCTAAAATTACTGTGAACTACAGAACTCAGAAGAAATTCGGGCTTGTGTGAAAAAGCTTTCACAATACTCTCCATAGTGGAGTAAAACAAGCTGCGATTGGCGCATCTCAGACTTCTATAAGGAGTCTTTTCTCTCTTCTGGGATTGCTAGCAGCTGCATGTGATCGGTGTCAAGCCTTCGCCATGCTCCCACGTTGGGCTGTCCTGCTGATGGGCAAGGGCTTTGTTGTGCATGCCTGCAGAGACACTGCAAGCAGGGCTTTCTGCAAAGGAACTGCTGTCACTGCCCGGAATGCAGCTCATGGAGACAGACAACTTGGAGACGTGGCAACTCTTTGGCTTCTCAAGAATTACAAGCAGCCAACAAACAATACTTATTTTATATTCAGATCCAAATGAATACCATCCCAAAGCAAGTGGTTTTAGAACGTTTGAGGAAGATCTCCAGCACACACAGATTTTGAGAATATATATTGACATTCTGTAGGGCAATCCAGGAAAAGTAACTTGAGCAGAGCTGGCAGGGAAACCCAGCTCTCTTTGACATGCAAGCTCACAGAGTGGTTAAAAAGGAAAGCTGAGATGGGTTGGAAGAGATTTAAGTTCTAATACAGAATGTGCACTGTGTTGTGGAAGTGTAAAACAGGTAGCTAATGAAAAAAGGAATCTGGGGAAAAAAACAAAGGGAACGTGGGGGGAAGTGCTGGAAAACTATCTTCACTCTTTCAGGTTAATCCTGACAGTATTGTCATAATTTCATCTTTTACCAATTCCTCTTTCTTGTTGAAAAAGCTAAAATTCCCACACAAATTCACAGAGAAATACTGGTAGTAAGGCTGAGGCCAGACAAGCTACCTTGGCTTATTTGACTTAATTACAAGATTTTTATAGGGGATATTTGAAATGTTTAAAAGTTGTAAAGGATATATTTAAACTGTCTTCAGAAGGCCAGTGCCTAAAAGCAAAATTTAACATGCATGAACATTTTCAAGGGGCATGTTGGTGAAATCCTCACTTTGCCCTGTTTCTCAGCACCACTGCCTTTGTTCTCTCACCAGTCCACTGATGTAAAAGAACATCTCTGAGCCTGCATTAATACAAGTACAGAAACATCCTGGGTCCAGGAGCAACAGCGCACAGAGGGTGTCTGTCCTGCTCCCCATCTCTTACCCACTAGACACAAGCAAAACACAGCTGAGGGCTTCACAGAGGGATACATTTTCTCTCCTCTTTTTGCTCAAGACAAGAACAGCGGGGATTGCTTTTTTTATTATGAAGTTCTGGACTTCAATCCGCTGAGCACAAGGTGATACCAAGCACTGGTATCATCCCTGCACTCATCCTTACTGAAAACAGAATGGCATCTGTAAGAACAGCGTATTTGCACTGACAGCATTATTGTGCTGAGAGCCAAGTGGAAAACCAGATCTCTGAGATTTTGTTCTTCTCATTGAATGAGACTCATTATCAGTTCAGTTGTGATTAAAAATTTCATCAAGGACATAATAAATAATTCCCAGAAAAGTGTTATCAAACTTTGCATACAGATGTACTCATTTTCTACTTTAATGAATTTATACTCCCCACCTAAAAGCAGGCCTGGCTGAACAACTGCCTTCGACCCACACTGGTGAAGCAAAAATCATGTGGTAAAGAGCACTGAGTCAGCAAAAGCTTGCCAGAGCTACTGAGACTGCAGGTATGCACTTCAATGCTGCCCTCACACAGGTGAAGACTCAGAAAAACTTCAGCAGAGATAAGGTAGTTCAGGAATAATCTGACTTCTCCAAGGGGGGAAAAAAGTCCTTGAAACTAATTACTCTTGCAGCTACTTTGGTGGCATCAAAGACTGGAAAACATCAAATATAGTGGCAGCAGAAAGAATCCATCCCTGTGGTATCACTACATGTTACAGAAGAATTTAACCAGCTGGTGAAGAAAAACTTGAAAAGGGATATGGAAACATAGTATTAAAAAATGCATACATCATATTGAACCATTAATTCAACTCATTCTGCAGTGTGCCTGTGTCTGCCAGTGCTGCAGTTAATAGAGAGAACATGAAACTCAGAATGCAATTAAGTCTTGGGAGAAGCACAGTTGGAGGCTGTGGCAGTTTCTATGGCAACCTGAAAGGCTCCAGACTAGTAACAGGAGATTAACTTAAAGGCAAGATAAGTACGTAAATATAGCTCTCATTTACCATATTCTCTGCTTCCAAATGGGCCATGTGTTTTCAATCTGAACAATACAGATATGCAGTCAGATCCTACTTGCTATTAACTAGGGCAAAAATAGCCTTTAAAAACACCCTGTTATAAAATATTCTGACAATTTTAGAACAGGGAAATCATCTAAACTCCACTAATTAATTCAATCAAAATGGAAAGCACTGAACTTGAATGCTGCCAGGAGATTAGAACAAGGCTTCAGGATACAGAACATGACAGCCATAATAAGAGTTTGCTGATGTCAACACACTGTACGCACATGAACAAATCCTCTTGACGTGTTTTTCTGGATTACGCCTCAGATCAGGTTTTAAGTCTTCAAAAGAGTGAGGGCAAGATTAAGAAGAATTTTTTAAGCACTACAGACCTTTTTTCTTTCCTTTTCTTCTTAAAATATTCTCTTCAGTAAGAAAGGATATATCAAAGAAACCTCATCCAATATTTTCCCTGGCATTTTGGAGCTTTCATTCAAAGGTTCAGCTGAGACTGCAGTCACGCTTTTGAATTCCTGTCCACCTTAGTTACAATTTTTTTTTTTAAAGTGCATTAAAGAGAGGCCACAACCCTAGTGGCCACAACCCTAGTGGAGTCAGTTGCTCTGAACTTGTTTTACTCCATCATTTAAAAACAACTGGTACATGCATAACACATTGAGGAACACGTATGGATCCAGGAAACAAAGGTGGGGAGAACACTCCCAGAGGAACCGAAAGGAGTTAAATTAGCTAAATTAGCAGTTAAATTAGCAGCCACATTAGCTAAATTACTAGTCTAACGTGATTTAACCCTCTCCTGAGTACAACAGAGCTCGCACTGGCAACCCTGCACAGGTTCTGTGAGCATCAGATTCAGGAAAGGAAAATAGCACCACCCCTACTACACTCTTACCTAGTGAATTAACCAAATGCATGGTCAATTCATAAGGTCTTCCAAGGATTGCTGGGGAATTACACAAGTCCCTGGGGCTGACCCAACCACGCCTTCAAACACTCATGCACGTCTACTTACATGGTGAGCGTTTTTGGTTGGAATTTGTCGACTTGCTGTCTGTCTGAGGAAAGAATGCAGACACTGTGTGAAAATGTCAAAAAGTCACTGTTACGTAATTCAAACGAGCGTTCCACTTCACTGAAGGTGCTCCAACCTGCCCATGATATCTAAGCACCACCTAGAGTGGTGAGCCTGGCATAGCATTAGTACAGGCTGGACTCTAGGATCTTGGAGGTCTTTTCCAAACTTACTGATTCCGTGATTCTGTTCACAATGGAACCTGTGCTCTGCATCTGCTCCGGTGTGAATTTGAACGTGCAGAACAGAAGAAAACAGTAAACTGTTATTTTTTGTCAAGAGAGGGCTTTGGGGTGACCTAGTTTTGCCCTTTCAGCACTTAAAAGGAGCCCACAAGAGAGATGGAGAGAAACTTTTTACAAGAGCGCATAGTGATAGGACAGAAGGAGGAATGGCTCCATAATGAAAGGGAACAGGTTTCCCTTCCTAGGGGGGAAAAAAAGTAAAAAAATAATCAAACCAGACCACAAAAAATCCCCAAAACCAAAACAAAAATCCTTGCTTTGCAATAAGACCTACAGAAGCAGTCTGAGATGCACTGAAGAAGGGAAGAAATTTTGCCACCCTCTCTACGAGGGACAGAATACATCACCTCCATCAGTATAAAAACTAATTTATAAAGAGGTGACTTCTCTTTCCTTTAGAGTCATTTTAGACCACAAACCAATAGTTTATAAAGCGTGAAGTGTGTTGGAGTAGTAAAAAATTTCCTTCCATTGGTTTTAATTTCACAAGGAAAGGGAAATAAAAATCTCTAAATAAAAATAAAGATTGTCTCCAATGCCAAGTATTTGTTCTGCTTTGTAACCTCAGTGGTTTCTAAGAGGCGTATAAAACACTGACTTTCAAGAAAAAGGATTGGTAGAGAAGGCAAAGGGAAAAACTCAAGGGGAATACCTAAAGACCTTGTTTCCAGATTTAATATTCTGTTCAGAGTAGAAAAGCTGCAACAGGGTGGGATGAGGACACCACACTCAACTTCTTCATTGAAGTGTAAGTTGTTGTCAAATAATTAATTTTTCCTTCTGTTTTCCATTACTTTCTTTTTTTTCTCCCTTTCAACTGATTAAAAAGCCACAGTTGAAGACTATGCAGAGACAGCAGCAACCCTTCAACTCTGAAACTCATTTCGACTGAAGAAATCCAAAGCTATACAAAAATTTCAGAGAAGGAAAGATCATGTATTGTAGCATCCATTAAGCGAGAAGTTGTTGAAGAGATCCATCGTTGCCCTCAGTATTCTTAGGAGCTGACATGTCCTGTAATTGAAGTTACCATATCCCACTTTGAAGAGTTCCTTTTCTCTTTCTGGAGTGGCTGTGGCAGTGCCAAGATCCTCAGGAGAGACAGCTTAATAAGAATATTAAAAAATGCTGCTTTCCTTTTCTGCACATAAAATTTTATTTTGTCTTTGATTTGAACTCAATGTGAACTTCTCTACTTTGAAGAAGTAAAATAGGTTTCACTGGAGGAAAACGTAAGAATAACTTAGTGTGTGTCTCAGTGAAAACTCTCAGCAAAGGGTTTAAGAACAGAAATTAGAGCAAAGATTTGCCAAGTTGTTTGGGGGAGGGGGTTGTTTGTTTTGTTGGGGGTTTGGTTGGTTGGTTTGGTGTTTGTTTTGGGGTTTTCGTATTTTTTTAAATTGTGGTTTAGCAAATCCCTAAGCACACTTTTCAGGAATAACATATCTGTGAATTTCAAGCATACAAAGGAATTAATCTCCTCCCTGTTTTACTATAATGAAGCAAACTGACTTCACAAAGAATGACATGGATCCGCATTTGCTGTAGACATTGGAAACAAAGAAACTTTACAAGGAATAACATTTTCATGGATCTGGCTTTAAATTTCATCTCCTTAACCTCTCTCTGGTCAGAAAGTGCAATGACTGTTACTATGTGAATACATGGAGTAAGAAATGCTGGGAAAGAAGTCAACAGTGTCTGCTGCTGCTAATATTTAACTCCTGCTCTGGACAGACACAGGAAATTTTGGTAAAATACACAAATTGCTGAGGAGAGAAGGGTTCAGCTCTCTGATTAGAATATAACAACTTGCAGATCTGTAAACAGCAGTTTTCACAAGTTCTTTAAGCTTCCAACATGAGCCATGCTTGGTGGTCGCAAAGGGTAATTAAACAGATACAGCTCTTTGCTGTTCTGCAGCCCATTTAATACTAATTTTAAACACAGTTTCTCTTCCTCTTCTCCCAGCCTCCACCCCAATCAGCATTTGGAAGCTTGGAAGGCATCATGGAATATAAATGATCAGCAAAATAGCCAGGAATTAGACTAAACATTATTGACATCAAAGCAAGAGTTGGAAGAAAAGTAAAGCAGCAGATCAGATATTTAACCAAGGAAATATTTCGTTCATGCATCATTTCTTGCGATTAAGTGGTAGATTGCTGGCTATACTTTCCTAGTTAAAATATGCAAAACACAAACATATTTTTATAGCTACTGTATGGTTTTGAGTTACAATCTGCTCCCTGTATCCCAATCCAGCTCACTTGATTATTTCTGCATAGTCCTCTTGTATTGACCAAGGAAAAGGTTATGAAGGTCAAAGTTTTCCAGGGAATTCCCAGAGAGTCTGCAAATAAAATTAGAAATTAGGGAACTAAAATATATAACTAAAGGGTTCTAAATCACAATTTCTTCACTTGATCTCCCCTACAGCGCTATGAAAATACTAAAGCCATTGTATAGAACACGGATAGATCAAATGTTTCTTTTTGGTTTCTTTCATTTTTTTTCTCTTTAAAGTAATTTTTTTTTCCTGTCAATGTAGTCCCATTCAGCCTAATGTCTTTGGTGAAGGGTAAAAGGATACACACAAGAATCCTAAAGCTACAGAACTCAGAGGCTGTAAAGAACTCCCTATAACATCCTCTGTCCTACTCAGACCTTTACTCGTGCAGCTTTCCCCCAGCCCTGCCTGCAGGGTTTGCACAGGGATCCGCCTTTCCCTAACCCCTCTCCGACACATGCCGGACAGAGGTCCCAGCAGCTCTCATTTTGCAAACCTCGGCCTCTCTTGGCCACTCCATGGGCAAGAAGGGGCAGAGCTCAATTTAAGCTGTAGAAGATTTGGCTCCCTGCTCTGCCCAGATTTCCATGCACATGAGCTACCCAAAAGCTGAGCTCCTGTGGCTGCTCTCCCAGTGACACCAGCAGCTCCCAGGCAAAGTTCCAGTTGCATACTGGAAGCAACAGCAGATCAAACAGCAGGAACCCCTCACATATTTCCTTTTCCTAGTAGCTTCCAGAAAAAGTCAGTCCTGAGCAGCATCCTTTAGCACAACCATCTCCAGGCACAGCTGACCAACCCAGCACTTGGCAGAAAAGCCTAAGGCCCACACTAGGATTCCTTCACCAGTCAAAATCCTTGTGAGCACATCTGCAGTCCCCTGGGAATAGGGCAACATCTAATTAAAACAGATGGTCAGTGAAAATCCAAAGGTCAGGATTAAAGTTGCTGGCAGAAACTCAGCTTCAAGCATCCATCTAAATTACGAACTACAGAAGCCAACTCATGCATGCAAAGCCAACTGCAGAACTGTTTCCTTAAATTAAAAATGATCTTGGAATGCTTTTTCCACTTATTCCCAAGTCCCCAGGTTTTTTCCAA
Source organism: Dasyornis broadbenti (assembly GCA_013397935.1). Lineage (NCBI taxonomy): Eukaryota > Metazoa > Chordata > Aves > Passeriformes > Dasyornithidae > Dasyornis > Dasyornis broadbenti. The sequence continues at coordinate 200,311 of VZRN01000341.1, read as the reverse complement.
AAAAAATTTTTTAGAAGATGTATCAGTAAATCAAGACAGCTTCGACTTAGCTTTTCTAACCACAGACCCCAGGGAACAGGTGTAGCACGCAACTTCCTCTCCCAGTTCCTTTTGTTTCTTTCCTTTTGTTTCTCATATTTTTTTTTGCTCAGTTGCACTTGTATTTTTATTACAGGCGTATTTCATCCCTTCCCTCTCATAACAGAATAAAAAGGTACCCAGCATTGGATAGTCCTGGAAACTATCTAGCAAAAATGCTGACTCATTAACATGCATTTCCATTTTTACTTGAAGCAAATAAATTAAACACTGCAGGCTGCACTCTACGGCAGAAAAGCAAATAAACTGGGAGAGGGGGAAGCTGCATTAGGCTCTAAAGTGCTCGTGTCCTTTCAGGATTCAGCCAAGTCTTTCTGCATGCAAGGCGATAAGTGCTGCCCTATTCTTCTTTCAATTGGTGTTTAAGTGCTTAAGGATGTTTGCGTATTTGCTAGAGTAGGTGAAATAAACTCATTAAAGAGGAACAAAGCAGTCTAGGAACTGGCGGGTGTGGGAGAGGCAGCTTGAGGGGAAACTGTGCATTCACAACATGCCTATTAAATTCACTGTTGCACAGCTCTGTAACTAAGTACAATTAAATGAACTACAATTAACTACTGTTAAAAAAAAAGTTAGATCTTTTTATTTTCTCTGGGGTTTTTTTTTGAAAGTGGGGTTTTTAAAAAGTTTTATTTTAGTCTACATTTCTCTAATGTTTTTCTGAAAACATGTAAGGAAGGTGACACAAACAAAAAATAAAAAAGGCTTGCATTTCATAATGGTTTGGAGGTGAATTCATACCCTTCCTTCATGCCTTTCTGATATCAATTAATTATCTGAGGAAGGAACAGGCTGATGCCCTGACACACTACAAAAATAGAAATGTAATACCTAATTTTAAGATAGCTTCTGAGAACGCATTAAAGGGTTATGTTCAAAGGAAAGAACAGCTCGGGAGTGAAAGAGAACAATGCTGACACCACGTGGAAGAAAACGCTGCTGGCTCCTTCCTCTGCTGCTACCTTGAGATGCCTGAAAATCTTAAGAGTTGCAAGTTTTGGGGTCAGGTGTTGTGGTAAGTATTTCAAACATCAGAAGAAGATCACACAAATCCTCTGAAAGAAAAGATCTGTGTTGTTGGTCTAATGGGTACACCAGCATATTAATTATAACCCTGTTCCTTGCGGTGTAGCTGATGTTTGTAAGCAAAGCAACTGGCTGTGAATACAGCAGGTATTGCTCTCCTTCACAAACTGCAGACAAACTTCCTTAATCTGTGATCTATGTAAATGCTGTGAGTCCAACTACGGTGGGAGCTTTTCGTATGCTCCATTCTCACAGACTAAGTTACAAAGACAAGTCTCCACCAAGCCGGTTTCTGTGCCCACCCTGCCTTCAAAGCCATTTCCCCAGCCAGGAAAGGGCTGTATCGCTCATCAGTTTTAGAGAGACCTTCCCTTCTCACACACTTTCTGTCCTTACGGAACAACAGATCTTGGTCAGTGTAAGCAGCTCGTGGCACAGCCCAAGTTCTGTTCTGTAGTGAAGCCTCAGCATTTCAGCTTGGCCAGCTCCCCTGCTGTGTGCTCAAGCTGCTTGTTAAGTAAAGCACAGCCAGTGGTGTCCTCATTTGTCACACAGGGCACACCCTCTCCTGCCAAGCAGCTCTCCTAGTGCAGCCTTACCCAGACAAAACCAAATCCTTCTATGTAGACAGCAGCACAACCCACCCTGGGGGGGTTGAAATGTGACAGCAGTGTCCCAGAGCACTTGTCCAGCAAGCGCAGAGAAACCCCCAGCAATGCTGGAGCGAACATTAAACCAGTGACATTTCCTCCACACCCTGCAGTTCCCCACGGAGGCAGAGCAGGCATGCTTGTTGTTTCCAAGTCACAGATCCCCAGAACAAAGGCCAGGCTGCTGCAGATCACAGGCACAGCACAGCAAAGGGCCTCATGCCCTGTTCCTTCCACCCACAGGCAGGAAGGCTCTGGCACTGGAGACCCTGGAGGAGGTAATGAGTACTCCAGCCACATCTCCTAGGCAGTTTCAAGTCAAACTTCCCCAGCCTACAGCAGTTTTCATCAAATCCTTATGCCTACAGTTGTTCGGCCTGGTTTGGGGCGAATCACAGTCAGCAACATATTCTGCTCTGCTTTTCCAGAAAAGAAGAAATACATCCTTACAATTTATTGGCCACAATGTTTGTGTGGATATAGCTCCTGCTTTGATCTCTATGTATGGCATTTTTCATCCAGTCTTCTGGTTTGGTCAGTAGTCAAACAGAAAACTAAAATGCAATATCTAATGAGTCCATATTTTAGCAAATTTACAAAAATTAGGGAAAAGAGTTTTTCTGTGGAATGGGAAATAATATTGAAAAGTTCTTCTATAATGTAACAGCAATCCCTACAGAAACACTGACAAACCTCCTGGCACTTCACATGGCATATGCAGGATTTGCTATGTTCACATCTAAAACATACCATTGCTAAGGAAAAAACCTAAATGAAAGAAAGTAATCTACACTTCTATCATTTTAAATTTAGGAAAAAACATTAAGAGCACAAATAGGAAATGGAACTATATTCCCCTATGTAGGAAAAACTATTTTGACAAGACAATTTAGTCTAACCTGGAAACTTCAGGTAACAAGATAATGTCTGTATGTTTAGCTGTTCATTTGTTCTGAAAGGTTTCAGCTAATTCAACAAGAATTGTCATGGGATGAGCAAAGTAAAACAACAGTTAAATTATTCGTGTCCTCCAGCTGAGGAGATTCCACTTGAGAGACCACAATTCTATTTTATGACAACTTCTCATGCAAGTGAGGCACCACATTTTTTCATAGAACAGAGTTAGTGCTGGAACATCCATTTCCTCTTTGAAAAAAGCTAAACCCACAAGATTAACAAAACTCCCCAGACCACAAAAGCCTTCCCAATAAAGCCACAATTTGAGCGGATAAAGTACCCATGAAATATGTAGTTGCACTCTTCTGACCAGCTCCAAACCACACTACAGTTACAGAATTTCATTCTGAGTTGTCTGTGGTCAACCTGCAGCTCCAGGATTCCATCCAGCTGCACTTCCCCATCTCCCTGGACCTCTGCAATCCCTTCATAAGAGGGCTCTAAGACTGTATCGAGTAGCCTTGCTGACATATAGTGAAGTATGCATGAAAGGACAAAGGAAGAGAAGAAGAAATGAGACTCCTTTCCTGAGGGTGTAGGCATTTCTTCTAACCAAACCCAAGCTTTAATGGAGGAACAAGTAGTGGCTTGCAGGCATGTGTAAAGTCTTGCTCCTGTCTGTTTGCAAGACAAAGGTAGTGTGCATAAATCAGGAGGGATTTATCTATGACTTCTGTACAAAGAGGAAATACAGAAAAACATTCTTAGACTAGACACACAAAAAAAATTAAAAATGCATATTCAACTTTGATCTGGAATGTAAGATTTAGAAATGACACTACTATTAGCAAGGTTTGGTTCATAATTAAATTACACCATAGAAGTTAAGGTACTCTTGCACACCTCCAACGCAGCTAGCGGTATTCCTTGGGTTAAACACAGTCATCTAGAGAGGCCTCAGGTCAAAATAAACACTACAGCGCCTAACCTTTTCTTAAAGAGTTATTTAAAGTCAAACAGGAAAAATCAGTTTAGTAACAGTGTGTGTTTTAAGCTAGGACAGGAGGTTATAGGACAGCTTTAAATGCTACTGAACTCTCAGAAGTGGTGGAGTGGAGGGGGGATAAAATTAAAATTCTAATAAAATACATTAAAGAAAAAACATACAGATATAAAACCCCAGCCTGGCAGGATTTTACAGCATTCTGACTCCCTTTTAAGGGGAAAAAAATATGTGGAACATACAATGATCAGGAAAAAAGGGTAAGATATAATACATCTGGCTGGGATATAACTTTTAAACCACTATCTTTAGATAGAATTAGTGGCTGTGAATAGCCTACTGTGCAGCCCAGGATAGTAGTTCTGAACTGTTAAACTGGTGCCTTTCAAAAACTTCCAAATTCCTGTCCCAGTCTGAATTCTTCTGTCAGTCTGAGACAGCCAGCACACACAGTAACCGGAATGGCTCCTGGCACTTTGAGATACTGAGAACTCTGCTCAGAACAATCAACCTGCCCACTTCAACCCACAAACAACACAACTGAAGGTTAAATCTGGTCAGATGTATGGCATGCCTTAATTTGACAGAGCTCAGGTTAACTTCAAATGTTGAAGTGGAAAAAGAAAAAAGACACCCCAATAACAAAATCAGAGGAATTAAGTAGTCCAAATGCAAGTATCTGTGTAAAAGCCAATAAAAACAAGTTTCACTTCCAGGACGCAAAAGGGATTTGAGCCAGGTTTGTCATTTCACTTTTTGCTTGCTTTACTGGAAGAAAAACACGCACTTTTAATATGTTTCGTTTGTAAACCTAACTTTGATGTTTCCAGTTTAGTGGACCTTGAGCAATTGTTACATTATGAAAGATGAAGGGTACCTATCCAATGTGCTGGGTTTCCTGCCAAAAATTACAAAAATAAGATCAGCCACAGAATACTGAACTCCCTTCTCACCCACAGATGGGATTTCTTTTATAAGCTTACCTCAGAGCAGGAGAGTGCCCCATGGCTATGCCTTGTCTGAGGTTTTATTAAAGAACTTGAAAGGAGCTTTTCAGCAGAATTCTTTCCCACATCACCACAATTCCAGACAGACTGTGACATTTTGCAGAATTACAGGCAGTGAAGCTGGTTCTAAAACAAAAGCACTGCAAGTGAAAGCCAGGTTTCCTGGCTTCTCTAATACCTTTCCAATTGCTTTTAGCTGCTGATGCTTTCTCTAGCTTTGCAAACAGAAGCAGATCTATTGGGACAGCTAGTATTTTGATTTTGTGTGCTCATTTGAGTACTGGTTTCAGAAACTCCCAGAGGTGGTAGTGACATGGGACTTCTTCAGAGAGAAAGGGGAGTTGGCAATGTGGGCTCCAACACAGTCTTAGTGTGAAACAATCCTAGTTTTAGATTTGGGGCTGTGTCTTGTGACATTGAAGCAGCATTTTAGAAGAATCCTTTTATCAGTATGTTCTGTTCTTTATACCTGCACCTGTACAGGTTTTATTTTAAAAGAAAGCTTCCAAGGAGCCTTACAGGCCCTATGTTCTCTTTGGGGTATGTAATATGTTCTAAATACTGACTTTGTATTAGAAGTCTGCTAGTTTTCCTTAACAGGAGTACTTGGAGAAAGAAGCCAGAAAATTAAGGAGTCAATCACAAACATAATCATCAACATGTACATGCAGTGCAAATCTCTTCCAAGTCCATCCCCTGGCCTGGCACACTGCTACCAACCTTGTCATGAGCCACAAGGATGTGTGGAAACTGCTTGGTGCAGTATTAAACTGCAGGGTTTGCTACAACATTTCCTTCATGCCTTTTTCCAAAAATCAATTTCAAGTGAAGCAGCAATGATACACCACATCACAAAATGAAAACAAGATTTATATTGACCCTCTCTCTAAACCAGGATTTGTCTATCATATTTCTCCCACCAGGAGGTTTTCAACACAGAGGCAAAAAAGGAATCAATGTACTAACAATGTCTTAGAAAAGAAAATGCCCAAGGAGAGGCTGGAACATACACAGTGAGTTCTAAAAAGAAGAGAGGCATTTCAAACCTTCTGATTTTGCTTTCCTGTGTCATCAATGTATAGACACACACACACAAAATAAAAAGTGCTTCACTTGAGGAAAAAAATCCAGTGGCTTTGATCTAACAAAGCTTGGCATTAATATATTTAAAGTGGAACAGCTTGGGATTTTCTTCTTGACCTTTTGCTTTTGCACTTGCATTTTTTTTCAAAATTAGAATTTTAACACTCACGTTTCCTTTCCAGCTTGCATATATCATGAATATTTACGTTGCTGCCTACAAGCTACAGTCATTAATCACACAATGTACCAGCAAATATATTTCCATCTCTGGGTTCCAACTTAATGAAGCACTTTTGATTACTTGCTGAATCAATTACAGTAACTTTCTTACCTGAAGGTTTCTCTGTGAGAAACAAGGGTTCAGGTCACCAAAAAGCATCTCCTGGTGTTGAAGCAAATACAGCAGGAGGCCATTGTAAAGCCTTTGTTCTTCACAAGCCAAGGGACTGACAGGAATCCTAAAGGAAGACGAGATGGATTAAGCTTAGGGGCTCATGATGAGTCTCACAGGGAGCCCTCCCGCTACCCAAGATAATTCAGCTAAGCAGCAGTTGCTGGGAGAGTGACCACTGGAGTTTGGTGGGTTCACAACACTGGGACCTTCCCAGTGACAGAGCCCCAGTATTGCTGCAATGGTTCACAACACAATGAATTTTTGTGGCAGTACAGCAAAATAGTCAGAACCTGACAGTAACTCAGATGTGAGGTTCGCACACTCAAGGCTGAAAAGGACAGGAAGGAACCCCAAACATCTCTCTGCCATTGCTCACTGGCATTGGGATGCAAAGAGTGGTTTTGTTCTGCCTTCATTTGTGAAGGTGAACTGTGTTCACTAAAACCTCTTATTACCAGAACTGTCTGGAAATAAAACATGGGTAGCAAACTGCTTCAATGCATTGAATTTATAAATCGACAGACATATCATGCAGTGTAAATTTCAGGTGTTCCCATTAAACATGTTGAGTTTGGGTTGGGTTTTTTTTCCTTTCTTGTTTTCCCCGTATTTTCGGTTTTTTAAATGAATAATAGTTGAACTTGTAGTATTCATGTCATGTGGGAATAATTTAATTAGAGGGATTCTTTATATAGGATTCTAATCTCAACCCCTGAAGGACCGGTGTATTCCCCCCCACAAACTACTTGGAAGCTTGGAGAGCATTTACATAAATGCTGCGGCCGTAATGGAGCTTCTCCAGCCATGCTGCACCAACTCAGTTCCACCCAACACGATATTAAAATTTAAACAAGCAATTCATAAACTCTGGAGACTAATGTGGAGCATAAATACACCAGTCTTCTGTTTGCCAAATGAGTGCATTCGTTATTCATTTGCAATTTTAAAGTACAAATTTACACATTGGGCCCAGTCCAATTGCCTCCATTCATATTCCTCTTTTGTAAACTTACTGTTGTTTCTGTAAGAACTTGAGTTTGGGCTCCTTTTGAAAGCAGATGGTTTAAGCAGAGTTATAGCCAGGTACAACGCAGACAGATTTACAGGATAGAATACAGTATCATCAGTTCCTTCTTTGGGACTAGCTCATACTTCTCTTTCTTAGATTCCTATTTTTCTTGGGACAGACTCAGTTTCTCTACAATAAACAAGGCTGCTTGTAAAACCTGGTTGACTGAGCAATAGCCTTTCCAGCATACAACAATCCTAAGAGATTATTCATTGCTTACCCAAACATTAACACCCTCAGCTCACAGGCCAGACAAACAGTATTTTTAGTCCTTTGTCTTCTTTTTCAGCTTAGACATCTGTTCCTGAATCCACCTCTGCCAGCTGTTAACTCCTTACCAGAAGGAACCCTGCACAAGCTATTCAGGAAGATAAACATCTCTCAGCCCACTCATTGAGTCCTACTTTCCCTTGTTAGCAGCCTGTGTTTGGGTGCCCAGTTCCTACAAGATCCCAAAACAGATCTACAGATCTAAGCTATTGGCTGGGATGAGACAGCCGACTCCAAATACCAATGTCTCGCCAGCAGATATTCATGGGTGGCAACAGGTGTGCATTCCAAATATAGAGGATACCCTTTTCGTTTTCTCTGCAGCCACCTTCCATGATGACTTTCAATTCATTTTGTAAAATAATCACTTCCTGCCTCTTCAGAAACCTCCGCCGCTCATGGAAACTGAATTATCAGGCTGACAGTAAGGGAACCAGGACCCCACACTGCTAAATCCAGACACATGACGCTAGGAAGAGCAGAGCTACTGAGGTATTCTGCACCTCACCATAAAAGCCTTATGATCAGTTGTAGTACAGATCACAGGAGAACACTCATGAATAATAAACAAGCAAAACTTGACCATCAGGAATTAGCTACTGGTTTTCTTGAGTGAGTCTAAACCTTTCAAAGTTGCTTTGCCACAAAGTGCAGGCTAAAAAGTCTACAGTTTCTTGCCGTGGCTTTGTCCAGGAGATCTGCCAAGGCTCCCTACTGCCAAAGGCTTGCTGCAAATTTACAGAAAGAATGAGTCAAAGTGAGCAGAAGCAAACAGCTGGCTGGCTGGAGTCCTTGTGCACTCATGCAAGAATTACTTACTGAGACCAGTAGTGAAAAATCTCTTTACCAAGTCGAAACACAACAAAAAGTCCATGGAAATTTAAGTAACATCAGTCAATTCTCTGATAAAAGTGTAGCAACACGTTCTCCTAGGCATTTACTGATACTAGGAGCACAAAAACAGTTCACAAGGAAGAGGAATGGCAACAGAAATGAATAGTTCAGAAAGTGAGCAGAAAGAAATCAACAATGGAAGTTAAGAGAAAAGTGGAGCTTAGCAAAGGTCTAGGGAGTAGCCAGCCTGAAACTTGACCTGCAACTGAGCCTTTTGGTTCCCTTATCTAGGAAGGAGCGAGGACATGAAAGCTGCACCACACAGATGCTAAGACTGCATAGCAAAAGAACAGAAAGAGATGCCAGGGTCTAAAATCCAAAAGAAAAGCCACATGAATGGTGATGGTGAAGCAAGCTTAACTCAGTGTCACCGGGGGAAAAAAAAACCAGTATGAGGGAAGAAGACACGTACAAGAAATCAGAAGGATCTGATTTTCAAAGGAGACTAAAGTAAAACTCAAACATTTTACTCAGACTTTCCCTGAAAGGTACCTTCTTTTCATATTCCCACTCTGGGTCCCACCACCCTAAACAGGAACCATGTATACTAATAATATATTAATAGAATTCTTCCACTGTGAATGTGATTTCAGTAGAATATTTAATATAAGCAGCATTAAAGTAAGGAGCTGCAAGAGATTTAAAATAGATAAAAGACAGCTTACTTAATATTCCACTTCACACTAACAGTAACATCAGTTTTCTAGCACATAAAATTCATGATGACAGGAGTTTTCCATAATCTTGTAACAAGACTTTCAGTATAATACCTGTGCTAAGGCTTATAATTTCTGTGTTGCAATTACGATAGCTACTAATCATGAAGTATGTGCAATTTAGGCTTACAAGGCATAAACTTGAATATTTTACTTTTGTGTTCCCAAAGCCCGTATGTGTTGCATGTTCCAACTACTGAATATTCCTGCTCAGTCACTTCAGTGAAACTATAAGCACAACGGGTCTCCACAAATAAAAGTGTCAAAAGATTGAGACAGGTGATAACCATAGACAGAATTTACACTTGAATATAAATAGACGAGAAATTTAAAGTAAAAAGGCTCGTTAAACAACTTAATTTAGTTGTTTAATGTCAAAAAAGGAAGAAGCAATTTTCCAATAATGCAGATTGCCAGAATACATGAAGAACAGTTTTAACACCTGCAATGAATTCGTGCCATAAGTGGAGCTGCCATTACCTCCAAAGGTTATTTCCAGGAATTGCACAGAGCATACATTTCTGCAGATTAGATCTAGAAGTGATTTTTTTTCCATAACCTTCACGTTTACACAGAGCAACTATAGCAAGTAGTACCCAACATGTCTCAATTTCCTACACTCTGGCTGCCAAATGTTTCATAATGTGCCAGATAATTGCACTAATTCTTGCTCTGAAAGATATAAAGGATATTTACGACTTTTTCCCCTATGTCAGCAGATATGGTTTGCCACAGCTGACGTCCTTGAATTTTGCTGCTGTACAGAACAATACAAATGATTTATTCTGAATCATTGAAGGCCTCAGGTCGCTCAGCAGGAAGTGGTATAGAGTAATCTCACTGACAGTGCCAGTTGCAAGGCTCTCCTCTCCGCTCAACTACCAAAAAGCTGGATTTTCATAACCCTAGGAGGTAACACACCAAGCACAGCATCAGTTAAATTCTTTACAAAAGATAAGCTCCAGATTTACTGGTTAGTCTCCCAGAGCTGGTGAGATCAAAGTGACAGTAAAAAGTGAAGATAACATTTATAGGGCAGACACACTTCTATTTATGGTAGCTGTTGTCTTGACAGGTCACTGGCAGGGAAACCCGATGCTGAATGCTTTCAAGGCTTCTCTGACAGGTCATTGCCACAAGCACTCAATTTAGCACTGAATGTACTTCAAAAACCAGGCAAAGGCACATGTTCAGAAGCAGTTGGGCCACATCCCAGGAGAGTGGGACACTTGAAAACTGAAGCAGTTCATCAGTCAATAAGGGAGCTGACTGGATTCTCGTGCAGATACAGGAATTGGTGGGCACATGTTTGGATAATTTGGGAATGGAGATAAAGCAACAAAGGCTTTTTGCACGTGTGTGCACGCACAGAAGCCCCAGATGACAGCAAAGGTCACCTGAGGGCAGAAGAGTGACCATCAGTGAAGTCTTTTCTGAGTTAGTGTAGGGTCAAGGGACAGATTTTTGGTGCAGGCCTTTTAGCATCAGCCAATGTTTATGAGCATCACCACACAACGAACCCAAACACTGATAATAGACCTCACCTGTCTCCACTCATTTGCTAACTTTAGTATGCAGATATTAAGGAACTTGGGGTCCGGTTGCAAAACTGCTTTGTTCCATCACCAATACCCTCCATGGTGAGGCCTTTTCTCAGAGGACACAATGGCATAACTCCAACCACACCACATCTTGTTAGATTCGTTTCCTTTGCTGTACTTTTGCTAAGGATATAAACTCGTATCACCTGCAAAGGTCAAATGCTGGTACACCTGGTAATAAACCCACAGAGCAGGAAACCAGAGACCACATATAGAGACCTATGAAACAGCAGCAAGGTTTAAAAGCACAGTACAAAAAAAAAAAAAAAGCCTGTCATTGATGCTGGGTACCAATATTCTGAATATATATTTTTAAACAGCTCATATTAAGCTGGCATGGTTGTGATCCCCTAACACAAAGATTTACAAATGTAGCAGGTATAAATATTTTAGCATCCTCTAGCATCAACAATGAAGGGGAAAATCCTCCATTATCTGTTCACACTAGGCTGTTCCTTCTTACCACATTGACTTGCATGACATGTTGTCCCACCTTCCCTTTTTAACTTCTAATTTTGCACTCACTCACCGTCGCCCCAAACACTCCTTCTCTAGCTCCAGCCAGGCTCCCACTTGTAAGCTCAGCTGGCTCTGCTTGGATGTCAGCTTGAATTTTAGAGAAGCAACTCATTCTACCCTTGCTACTTTCTTGATAGAAGGGATTCATTTCTCTGATATCAAATGCTATTACAAGGTCAAAGTGAGGGTGAGTTTTCAGAGTCAAGTCTAACAACTTAGTAGCCTCCACAGCCAGCACTTAAGAAAAGTCGTTTTCATTAAACAGCTCTCTATCCCTCGTGTCTCTTCTCTTCATATGGTTTCTTTCTTGAGGCTGGCCCTGTCTAACAGTGCCCAACAGAATGGAAGCAGTCAGCCAGCTCAGAACTTGTCACATCTGCCCATAATATACCATAGAAACATTTAACTGCCAAAATGCTCCACTGGCTATTGGACACACGGTTAACAGAAAGCCTCACAATGAGGTGTGATCCTGTTGTACTGTTTGAGGGAGCTAAATAGAGAGTACTCACTTGAACAGTGCAGGTCCAAACACGATGGCCAAGTTTTCCAGAGTCATGAAATTCACTGCACTGTAGGTTGCTACCTTTAACAGGAAAGCAGACAGGAACTGAAGAAGGTTTTGATGGGCTTTGGGCAGGCAGCTGAGCAACTGTCTCAGGTTCTCTATGCATTCTGTTGTGTTGATTTTGTGCTCTGGGGAGGAAAAAAAAACCCCAAATTTATGATATAGATATTCCTCATATCAACACAATTTCATCACAGACATTACTATAGATATGAGGAGGAAAGAAGGTTTTAAAATATATTAGAACAAACTGAAGAGCAAATACATCCCAAGCAAGGATTTTGTCCACTAAATTTTGACAAGTTTTCACATATGAATGTTTAAGAACCATGGATTTTCCAGATGTCGAGTTTTACACGCTGTTTATGATATTCCTCCTGTTATGGCAGAATCATCCAGTGCTTGCTGATTTCTTAACGAAATTGCAGGCAGGAGTCATGTACCTGAATCCTTAAAGATGCCTTTAAAGATGGTACAAGATTGTCAGCCTTGACTCTCCCAAGAGATTTTACACATGCTGCACTGTTCTCATTAAGAGGAATGAGAAATTGTACCCTTTCAGCCCCGCATGATCTTCATTTCCTGACTAATTGGTAGCTCTCAGACTCAAAACATCTTTGCTCCATAAATATGCAACTCTAGTTATACAAGAGGTGCTTAAAAATCTAAATTGGGGATACTTAACATTTTCTTGGTTCTCATTCTTCAAAGAAGGGTAACAAGGCTGAAAATGGGTTCACAAACAACTCCATTTGATCAGCAGTACAGTATCAGTAGGATAAAGCCTCCTGGTTATTAGAATTGAGATTACAGAACTGCTCAATAATTGGCAGCTGATGTTCAAATTTGCCATAGATCACCAGGACACATCTGCATAGCTTTGACATTGTTTATAAGCAAATCATGCCCTTAAGGATAATTTTAGCCCTAAAGAATACATTCTGTACGGGCCAAGGCCCATGGTGCTCAACTGATTAATGAGAGAAATGGAAAAGGGAATGGAGTGGAAAAAAAAAAATTAAAAAGCTCAGCAAGACTGTTAAGGTTAGAAAAAACAAGGTACTTGCAAAAACCCCAGAGGTCTTTCAGCACAGACTTTCACAGTTCATGAAACTGCTTCCCTTCTCTTTCTTTGTAAACTCCTACGCAGGCAGTTTGAACAAAAGCAGCCTGCACAGTAACCCACCAACCCCACTTATTTGTATGCAAACACCTGAACTAGTTATCAGTCAAAATCACCCGGCAGACTGAGAACTTTAGCTCAGCCATTATTGCCATGAATGGGAACCAGGCAGTGAATTGCTGTGGGTACTCCTCTTCGCTTTGCTTTTCAAAAGCATTGTGCTGCTCCACACACTGCTGCCCAAGATTACAAGAGGACTGGTAAAATAAATACTAACTAAAAATAAAGTTCTAAATAAGAGCAGGGATGTACAGAAAATCTTCTGTACCAGAGAAGGTTAAATAGAAAAGAGGCCTCCGCTTAGAAAAGAGAAAATTGAAGCAGTGGCTATTTAAAGACACAAGCAGCATTATGGTGGTGATTACATTAAGACTAAAAATGTTCTCTCAGTAACTAGCCAGCAAGGTACAGAATTTAAAGAAGAAAGCATGCAGAAGCAGAGCTTTCTCAAAGAATGTAGGATTGGATTGCAGGATGCATTGCCACAGGAAGGAAGGGAATCCAAAAACCTTAATGAACTAAAAAAAAGACTGCAGGCAAGTTCATAGGAGCCTGGTCCATCCAAAGCAATTAAACATCAGTCTCAGGTTAAGGAAACACAAAACCTTGCTTATAGAAGGTGCAATGAACATGTTATCTGTCACTGCCAGAGAAAGGACAGAAGCCTGGAAGGTGCCCGTTCCGTACCTTGGAAAGTTTTTAGCAAGCCAGAACAAATATTGTCTGGAAAAATAGCCACTGGTAGTTCTTTCAGAAAGAGCTTCAGGAGACTGGCCACAGAATCAACATCTCCATCAGTAATAAGGTCTACTTTTTCTCCTTGATTGTACTTCTGCCTCAATTTCTTGATTTTATTTGCTGAGCCACCAATTCGAAATATACCGACACGCTCCAGACCTGTGTAAGAAATTCAGAACAGTAAACAGTGGCTGCTTTACCATATCTTTGTGATGACAACTGGAGTTCAAAAAGCAAGAGCTCCTTTTAAGAAAGCATAATGATTGTAAATAAAGATTTTTCAGCATTTACAGCTGAAAAGTACAGTTTAAACAAAGAAAACCACTTTTCAGAAGCCAAGCTGGAAAAACATGAACTTACCAAACACCTCTAGGTACTCCACCATCTGTGTCACAAGAGAAGGAACCCCACATTGCTTTGCATCCTGCACAAGGGTTTCCAGAGGAACACCAAATGTGTTTCTTTCTCTGCTAAACTGTAGATCTGGTGAAACTTTATTTGTTGTGTGTCTGACTTGAATAGAAGAGAATGATTTCTGGGAAATAAACACAGGCAAGTGATAAACAATATCATTTTACACTCCAAGGATCTACACTTCAGTAAAATTATTGTCTTCATTGTAGCATCTTTGTACAGATTTTATTTCTACTGTATATTCTTCAAATACTAATAATCTTCTGCTGACATGAGACCTGTGATGGGTTAAACTCCACTAAAATCTGTTCACAGCTACAGTCAGGGAAATCAGGGCCTCATGTTGAGGCAGATGCGCTGCTCAGGACAGGGAGGGGTCACTATCCCTCAAGAGAGCCCCAAAAGTCAGTAAAAAGAAGCTGACCCTGCGCTGGTGCACAGTCTTTCAACCCCATCAAATTTGTGAATTTCTACCTAGTTCCTGAGGATAAAAAAAATGCAAGATTCATGAAGGAACCAGAAGAGGAATTTAAGTGGCAGCCATAGCATGAGCCTCAGAAGGGGTTTCTGTCTGCTCACCCAGTTATTCCAAATTTCTTACCCCAACAACCGATGCAAAACGTAACTAAGAAATCACAATCAACCTGCACATTTCATCCTGTCTGATGGAAGAAGCTATTTTTTCATCCTGTCAGGATGGAGAGGCTGCTCAGAGTGTGGGCTGGGGGGTTTGGGAGGTGCCTGACCCTGAGGGCAGCTGAGGGGGCTTCTGTGAGGGCAGAGGGGCTGCCCCGGGCAGGCACAGCCAGCTCTGCAGCCCCACAGGGCTGCCTTGGAGGGTTATTTAAGAATATATATCTAAACATATACTTAGATACATTTAGAATATATATATATTAAACATTTATTTAACAATAGCATCCCTCAGGATATTTGAGAGAGCAGGAAATTCTGTCCGGCACTCCGAAAGGAGCCCTGGCCTCTCTCCCGCCTCCCCCTAAGCCCCCTGGTGCCTTACAGGCAGATGACATTACCCGCAGTGCCTGCTGCATTTGTCCTCATGTTCCTAACAGGCCACCAGCCAATGAGAGCAGAAGCTCAAACCAGAAACACCTGGATTTCTGCACCAGGACTATTTAAACAGCATCTACATCTCAATTTAAATTGGGATTTTTTTTATAGGTTTTTTTTTAGTGGCAGTATCTCAACATATTGTGACACCAGCCACTTCTTAAATGTTTTTATTACTATATTTTCAGAAGGAAAAGGGAAAGATTTGCCTGTGGGTTTGTAGCTGAACTGAAGCTGTTTTTCACACACACCTTCAGCAAAGCCACGAGCCGAAGCTCCAGGCCAGCCCGGCTGCCGTGGCAAAAGCACCCACAGCACTCAAAATACCCGAGCCCATTCTGCTCTTTCAGCACACAGGCAATCTCAAAACACGATATTAGTGTTAAAGCATAAATAGTTACCTACAAGGAACTAATATGAGCATGTCCAAAACATATTTTACGGCATTTTTGGATATAAGCTGCAAGGTGTTCCAAAAGCCTCTAAAATATCTGTGCAGCCATACTCTAAATCCCTCCCCTTTCCCTTTTCAGATGCAGCAGACTGTCAGCCTTCTCAGAAAGGAAAAAGGGTGTGAGAAAAGACTGAAGAAGCCAGATTTAAGTTCACTTACACAAATGGAAAGGGAGGCGCCTGCTCCCATGTTAGACTGCAGCAGAGTGCCAGTACTTCAGCTGTGCTGCTCAGAGGACACCATCACCTTTCTTCCCCTCCACAAATTCATGCAGCCTAGCCAAAGCTAACTGCAGCCATTGGGCTGTTCCTCTGCAATTAACTTATCATAGTATAATTGCTAGGCATCACCTTAATCAGTAGTTTCCCTCCAGAGTCTGTGGAAGGTAGAAATTGACTCCTAGTAAAAGTGGATTCCTTGCAGCCAGCACTTCCCTCTGGAGGCACCTTGCACAAGCTGAGGGCTGTGTTACCACCAGGAGATGTTTCCATGGCACCTAGCACACACAATGCACAGCTTCCCGAAGCACACTGATCCCGAGCCTGGTATTTGCTTTTAAGTGTGTTTTTGCATTGCAGGTTTGCAGATTTTCATTCCGCCTGCTGTCCCTCCTGCCTACTACAGCAGCAAGGAGAATACTGTGAGGTGGGCTGCTGTGTATGGATTATAGCTGCTTGTTTATATAATATATGTACAATCATTTTAGCCAACACATAGGTAAGGATCCATCCAGTTTTTAGAATATGAAGATACAATTAAACCCAACACCTTTTATAATTCTTTCAGCAATAAAGCCTGTCCTGAGAAATAAGCCATAAAGAAGAAAATAATATTGCAGAAAAATCTAACTGGGGAGACGTTTAATACAAACTTAGTAGGTAGACACAAAACAAAAGCAAAACACACAAAGCAAAAAAAAAAGTACAGGTGCTGAGCCAGACCCCTTTGGTGGGGTACTACAAAAGCAGGAGTTACTGCATCACCACACTGATGCAGCACAGATAGCAGAGATGATTCCCTCCACCTTAGCAGAAGGAATACCACTTAAAAACTAATGCAGAATTTTAGCCCACTTACCTCTCCCCAAGATCCTACAAGGAGGTCTAAACACTGCTGTGGTTTGAAGCTTTCTTTACCGGGCTGGCCCCAGCAGGGCAACACCCCTCAGTCTCTGCCTGGCCTCATCTCTGCTAGCAAGCCCCACCTATGCCCATCTCCACACCTGTGGCTGCTCAGCCTGCTGGGCCCAAAGGAGATCCTGGGGCTGATGGTGCTGTGCTCTCAACACTGCCAAGTGTGACTGCTAAAATACAGAAAAAAATGTGTCGGGCCTGCTCTATCACCAGCGTGAGTGCCATCTCACAGGAGTGTGGTGTTCAGTGTATGTGGCTGAGGGAACAGGAGTTTTGATGTGACACCCCCTCCCTGCTGCATTCAAATCCTCTGCCCTCCAGCCACCATAGGCAGTGCTTCCCCACCCTTCCTGCCTTCACACCCTTTATCGCTGTGTTTGCAAGGCAGCTGGAGCAGCTCCCACACCTTTGCTGGCTCCCTTTGGAAAGGAATGAGAAAGGAGCATCTTTACAAACAAACTGTGAGTCTGCTGGTAAGGTAAGATCCATACTGAAAAACCGTGGGAAGCATTTCCGTAGGAGTTTGGGTCAGGTAGAAAGAATGAATAGGGAAAGAAAGAAACACCTCTTCAAGCCGGTGATAGAAACCGAGATGCCGTGGGTATGGCTTTTGCTGTTGGCTTTGGCAAGAATTAGGGCCAGACCCATGGAAGATTATAAATTATCTACCTTTGAATTAATGTTTGGAATTCCTTACCCATGTAATTCTCAGCCTAGTGGGGGAGTAGAGATAAGTGATGTATGTTTGAAACACTATGGGGCCAGGATATTGTGACTTGTGAAACCTCTGCAACAGGAACCTCAGCTAGCACAGACCCTGCCTTTGGACTTTGCTGTTAACAACATGCAACCAGAAGATTGGATCCTGGTTAAGGAGTGGAAAGAAGCACCACTGGCGGCCAAGTGGCATGGACCTTTCCAAGGGTTACTGAGCACAGAAACAGTCATCACGAGAGCTGAACACTGGTGGGCCCATCACGCTCGGGTCAGGGTCTCTAAGGCCCTGGAGATTTGGACATCTCAGGTGGAGGAGAAGGATGGGAGGCCATGACTGACACTCCGCAGGAGTGGACCAGAGCAGTAGCCAGCGCATCAACACCGGCGGAAGCCCCGTGTGCCTACCCGCAGACTGTCTGCTGATCCCTCCTTTCGGATCTCCAGTTACTGAAGGGGTTAATCTTTCCTGTCTTTGTTTTTTGTTAAGTGGTTTCTGTGCCTTCATTCGCCACAAGTGGTGCAGAAGATAATGTGAAGATTAGATTAGGTGATTAGGTTACACTCTTAGAATGTTTTTCTTAATAATCTTACCTTTATATTGTCAGTTAGGTTTGGGCCAGAAGTGAAAGCATCATTTTTTTAACCGTAGGAGAAGAAGCAGCAAAAACCTTGAACCTCAGCAATTGCTGGGTCTGTAGAACACTAGGTGGGTCTGAAGACCACTAGGTGGGTCTGAAGACTAGCTGTGGGTGGCCAGCCCGGTCAAACCTAAATGGTGGGTCAGCACCCTGAGTGAGGTACATAATGGAATGGGATTTTGAGGAAGGAAGTCTATGGTGACTTCATTCTTCTGAAAAAGGCATTTATTGTCTAAATAGAACAGGGGGGTGTATATGTGGGGAAAAGTGTTTGTGACTGGACTTTATCTTTGGGTTTACATTGTTGGGCCCCCAACTGCCCTCCTTACAATTGCTCCAAGTATCAAGGCAGATGGACTCAAATCCATGTTAAGCTCACTAATGGTAGCTGGGTAAGGTGTCCCTACCATAATTACCAAAGGGATTTTGAAGGCTGTGAAGCAGAGGGGAGGAACGGGTTTTTTGACCATTTATTTTTAACCTGCCCTCGAGATAATTCTGCAATCACCCTCTGGGTCTCGACTGCTCCTCTGTCTTCAATTATTGAAGAATTTGCTTTCAAGCCCTGCCTGCAAACTGCAGCAAGGCTCACGGAAAATGCAGCCACCCCCGTTCCCTGGAAGTCCGCAGCAGCTAGAGGGCACACGAGGCTTGCAAAGAGGTAGTCCTGGAAACCCCACTGCAGACACGGCCGGGAGCCCAAAGCCCTGGGCAGGATTTCCCTTTTGTACCAAACAACATGGGTCGGAGGGATGATTTCTCCTTGCATCGCAGTT
Organism: Dasyornis broadbenti; assembly: GCA_013397935.1. Classification (NCBI taxonomy): domain Eukaryota; kingdom Metazoa; phylum Chordata; class Aves; order Passeriformes; family Dasyornithidae; genus Dasyornis; species Dasyornis broadbenti. The sequence goes on along the minus strand of VZRN01000341.1, from coordinate 181,391 downwards.
TTACAAAGAGTAAGAGGCTGCAGGCAGCACAAATTAAACACATAACTGCTCAAACTGTGCAGCTGGAATTCCAGCCCTTCCTTCACAACTTCTGGATCAAAGTCAGCTCCTGCAAGACTTCAGATACATGAAAAGGATGCGTGGTGCTTTGAGAAGCCACCCTGACTTCAAGGGCCACGTCTAAATTAAAACCAAAGCTTTTGGTCTGCCAGCACCCTGCTGCCCAGGGGAAGGCTTGTGAGGAAAGGCAGTGCCCCAGCCTGGGCGTGTGAGTGGCTGGACGAGCACCAGGGGCTGCCTTTGTACTCTCTTCACTGGAGCCGTGGCCTCCAGCTGCTGAATGGGCTACTTGTGAGGGTTGCTGATGTTTCAAAAAGATAGAGAAAGGATAAACATGAAAGGAAAACAGAAAAGTTTGGTTTTACTCCTTAGAAAACCAGGGTTTTTTACAGCAGCATTAGGAACAGCAGGATCCCTGTGAGAGAGGGCAGAGGTAAATCCACTGTTGGTAGCAGTAAAAAACAATAGCAGCAAGAAAAATAATTAACGGTGGTTTTGTGGTTCATTGAAGTTTTCCTTCTAAGCTGCAAGCTCTGCTTGCAGAGCAGAACTTGGTGATCTGTGTCTTGGTTTCAGGAGTCTCCACGCATCCAGCCAAGTAGGAAAGACAGCCCTTGCTGGTGGGCAAGAACCGAGCAGGCAGCACGCAGGCAGGCTGCAGTGCGATGTGCTGTGGGCAGTCCTGCCATGGCCCAGATCCAGCTGGAGAGGCTCTGGATTAGAAGCAAAGACTGAGGCAAGCAGCTGTGCTGATGCCAGCTCCAGGCTCTGAGAAGGCGCTGTCATACGGTGATACATCGCTTGCACCACCTCGGCCTTGAGAACCCTTGTGAGCTAAGCCCATAAAAGCATCCCTGCATTATCATGAGAAACAGTCAGGGCCTGATACACACGGCTGAGATTCCATCAGACAAACCTGTCTTACTGACTTTCAAAGCAGGTTTTCATTTCACACGCAGCATTTGTATGTTTTGTTCCAATTCATCATGACCCACTTCAAACTGTAAACTTAGTAAGTTCTGAAAAATTGCACATTTTATAATATATGGACCTGGTAGATAAATTGCAGGAATTCTCAAACTAAAGGGGAAAATGGAAATAAGAGCTACAACCAATACAGAAGTAGACAGGGAAAAATGCATCCAGTATTAGGTAACCATTGGCAAGAAATGAGGCATCTCTCTTTACAACTACAGTATCAATATAAGTTTTCCCACATTTTAGCTGGTAAAAGCTGGTAAAAGCGCAGATATAAGGACTGGTTGCCACATGTCCCTCATCACAACAATCTGATTGCCAACTATGCCTACTCACCAAGTTAAATTTCAGGAAGGAAGAATTGCTGTCCTGACAAGAAAGCAGCTCTCCCCTGCTGCTACTTGCACTGCTTTTCACTGTGCCTATGGGAAGAGTATGCAGGCCACAACACCTCCTGCCAGGCAAGCCCTGCTCAGCCCAGCAGCATCCCCTCTAGCTTGATTTCTGCTCACAGCTGATCAGGTGATCTCCTCTGGAAGTGGATGCCCAGGGACAGAGGTGGGTATATCTGCAGAGCCGGTGCCAGACAGGCACACAGGAGCTGCCGCTTCTCCCCCAGCCAGGCACGCACGAGTCCAGTGCTGTGCCCGAGCAGATATCCCTTGAGTCATGGCAAGGCTCCTTCCTGTAGACACAGCACCCGGCAGGCTCGGAGCTGCTTCTCTCTATCTGAGCCCATCTCTGGCAAGGGATGCGTTGGTGTCCTGAGGTGGCTCAGCAAAGCCTGTTTCCAGGCAGCTGAATTACAGGCATGTGGAGAACTGCCCAATGAAACAGTGGGAGGCAAATGTTCAGACTGCTTGCTGGCCCTTTTATTTTTTTTTTTTTTTCTGTCTTCCCAGTCCATTAAACCCTCTAGCATTACCTGTCTTTTAAAGGCTTTTGAAAAGCTTGCAGAAAGCTGCACAATTCCTTGGCAGTTTTGTGGAACTGAAAGTGACTGGCAGGTGACAGATCAATAACTGTCAATATTCCTCTCTTGGAGTGAAATGTCATGAAGGTTGTTTTGGAGCCTGCCTCTCTCTGCTTCCTGTTTTGAATTTCATTTTCTTCCTCTAATCTCCACCTGGCACTTAAATATCTTCATTTTCTTGATGCTGTTCCAGGGAAAACAAGTCAGCATTCAAAATGCAGTATTGCTTCATTATCTAAAGGTGCTATCTTGCTGCTGTTGCTAAAGAGCAGAATATCAGCAAAAATAGCCACAAGCTGAAAACTATTGTAATGAAGCAAGTAAAGCTTTTTTTCAGGCCCTACAAATTATTTAAAGTCTATATTTCTATTATATTTCAGTCTGTATCATGAAATTGGCTGATTCCAGGTTTACTTGTCCAAGAAACAGGAAGATGAAAAGAAAACCACAAAAGAACACAGAATTCTTGTAATCATGGTTTGTTCCCTGTCTGCTAATTTTCAAAGCAAATTTGAAATGTTGGATTAGTTTCAGGAAAAGTTGCAAGTACCAGGCCAGTTTCTGCATCCCAAATGATCCTCCCAGGAAGACAGACCTCCCATGGGGCTGCATCCACAAACTGCTGCTGGTTTCTGACAGCTTCCCACAGCTGAAGGGAAGCTCAGCTTCCAACTTCAGCTCCAGACAGCTCATGGTCTATGAATCTCTTGCTGAAGCAATTATCTCTGGCACCATATGCTACCATTTTTCATAAATAATGCAGTTTCAACACAATATTGCCTCTTTGAAGAGCTGTAAAGAAATAAGCCAGGATTAGTCCTTGCCTCCTCTCAGCCTCTAGCTTGCACAGCACCTGAGGTGAGGATAAAAAAAAAGAAAGAGGAAGAATACAATAGAGGATTCAGCATCCTCTTGCACCATGGACACCGTCCTAACCCATGTAAAAGCCAAGCAGAGGCAGTTTTTCACTTGTATTTCTCCAATGACATTGAGCCACTCCTTACTGGTTCAACACCATTTCAAAATAATTGCTCCTATTATGTTCAATGATTTCTGCCTTCTGCAGTCTTGTGATAGTACTTCTTGAGCAAAACTAAAGAAAACTCAAAAAAAGTTCCTCAAACTGGAGATCTTCTGGCCAGAGGAACTGAGATGGCAGTGGCATCTCCATCAAGCTTCCCAGTTCTAGGTGAGATGATGAAACCCTATTTGGAGTAATTCAGTCTGTCTCATGCCAGTTAAGGTCTCCTGTTTCTAAAGCAACAAGGTAATGGTCTGCTCAGTGGTAATTTCTTCCCATCTCTCCCAGGAATCTTTTTGGTAGCTAAAATGGTTATTCACACACCCAGAAGAGTGACTCCTTAATTGTTTCATACAATGGATACACTAGGGAGGCACCAGATTGTCAAGCCTAGTCTCACAAATATATTTTTTGTTCCCTTCTTCTTCACAGCACCTCCACATGACTCTGTTTAACTTGAGGCAAATGTTATTTAATTAAGCATTTTTCTGATCTCTTGCATAACCTCATAAAAAGTATTTATTGTAATTCACAGAATCTGAGAAAGATGTGCCAGATGATTTCAGTTATCCTATTTTGTGAGGATGGTCCCCTAAGTATTGCAAAGCAGGGAGACAACCCAGGGACATTTTAATTAAAAAGCAAAGTAATTTGATTCCAACAGAAGACAACGTGACCTAATCCAACCTGATATGCATGCCATACATTAAAATTTAAAGTTATAATCACAAAAACCCACACAATTTAGATATGATCTGTACATACAGAGTTGGTCAGAGCAGTGGCCATTTACAAAACAGGGGATGTAGGTATTCAGCTCATTACTCAGCTGCATCCAGTCTTTGCTGTTAGTCACTGAAAACATGTTTACTTTTCAGCATGAGCTGTGACATGGAGAAAGGAGGGAAGAGGTTAGGCAGATAATTTTGCAGCCTGCAATGAGAGAAACCGGGGAGGAAAACGCTGTAAAAACTGTAATTTGAATTACAGTTCAGTTTTCAAGTTTAACTGCAACCAGGTAAGATTAAGGTTGGAGCCAAAGGCAGCTGAGAAGAGCGTTTGCTGCAGTCTCACTGCACAGGGCCATGACTGCAAAGGCAGCTTACACAGGAATTGCTCCAAGCTCCTTCCCAGCCATGTGCTGGGGCAGACTATGGCTGTAACTGTTGTGCCAGCAGTTACACCTGAGCTCACACCACAGAAACATCCAGCTCATCTTGGGTAAAATAAAAGAAAAAAGCATTTCCAGGGGTTCTGTGAGTGTGTTCACAGCAAAGCACCCACAGCGATGCAGATGGGTGCCTCAAGCAAACACTGACTGGCAGAAAGCACAACTGAAACCTATGGCCTGCAAAAGCACTGTAGCTAATCCCTGTACGGCGGCTTGGGGGCTCAGCAAGGAATAGGAGCAGGGCTGCTCTGCTCCCTTGAAGCCTCCTGGGGTTCACGTTAAAAACTGAGCGTTCCATGATGCTCCTTGTTGCACGCTGAGTGAACAGAGTGGGGGGCTGCGTGCTCAACCTCACACTCCAGGCATGTGTTCTCCTCCCCTCACAAAACTGCAGCAAACATGGCACAACACCTGCACCCAACACGGGAGAACCAAAGAGAAGAAAGCACAGCAATGAGACCCCAGAGCCACAGGATCTGTCCTGGCTCAGCTCTTCCTTATCGTTCATGCACAAGCCTGCCTTTCCTCAGTAAATGTCACCTTGAGCATCTGCAGGCAGAGAAGTAGAGAAATCTGCATACATACCAGTCATATTTTATTCTCTTTGTACAGCTCTGGCCAAGAATTTCAGCAAGTTGCTCATTTCAGGCATCTAGGCCCCTAGTTTCTGACAACACAAAATGACACTAGGGCTAATAAAGTCTACTTGGACTGATGTGATTATTTAATGCTAATGAAAAAAACCCAAGCAAGCAAGTACTCCACACATTGAACACAGATAGCTAACCAACAGTGTTGTTGTAAGAAACCATGGACACACTAAAGAAAACTAACATAAGACGGGGATGCAGAAAACGTGAGGAAATACCCAATGAGGACATAAAAGAGAGTAGTCAAGCCTTCCCCATAAAGCCATGAAAGCAACAACAAACCAGGAACAGCAGCTACTCTGAGAAACTTGAAATCACTAGGTCATGGCAGACGGTTTAAACTAGAAGATTTTTAAGGGTCCCTTTCAAATAAAATCTATGATTCTATGATTTAGTTCCTGCAACAAATTCATTACATGATACAGCATAGTTCAAGTTGAGCATGTGTGTATTGCTTCTGAATGTTTTGATTGCTTAAAAGCCAACATTTAAAAGAGCAAATACCTTTATCCAAAAAAAGGTAAAAATCTAAATGAATTTTGGTAATCAGAGAGCATATTGACACATCTCTAAAGAATGTTTTGTGTAAGAAGATGGACACGAACTTGGCTCTTCGACATAATTGAGTCTACAGCAAAACCTTTCTTAAATGAGTCCTCTGAGTCTGAGAAATTCTGTTTCATTGGAAATCAGCTTTTTCTACTTTCTCTGTCCTGTCCAATTGGATTTCTGTATAATTTTTAATTTTTCCATTTTTAATCTGAGTGGTATCATGCTCAGCCCAACATATTCACCATATGTACATGTGAAAGGCCCTTGTGAACGACCTGAAGTGAAATATCTCTCCAATAAAAAAATACCTCTGTGTCAGTTTAATGCTATGCAAACATCTCCATCAATTTTTATAGCCCTTACTCAGCACATTGTTCAATGTCAGTGCTGGATGCAGGAATCCAGGATCAGCATGATGTGGACAAATTAACAGCTACCAAAGGAATGTAATCTCTTTCTGCAGCTAATGATAAAGCCCATCAATTTAGCAAGGCACAGAGCACACTTTAAATCTAATAATATTTCACCGTTTCATTTGTCTTCTGTTTCGGCAACTACAATAAACTTTCTTAGGATCTGCAAATAAGAAGATAAGTGTTCTATTCATGACTGACTCCACAGAAACTGAATAATTTATGTTTATGTAATAAACAATAACTTCTTCTTCTACAATAAAGAGTAATTACTTAAGTATCTCATTCCATCTGTTATAGGTTTGTCAGGGACTAGAAAACTCAAGACGATCCAGAATTCTGCATGGCAGAACTGTTTACCTACCTCTACCACGTCTACCTACCTCTACCACTCTGTCACTGCTGATGACCTACTTTTCAGGCAAATAAGGCACAGATTATCACATTGCACCTCTCCTGCCACCTTCTAAAAAACATTTGAACCATTGGGCCAATTTGAATGAAGCATGAAGACAGAAGGAAAGGCTCTCAGATAGTATGTAAGTTCCAGCATCTCTGGAAATATCTTCTTGGAAAGGAACCCTGCAAAACTAGAAAAGTAAAATGCAAAATATTAAAATCTTGGGCCTTGTTTATTAATTAAAGACAAGATTAATAAAGTCACAGTGCTCAGCTGGCTGGAGCAAGGAGTTCTAACACATATTGCCTGCAGTGGCAAATAAAATTCTTCAACAGTCAGGGCTCTTTCCTCACTCATGGGTAGGGTTACATCAGGAAACTATTACAGATCACTAGTCATATTTCCAAACATATCAGGCTGCCTAATAATAGACTCCATTTCCATTGCAAAAGTGTGCTACATACCACCCAATCATCTGCATTAATTCCAGCTGCATTTTTTCAGACTGACCACTAATTCAACATCGGTTTCACATTTAAAGGACTCTGAATGTACTGTTGGCAGGAAATGAGATTTTAAAAGATGAATCTGAAGGCACACATTATACCAATAATCCCTGATTATACCCAGGATATCCCCACAGTTTCTTTAAGATGTGTAAAACATGGTATTACTTTTGTATACACATGGTGATATCTGACTGCAGCTGCTGTAACAGCACGTCAAATGGGTGCAAATCCGTATCAGATACCCAGGACTCCTGTTCAGGACTGGAGTTGCATTTATGCCTATCCAGAATACTCAATATTCTTTCCACATGCACTGAGTAAGCAATCCAGGAAGAAAACCCACACACTAGTTACACTCAGCTGACAAACTGGGGGGGGAGGGGGGAGGAATAAAGAGACAAACTAACTGCATCTTTGTCATGTTCTAATACAAACAAACATATGGGAATCCCAGAAAGTCAGCAAAAACCATTTGAAGCCAAGCTGGATTTTTCTGCCTTGGACCAGAAAAGAGAACATTACTTGCACGTATGTCTGCCCCACTTAGATGTTGCATCCCTCTTGCTTAATGAGGTGTGCAAACGCAGTAACTCTGTGCACAGCACTTCAACAATACAGGTTGCTTGTTATATGCCTGGCTTTTATCTTGAGAATTATTAATGAGCCAGAATCCCATTAGACACTTGAGGCCCATAGCCCTGCTGAGAACTACTCGGGCATTTGCAGGCAGCCATGCAGGATGTAAGTCAGGACTCAGAAGCTGTACTTCACCCAAGCCTTGCAACATGCTCCACTAAACTTCAAACCTCCAGCAAGGAGCCAAAGCGCACAGGATGTGCCACCCATGGATAGATTTCTGTCACTGCTGCGCAAGAGCAACCAGACACAGCTTTGGCATGAGAGCAGCTCTGTAAGCAAAAGCCACTGCACAGGGCACACAGGGCAGTGCAGAGCCAGCCAAGTCACCCTGCCTTTGCTGGAGCACCTGCCTGCCTCAGGAAAGACTCTAACATCACACAGTGTTCCCCCAGCCATGCCAGCAAAAGCCAACACACACACAGGGGTAGCCTGCAGCTATAAAGGCAGATTTCAAGGGCTCTCTCTTCACTGACTTGTTTGGTGTTCACGTGTTGCAACTCTTTCCCCATCAGCTTTCCCTGAACTTCTTCTGTTAACCGTCCCCCATGCATTTTCTTGCTCTCTGTTACTGACTTATCTCCTTGCTATATCCATTCCAAGAAAGGACAGCAGAGATGACATTGCTGTCACATTTTCCCTTTTTTTAATCAAGTCTACCTTGTTGGAAGCCCTACTATTAAACCCTCTGCAGCAGGTTCAACCTTCTAAACTGTGGTTGTGTAACAGGAGAGGCCCCCAGTACCACCAGACTTGTGGGTGACTTGCTTAGAAACACTCACCTTAGAAACACTCAACTTCAAACCTCTCCAACCTTGATATCAAGATTATGAACTTGCATAACCCAGTCAGCATTTCCTTTCATGGTTTCAATGATCACATTTATTCCTTGGTTTCAAAGGTTTTGGTTCAACAGTTTTATAAACAGACTTCACAAAATGTGCAATATTTATAAACATGGTTCTTAGTCGCAGTGGTAGTAAGATCTTTACTTGCATCATAGTGTTCTCTTCAGTTATGCAACACAGCGTTGATTTTGGCTCCCCTCTTCTCCCTCCCAACAATTGGCACTTAATTGTTAATTGGAGAAACATTCAAAAGACAAAAAAGTTAATCTAAGCATGATGTTAAAAGCACCTTGACCCAGTATTACATTTTAGTAAGGCAAATTCTTGTTTTGTAAAGCCTAATTGTGCAACTTGGAGACCTACAGAAGGTGGCAGAAACGTCAGCCTTCTCCTTTAAGGAACAGGTCTTCATCTTTGCTTCGAAGTTTTCACCCCTCCAAAGCAAACCCCCTTAAAATAAAAAGTACAGCTGAAAATACAGCAGAACACCCCCTTTACAGGGTGAAAGGAAATTACAGTAGACAAAGGCTGAAAACACTGTGCATAGTAGACAAAATAAGACTGTTTTTAAAAATAACATAAAAAAAAGAAAGAAATAGAAGAGGAAAAAGGAACTGAACAACAAGCAACAATGGAATTTTTCTAGTGGAAAGAGGATTTGTGGGCTTCATAAATAAGTGGAAAATTACTAAAATACTTTGCTATATAATATAAAAAGGCTGGAAGTGTTTTCCAGTTGTCACCTAAGCGTTAGATGCAACTTTGTAGGAGTAAGTATTTGGAGGCAGCTTGGAGCTCCGATTGGTGCAGGCATTCCAGCAGGGCAGCGCTGCCAACAGCAGGAGAAATCCACCCAGCAGGACACAAAAGCCACTGAAATAGAATGCAGTGTCATACTCCTGCGTCCAGTCGTAAAACCAACCTGAGGGCGGGGATGAGAGAGAAGCACATCAGTTAAATGTAACACAGCACTGCTAAGTTAGAGAAACAGCTTATAAATTAAAATTTAAAAACCCACACAACAAAATAAAGAAAGTAGGCCAAACCTAAAATACTGTTTGACCTCTTAGACATGAAGTGTGTTTTTCCTCAAAGCCAAAATAAGAGCACAAGCAGCCTTTATTTTTTTGTAGAAGATTTTGATTTCATCTTTCCATTATTATTAAACACGCAAAATAATTCTGTTTAATTGGGGCAAGCTCATGTTCAGTTTATACCGTCCACCTTGACCTTACCTACAATTGGTGGTCCGAGACTATTCCCAAGTCCAGCGAAGAACATCAGTATCCCATAGGCATGAGTCAGCTTCTCAATCCCCACAGTCTTTGTTGTTACATACGGAAAAATTGACCAGTTCCCAGTCAGAAAACCCAAAATCCCAGAAAGCATCGCTAATGTCAGGTAACTTTTGGCAAATGGAATTGCAAACAAGGCCACTCCTGTCATTATTAAGGTAGTTACATAGAGATATAAAGTGTTAACCCACTTAAAATCTGCCAGTATTCCTAAAACAAGTTTGCCAACAGTCGTCATAATGCCAATAATGGAAATAAGGGGCATATAATAGTCATCTTCACTAATGTTTGCACTTCTTGCTACATCTTCCATGAGCAGAGAAGGAGGAAATCCACCAATGTCAAAGAGCAAGATGGCAACAAAGAGAGCTGAAAATACTTTGTTCTTAAAAAGAACCATGGTATCCTTCCAGTAGGTCAAATAGAGCTGCCACTTCCTTTTGGCAAGTTGCTTGCAGAAGTTTGTCTGTTCTACAACTTTCTTTTTGTAAGTGTCTTTCTCATTTACATTTACTGAGCTCAATACATTCTTATTCAAAATGCTATCCTGTTTGCAATCAGGCACATTGTTCACACATTTTTCATCAATATAGCCCTTTTCAAGGATGCTTATGTTTTCTTCAACAGTCTTCTCTTTTTCATGGTAAACAAAATATTGATCTGGAACTACGTCTATAGACGTTTTCTCTGGTGGAGGAGAACTGGGTGATTCCAAAGGTCTCATTAGGCTGCCACATGCTAATATATTTAGAGACAGGGCACCGACTATTAGCAGGCACCCATCCAGTCCATAGAGCTCGATAAGCTCTCTTTGCAGTGCTGCATATATAAAGAGTCCAACACTCGAACCTGTAAAAGAAAAGTAAGCTTGGTTTAAACTGAAGAACCAAGAACATTCTTCATCTCTAACAAAATTCCCCAGTTCAGCAGCTATGAACACACTGTCACAGGAATGGTAAGTCATTTGTTCTCCTCTCTCCCCAGTTTAACGAACTGGGAAGTCATCATCCCTCTTGAAGTTACAGTTTCTCTAGTGAGAAGCCACAAAACAAAACAATCTCTCAAAGTGTCGGAACAATTTATGACAAATAATGCTAGCAGACACTTCAGAAACAAGTAGGATCGGATCTATATCTGATTAAAAACATAACAGAATGATTAATCCACCCTTCTGCTGTGCACGCACCTACATGTATCCCTTCAGGTGCCATTTTGAGTTAGCACAGTTAGAATTTCACACTCCAACATTTTCCCCTTTCTCCTCTTCGCTGCCACCTTCCTCCTCCCAGGCAGGAACAGACCAGGGATTCACCAAGACCCCTCCTAGAAGCAGCCTTTGACTACCCAGTGTTTAAGGAGTGGGGTTTGCATGGTGGGACTTTACTCCAAAGGCATTTCTGAAGCTCTACAGGACTAAACATGCATTTGAGAAATGTGGTCATTCAGAAGAAAACACTGAAGAGTAAGAAATTACTATGAGCACAGGCATTTAATGCAAACCCATGAATTTAAAGAAAAGGTTCTTGGTTGAAGCGAGCACAGATCCATTGTAATTAGGGGATGTCCTCTCACAAACACAGAGAATTGGTTTTCAAGTCAATTTAATGACAAACTTTAAAATTATTTGCTGAAGACTGCCTCTAGGTTATATTTAAGCCATTTATATACTTTGGTGCTAAACACAGGAAAAATCAATTACAAAATTCATACTTGTTTTGTCTTCCAAAATTACTGGAACTAAATTTACTGGAACTAAAATCACTGGTACTAAAATTAACCAGGGCTCAATAAGTTAAGGCTTTAAGGCAAGCTATCTGGAATCCAAACAAAAGCCACTGAAAATGATCCCAAGAAACATTTCTGCAGGAGCTCCCGTTCACTCAGCTTGTGTGGATCTGGTATGAGTACCTCACAACACTGACTATACTGACCCTGTCTTTCCTCTCTGGCAGTTACTTGAGAGGTCAGAGGAGACACTCCATGGCACACAGAAAGCCAGGCATGGGACAGCAGCCATCTAACAGCTCCTACGTGGTCCATTAAAAACATTAAAGGCACAGCTAATGTGAGGCAATGGTGACGCAGCATTTATACTCTGCATCACCAGCCTCTTTCCCACCCCTGATCCCGGGCAGGAACAAGGAGGAAAATGAGTATGGTATGTTCCCCCTCGTTATCCTGGGACACAGCCCAAGCTACACAAGTCTGCTTTCACTTCAGTGAATATCCTTTCCTCATGTCTGTTGATGACCCATAGCATATAGCTGCAAGTGTAGTTACTACTTTATCTGAAGCCTGAGATTTTCTCTTCATTGCTACTGATGCTTTGATTTAAGAAGTACTTCCAGAAGTAGCTGAGAAAAATATAAGCCCCTGGTTTTTCTTGCCAGGGTAACAGTGGCTGTATCAGAGTTGAAAAGCTGGAGAGAATGACAATGAAAAGTCCTACCTGTTGAAATCAGACCAAGTGCAAGGCCTCTGCGTTTGTCAAAATACTGGCACGTGATGGTAACTGTTGCAGTATACAGAAGGCCACATCCAAGACCTGGAGAAAAAGAGTTAGAGATAAGCATGCTACATCCTCTGGGAAAGGAATGGCCCTTTGCTGTCCCACAGGCAATGCCATCGTGTACCCTGGGCACTGCCTTTTAACCCAGGCTCAGCACAGGGCGATCAGGCTGCCTGCCCTATCCCACCTCCCTTCCCCTGAGTGTCCCAGGCTGCTGAGCCTGCGTGGAGCAGGCTGGGTTTGCGGAGCTCCCCAGCCGAGCTCTGTGCTCTGTGGAAGGGCTGCAGGGCTCTGAGCCCAGGGCTGGCCCCAGAGCAGGCCAGAGCTGCCTCCCTGTGGCACTGTGCCCGGCCACCACGACGCCAGGGCCCTGCTGGCCTGAGAGGTGCCCAAATTCCTGACACACTTAATTTGATAAGCCACCCACAGCAGCCCTCTGCAGCACAGAGGGGCAGGTCACCACCTGCCGGGAGAACAGCACTTTCATGCCTCTAGCACAGTGTTTTAGGTTCAATCCGGTTATGTGGAGAACAACATTGCTCCCTAATGATCTCTAATTTATCAAATTAGAATGGGTACATGACAAAATTCCAGACGAGGTATTATTCCTTTAAGACTGGCATTTCATGCCAGCAGAAGGCCTGCTCCATTCCAAGCCCTTAGGTAAAACCTCAGCTTCTCCATCTCTAACAATTGTGTCAATGGAGGCAAAACTCTTTTCAAACCCTCATGAACATTTACATTGTTTTTATATTTTACTAAATGGTAACAGCCTGCCCATGCAACATTCCTCCCTGCCCAAAAGTAAAGTATTCCTTGATAAATCAAGTCCCAGAGTACCACTGCCTCTGTGAATCAGTTTCCTATTTCATATTCATAAACCAAGACTCAAAAAAATAAAGACTACGCATGAAGAGAAGGTGTTTCTTACCAACAACCATCCCGTATGAAACATATAGAAAGTATATGTTAGGTGCAAAACTGCTCATCATGAGGCCCCCAGCCACCATGAAGCCACTGAAGATAGCTACTGGTCTAGCTCCAAAAGATGATACACATATACTGCAGACAGGACCTAGAGGAAAAAAACAGGAAAGAACATTCCTAGTAAACACCAGCACCAGGAAGAACTTCTAAAAAAACGTAGTCTGTGGAAATGTTTCTTATGATAACTATTTAAATGTGTAAGTATATTAAATAACAATTCAGAGTACTCATTTTCACAGGGTTCTCTAAAACAGTCAGTCATAAAAGCATTCAAGCTCAGGCTTGCAAATTTTTTTCTCAAGGAGAAACTGAGTATCGAGGCCATGAAAGGGTCCCTGGGCTGGGAGGGAAAGAGCGAGCGAAACATTCTTTACACATAATACAATTATTATTGGACTGTAACACTGTCACTACACACCTAAGGTGTGCAAGGGTTCTGAAAAGAATCTTTATCTTGAGACACAAACCAAGACAGACCATTAGCCAGACTTTAAGCAAGCAGACATTTTCTGACAGAGCACAAAACCTGCGTTTCGGAAAGGCAGTATTTGTATTCATCTTGATATGCGATTTATAAAACCGAAATGGAAAAACAGTGACTTTGGATCATAGTCACGGTAAGAATGCCACCTGGTGCTTACACAGAGGGAATATCTGCTGGAATACTAGACAAGGACAAACACCACTCTTCCCAGATTTTCAAGGGAATTAAACACCTGCTAGCCAGTGCCCTACCAGATAACTCTTTACTACCTATCTCAGTTTCTCCTGTAAAACTACAGAAAATAAAAGTCACTTACTGGGAACAACCAGAGCAACATTCAAGTTCAGGAGGGATTACTTCCCAATATTTCTTGGTTCTTAGTTCTCTTAGTTCTTCAGAACAAGAACAAAGTGAGCCAGAATTTATACCCTGCCTCTACTCAGCCAGTTCTCTCTTCACAGAAATTATAGAACAAGACTTGTTTTCAGTTGTGTGACCTGGAACACATCTTTCAGCCTTAAGTAGCGTGCAAGCTTGGTGCCCTGCATAAATAAGCAACCAGCAAGAGACTTGGCTTACAAAGACAACCTATGTGAAACCCTGCAGTTTCAAACATTCATCCATAAATTTTGATATCAGCCCCATTCCTGAACTCAGCAACTTTGAGATTAGACGTTAGATACACAGATGAATGACATTGTTTAATACAAACAAAACCACCCCACCACATTTGCATCTCATTTGAAGTGACACACACACGCTCCATGGCAGAGTCAATCTGCAAAAGCAGTAATTCTGGAGTCTGCCATTTGTCAAGGTTAGTGCTCCCTGATTCACGTAACTGAGATTCCCAGCAGATGGGAGGTGAGCCCAGAAAGATGACATGAGGTAAACAGTTGGAGCTTGAGGATGGTGCTTGCCTAGGTTTGTAGACAGGAGCAAGCAGCTGGGAATGCAGGCAAGGTTTTCCTGTGGTTGCCGGCCATGGGACAAGCAGTTCTGGCAGGCAGGAGTAGAGATTCGTCAGCAGGTGAAGCGATCCTCAAAGACAAGGCAGGTCAGAACTTTTGCCCTACATTAGAGCTATCTGCCCAGGGAAAATAAAGGGGGGTGAGTCTGAGCTGGGCTTATCCAGGCAAGAGTCAGAGTTACAGAGGAATCAAGAAAATATTCCAGGAAAGGAAGGTTTAATTGGATTTTGGAAGCAATGAAAAAGGAAGATCTAAGCACTTTGCTGCTTCTCAAGAGTCAGCATGCTGTGGGAATGAAAACTGGCCAGCGTAACCTGGGCAGAGCAACACACTGAGAACAAAAGCTGAGAGGGTTACATTGTTGCTGATTCTTAGAATTAATTGCTAGAACTGGCAAATTAAGATTGGTATGTTTCCGAAAACCACGGGATTTAAAAATAAACAAAGGATTGACTCTGTATTACATAAAGAATTCTTCTACACTAAAAAAACACTAGGTAATGATAACATAATTCAATTAAGCAGAGGAATTTGCACTCTTTTCTATTCTTTATTTCTGACCTACAACCTTGCTAAAACAAACAGCATTTCCGTTCCACCTGCTCTCCCTATTTTGACACAGCTACTTTCAGAAGGTCCAGTCTGGGGTGGTGGTACTGGCACAGATGTCACTGATCCCTACTGGAGCACCCGAGGTGAAACTGGACCCTCTGACTCCAGGCCGAAACAGGAGAGAGACAGAGCTGAAAGACGTGTCCTCATAACCTGACAAGGACATCTCCACTGGAACACGATCAAACGCATCCCCGACAGAGGCCAAGGAGATGCTCTTCCAGCTTCCCCCACGTACAAAATCTAATCCCAAAGGAGAACAGAGTACAAAGATCTTTTTGCAGTAACAGGGAAAACAACCTGCACAGAACTGAAGAACCTGCTCCAATAAGCTCAGTATTAATCTGCCATATCACACAGCAAGAGATCTGGCAGCTCAGCAATGGCCCTGTTTATAAGAAGAAGTGCCAGTATAGGCATTAAAATGGTTATTACAGGTCTCTGGGTTGAGAAGAAAAACAGTTCCATCTTCCCATTCACACAAGGCACGACTTTCACACTCATCACACTGCTAGAAAATAAGTTACCAAAGAAAATCCCCATGACAGCCAGCATCTTTGTCCTTTCCCCTGCCTCCTCTCATTGCTTCCCTTTTTCTGTTTCCCATAGCACTGGCATTTTTTTCCCACCAGGCACAGCAGCTTCAGTTATTACCATGGTATTTGCACAGGAGCTGACTGTACATGAACTTGTTATTCTTTACAAGTAATTAAAGCACAATGGGTTCAAGGTAGTAAATTCTAGTAGAAATCCAACTTTCACAGAGTGGCACTGAGACCTGCCCTGTGGACTCCTGCCCTGTGGATTTTGTTCAAAGGAGGCATTCTGAAGAATGCAGGAGCCCGTGTACAGCCACATAGGAAACAGCTCTTCAGGCAGCATCAGGGTTTTCATTAGCTGACTCCCACCATAATATGAACAACATAAAAATAAAATCCCAGTGGCAATCCTCAATAGCAAGCATGAAAAATAGCTTTTAAGCCAGCATTTTGTTCAGTTTGCCAAACAGCTCCAGGGGTTAGCACTGGAATTAGTACAATATTTGATGACATTGATAAATATTTACCTCTTTTACCAATCAAATCCCTAGGGCTTTTTCCTTTACAAATGATGTATCTCAAAACTAGAACAAACTCTATCAAAAAAGATAGCAGCTCAGTTTGTAGGAATGACAGCTAACTCTAGGAAGAAACACTCAGCACAGGAACAGACACTGCTCTTCTGCACATGACCTGTCATGGCTCACAGTCAGCAACACAATTTTCAGGGGAGCAGTCAGCAAGATCCCCAGACAAAATGGGAAGCAGCAGCAGAAAGAAGATTGGTTTTCATAGTAGATCCAAAGAAGATTGGTTTTCATAGAGAGACCAAAGATGAAGAACATCTAGAAGGGATCATTTGTGCATTGGTATTTTTATTAAGATTATTTTGAATAAAATACTTTACCCTCAGGGAGACCTGGATGGGACAGTGAGTCCTTCCTGAGACATGAAAACAAGCCACCTGCTGCTCACTCAGGAACTTAAAGCTACTGCAATTTGCTGACCTCCTGACAAGTACGAAGTTGTTTTGTTTTATGGACATTCAAGAACTAGCATTTTCTTCCTCAATATTTTCACATAAAGTGAAAAAAAAAAATCTGCAAAACAACACTCCCTCCCTCCACTCACTCATCTCAAGTGTCCTCCTTTCTTCACCTCATACACACACAAAACATTTTGCTAAACAGACAATATTGGACAACTGAGTTCTTTTTCTTATCACCTACATTAATCTGACCCACCCTACCTGGGTATCTGTCCAAGCCTGTTGAAATTGTAGAGTAGAAAAAATGCTTATGGACTGCATGTAAAATCTACTGGACAGAATACAAGAATGCTTTTTGCATATCAAGCTCATTTCTAAAACCTGGTTATAATAAATACAATATTCTCCAAATGTGTGTACTTTGGATATGAATACAGTTCATGAAAAAAGCTCTTTACACTGGGCAGCAACCCACTTCCAACTGATTGGAAAGACAGATCCCTTCTAAAAAAGTTGTTATATGAACTGGACTTCTTTTCAGAGGAATCTTTGGGACACCCTCTCCCCTATGCATAAGCTATTTACAGCATCCATACTTCACAGTGGGTGCTAGGTATGTGCGAGGTTTTTGTCCAGAAGTACGTAGATGTTGCAAAGGCAGTTTTAGAGTTGTAAAATTGTTGCTTGAAAACACAAAATCAAGCTTTTTAAGCATCTAGCACCGAATGCCTCAGATCAGCAGAAACATCCCATCAAATTATCAAGGCATGCCTTAAAAGAGAGAATCCTCCCTTTGTTCTTTTGCATTAATGAAGGGAAGTAGGAATGGAGACTTTGCTGGTGTCTCCTCCTATGCCAAGGACTGTGAAAGTCAACTCTTACTATAAACAGCTGTGGTGCCAATTGCAGGCGCCAAGCTCTTTGTCTCTGTTGCTTTTAACAAGTGTAACGTGGATCAAATTTAATATCAGGCTCCAAATGGATGTAAAATTAAGAACACTTGGTACAGAAGAATAATGTGATGTTCAAGAATACATATAAATATCCTCCTCTGGAAACCCACTAAGCTTTTTCAATTTCTTCCTATGCAACAAGCCCTGGAGCCATGTGCCACATCTGCCATAGCCTAAGTGATGTTGTAACACCTAACTCTGGAGAGAAGCTCTCACCTCTGCCCTCTACAATAACACTGATGCTTGTCTCTCACTGTCTGAGGCACACTTCTTCCCTTGCACTGTAAGGTTGCATCACAGAAAGTTACAATCCAAGTCATCCTGTGAGGAAGAGCTCAACCAGGTCCCTGTTGCACTCCCTTTTCCAGCTGACAGGATGAACAGCCCAGCTCAGGCTGGACACTGGCCTTAGCAATGCTGTCTGTGCTGCGAGCAAAAGGACAGAAATCGAACACCAGGTGCCCAGGAAATGAATCCAAATAAACAAGGTGCTGTACTGGGTTTCTATGTCTCCAGTCTAAGTTTAGCTCTCACATAAGTCAGAAGTAAACATTTTAGCAAGGATACCAATGCAGCAAACATGAAATTGCTCACCAGCATCAGCTGCTTAAAAGAATGTTTCAGACTACATGTACAGAGCGAAGGGGAGAAGAGACAATCTTCTTCTGTGGCAGATGCCACACATATCTTCTTGTGTTTGGTGAAATTCCAGTACTAACACAGCAGAGTCAGTGGCCCTACCTTTCTCTGCTACAGAAGCTGGTGAATGGGCTTGCTGGTACTATCAATGAGAAGAGTCTTCCTAAGCAAATGGACACTGACTTATTTCCTGTATGCAGCTGCTAACCTACCATGACTGCCATTCTTTTTCCAGTCTGGTATCTACAGCTTCAGAAAGGTGATGTTAAGTTGAAGAGAGCTCAGAGAAGAGTCTTAATGGCTCTCCAGTAGAGCCTTAATTAAAAGTGTGGGAGCCTTTTGTACCATGGCAAAAAGACTGTATCAAGTTACAGGCTTTAAAGAATATTTAGAAGTAATTTGATTGCATTCTCTAGACATCCATCATATTAATCACGGGGCACTTAAAAATATACCACATAAATACAACATTATTCGTCAGCTGAAAGCTAAAACTAAACAACTTGTATCATAAGATTGCACACTTTTAAGGAGGAAATTCAGTAGATTTATCATTAGGGTCAGATCCCAGCTTGATAAACAGCAGGATCTTTCATTTCAGGTAAAGCTGGGAACACAGAATTTGTTTTCAGCCAGCTCAGATACCATCAACGCAATTAAAAGACCCTCCATGTACTTTCCTTTGAAGGCATAAAAAGTAGGAATGATTATTAAGCTTCTGAATGCCAAACTGAAAGAATAAAAGCACATGGCCAGATAAATCCTCCTAACCTGTCAAAATTTCACGTAATCATTCCATACCAAAATCAGTTTGATTTGCATTATTCACTCACATTTGCTGTTGTCGTGGTTTTACCCCAGCCAGCAACCAAGACCACACAGCCACTGGCTCACTCCCCCCACCAGCAGGAATGGGGACAATCAGAAGGGTTAATGCTGGAAAACTCTTGGGTTGAGATGAAGACATCTTAATAGGGACAGCAAAGCGTGCTTTGCATGCAGGCAAAGCAAACCAAGGAATTAGTTCACTGCTTTCTCATGGCTGGGCAGGTGTTCGGCCGTCTCAGGGAGAGCAGGGCTCCATCACACGTGAAGGTTATTGGGGAAGACAAATGCCATCACTCAGAACATCTCCCCCCTTCCTCTTTCTCCCCCCAGGTTATACACTGAGCATGATGTCACATGGCATGGAACGTCCCTTTGGCAGTGGGAGTCACCTGTCCCAGCTGTGTCTCCTCTTGACTTCCATGCACCCCCTGTCTCCTCGCCAGCCTGGCAGCAGGAACAGCAGGAAAAGCCTTGGCTCTGTGCAAGTCCCGCTCACCAATAACAAAAACATCTCTACATTATCAACCCTGTGTTCAGCACAGATCCAAAACACAGCCATTGAGAAGAAAATGAACTCTACCCCAGCCAAAAGCAGCGCAGCTACAAAGCACACTGCTGACAGTTGCTCACAGAAGCAAGAGAGGGGGCACTAAGAAATCTGGAAGGTAGCATGGTGTTGACACAAGGGAAAGCGGCTGGGGCTCTTAACAGAGCCGGAGACTTCTGGTCTCCTGCAAGAGGGCGTTCTTCTCTTGCAATTTCTTTCTGCCTAGCTTTTCCTTCAGTAATTACCTTGTTTATCCTTATTTTCCTCCCACTTCACTCTCTCACTCAAGTTTATTTAGGTCCTGATGCACTAATACCACAAGGTAGTACCCATAACACAGAAAAATAAAAAAGCGTGATGGAAGAGCAATCTACAGTCCTTTACCCACTTACAATCTGAGACTGAGTATGGTCTTCTTGTGCTTAGTGATCCACCTGCCTTTGCCCATTTCTCTTCTGCCTGGTGGTAAAAACCCTTAACACAAGTGTGACACCAACTTTCTTTCTGTATTGCTATTGGAACATCAACAGTCTTTTAAGGACTCACAATCCTGAGCTGCGTTTTGTCCATTAAACTACATTATTGCTTTTGCCTGTAGCAGTTGCCCTGCTGACAGGCAATTTTTTCTAGATTCAGCAAACAGATAATTGTTCCCATGGTGAATCTTTGAAAAACAGAAGTTAGTGATGTGACCCAGTGAATACCCATGGCTGGTATTAAAACAACAACAACCTAGGAAATTTCAAGGTGGGGTTTTATTTCCCTACAACTCTGCTGTTAGCCTCTAAATGACAATGTCTTACTAAAGAAAAGCTTCCAGCAAAGTTCCAGTTACTGCTACCTGTAACTTTCCAGCCTTCAAAGGGAGTTTTTTCTCAAATAGATAATGCAAAGGAGCCCTCATCCACCCTAACTGGTAGGTTTACTGCTAGAGCTGAAAAATTAGTAACTGGTTTATTAATTGACTGTTTTTCCATAAAGCACTTGAACCAGTTCAGACTAACAGTTTGCCCTGATTTTAAGACAATAACGTAAATGTTAGTCTTAAAGTCTCATTTAAAAAGAAAAAATTGCATCAACCAAATTACCATTCAGCTTCCCAGAGTGTGGCTTTCCTAGTTTATTCAAATACAATAATTTTGAATTTTCTAAAGGGAATATTTTTATTACTCTTTTATCATTATATTGCTCTGGTTTATGCATAGTGGAACTATAAATGTAATCTTCTTACCCATCTTGACCTAAAACAACAATGCAGCATCCTCATTTGCAGCTGCCTTTGATATAATTCCAAGAGAACACACAGATGAAAGCATCAATTGGAAACATTTCAATTTAAGATAGATACTGCTTCTGCACTTACTGGCAAGCAATCCAATTCCATTTGCTAGCGATCCAACCCAAGCAGTCTTGCCTTTCCCTTCTCCAAAAGCATCCAGCCACTCTAAATACAAGACTCCCACCGCCAGCGGTGATCCATAACACAGGAACTGGGTGAAGAAGGAAACGATAACAATCACCCAGCCCCAACCACCATCTGGTGGTTTCCGAAACACCATCTTGTCAGGAGGGTGCAGAGGTAGGGGCAGCACCTGTGCAAACAAAACCCAAACAGAACAGAGTGTTAGAAGTGCGGCCGATGGAGGCCTGCGAAGGCGAGGGAGCTGTGCAGAGACAGAGGTTTGCTTCAGCCATCCTTCAAGAAACAGCTGCAGCACAGCACACAGGCAATGAAAATTAGAAGTGCCACGCTTCCACCTCTTCTGTGTAACAGAGAGAGGGTACCCAAAGCATATGAAATCATACATACACCAGCCCTGTATGACAGAAAAACATTTAATTTGCTGAGTGGTAAATAGGCCTTGTGAAAATCTCCAGCAATATCTGCCATGGTTCAACAAGACAGCCCCATGGTCACCTGCTATTAAAATCATGAATACCAAAAATGGAGTTAAAACTCTCTACTTAGTCCTCACCTCATCATAGTATCTTGCTATTTATTAAGGTGTTTGCCACCAGGTAGTGCACTCTGGGAGGGGCAAACCAAGAGGAAGGCTGACGTTTTGGCAGAGGTAACAGTTTAGTACTCTGCTCTGTCAACGAAGTGATGTGCAGAGGAGAGTTACACACAAAAATCACTCTGTATATATTAGAGAAGTGAGCTCTAAGACTGTGTTCAGGTGTGGCTCGTATGCCAAGACATGACAGCAGTAAACACGCACACAAAGACCTGCTATAACCTGTTAGAGTGTCTGCCCTCTGCGCAGCTGGCACGCATCAGCTTCCCCAAACCGGCAATAGCTTCCTGGACTCCAGAAACACCACCTTGCTCCCTTGCATGGCACAATCCATCACCTGTGCATCTCTGGCTCTAAATAACCCACCACCCTCACACCTTCTCAAGACTAGTGTGCGAATGTAGGGATCGATACTTCTAAAATCTAGCGAAGAATTTAGAGATTTTCCAGGCTACATTGCTTTGGAGTCACCCTGTGCACACAGCCAGCCTGCCCTCCCTCTCTACAGGGAGCAAGCAATCTGCCCAAGTGATGATCACAAAACCTACGCTCTGCTCCTGGCTTTGCCACTAACCAGACATACGATTCTCAACGGTTTTATTTCCTTTATTCTGGAAGACAGAGATTAGATCTCACTCTGTTTTCTTCACAAAATATTCTCAAGGACCATCTCCACACTGCAGCTTAAGCATTAAGACTGCTACAGTCTTAACAGCTCTGCTCTGGGAGACTCCCGAGAGGTAAAGCAGAAAAATGAATGTATTGCACTGCCTTTTTGACTTACAACCCAGGGGAAATGGAAAGAAATTACTGCTGTACTAAAGAAATGGGGTAAACAAGTAGACAATAACAGGATTCCCATTCGAGCTCCTCACACCCTTTGCTTGGGCAATTTTAAAGAATTTGCATGGAAACCTTACCAAAAAAACCTACAGTATAAAATTTTGAGGAACAATTGTATAGAGATGTGAGAAAAGCCACTTAAAAGATGCACTTAAATGCTGTTTTGAGGGTAGATACTCACAGATGATGACAAAAAAGTCCGTCAGCTTCCTACAAATGTATCTTCATGTGACAACTACCTGCAGAAAAATAACAAAGCAAGTTTTTAGCCAAAGTATCACTTCAACAGTAAACACAACTCTAAAAAAAATGGTGGCTTCACATGAAATTTCTTCTTTTTAATATCTTTTCAAAGGAACTTCAGAAGCAATCAAGTTATCTCAGTGGAGAAGTACTGATCCCCTGCAATTAATTAACAGCTGACAGCAGCCTTGAGCCCTAAAATAACAAAAACATTGCCTACTAATGAAAAATATATTTTTGACATTCTAGGGCCTTTGGGAGTGATATACAACTTTAACATACTGACTGTCCTTCAAGAAACAACATTCCCAGCTACAAATGTTACGAAGTTATTCGTTTCAGTTATAACGAAAGCTCTGACTTGCTCACTCCAATGCCCGGTGTGGCAGCCGGGAGAGACAGAAGTCATTCCATGCCATAAGGCATCAAAGCATTAAAAAGCTGCTTGTAGGCACTTTCCTGTAACAATGCCCTTTATACAAAAGGGGATCCCCATATTTCTACATGAAATATTGGAGCTATTTGAATGCAGTCACCAAGAGCTGACCTATGCACCTCTCCATGAATTAAGAAATTATCACTTGGCTTGTTTTGTCCCTGCCTAGAGGAAAAATAGTGGAAAAAAAGTAACAGCTTCAAAAACCAACACGGAGACAAAGCAAGGAAATTTACAGAAAAACTCTAAAATAATGGAGATAGACAGGGAATAACCCCAACTCATACTTGTGTTAAAAATAAACTTTAGAATATAAACACATTTTAGCTGTTATATTGATTTCCATTATATTGATGCCCTAAAATTTGGCACAAAGACAACTGTGAGTTCAGTTCTGCTATTCTAAACATTTAATGGGAAGGAAGCAAGGACAGGGCGGGAAAGGATAAAAGTTTTTGTAGTCTTAGGTCACGTAGTCTTTTCTAATAGAAAGATTAAAAACCTCTGGAATAGTCTGTGACCTGTTGCAAGGCTGCACAGCCTAATTAAAATTAATCCACTCCTCCCAATTTATGGCAGCAGAAGAGCCAACCTTCCACATCTTGACAACTCCTATTTTGCACCACAGATCTCTTTTGCATCTTTTAGCTGAATAACAAAATTTTAGGCATCAAAACCATCTCTATTCTCTAAATGCTCCAAGCCATTTACAGTCTGCAATTGTCAAGCAAAAAGTAAAAAACACCATCATTGCCACCCCCCCGCCCCCCCGGCAGAAATCGTCCTTAGAGGAATAACAGATCTATGAAGTCCAAGAGTCCGTTTTTAATGACCTGGCTTTTCCTTCCCTTCAGGTTGCTCCTTCCCCTCACACTGCTGTGTGCCAGATGCTTAAACTGAGGTGTATTTTCTAACTCCCCTGAAGGCTCAAGGCCACCCTGCAGAGAGCAGGGAGCTGACAGAGCTGTGTGAGGAGCCTGTTCCCCAGAGCCCTGTGCTATGATAGCTAAAGATGTCCTGGAGAGCCAAGCCACTGCTGGGACCATGAATATCCATCCACTTTCTATTGGCACATTCCTTTATGCTTCTCTGAGAGCAGCAAGTTATACTGTAAAAGCTTGGCAGCAGGGAAAAGAACTGACAGTGAGAATTAAACCTCCACTCCCAACATCACTTGCATGGACATCAAATCTGTGCATCGATTTGGGAGGGATCCAAGGTGCTTTTTATTATTTTCTGTCTGTGCAGAAGGAGGACACAAACTGTAGAGATAAATGTAGACACCAAAAACAAAGAAGCAGAAGTCCACACAAAAGGGAGTGATCAGTAATTTCGTTTTTTCTTTGAGCCAGCTAGGGAAGACTTGTGTGATTCTGGTAACAGACAGACAACCGTGAGTTTAAGATTCAGGTGGGAAGTTTCACAAACCGTACTGTTCACTAAACCTAGGGATATTGTTTCAGACTCCAGGAAACCAAATTACATTAAAAATCCTGAAATAGAGACATGAAACATAAAGAATTGAACAGTAACTTGAAATTTGGTCAGAAAAAGCTTTTCAGTGAGTTGTACTCACTGCGAATAAGAATCAGAGGGAGTGAGTTGCTTGATGAAAGCCCTTACCAACCACAACAAAAAGAAACCCTAGAGAACAAACTGAACAACAGTTTCAATGCGGAAAGAGAGAAGTGTCTGGCTGCAACTATTTGCTTTGCTCTGAGCAACATTATCACAATACTGAACTCCCTTGCCGTAAATCTTAGAATTTGGCTTAAAGATGACAGATGAGCACAAAAAAAGAAGGAGTACCACTGAAACATTAGCCCTCAGCACAGCAACTTGTATTAATCTGTGGCAAAGGGAATCTTGAGAAAGACAGTAGCAATGTGATTGTTTCCAGCTTGTGTTTTGTGCAGCCGGAGCCTGGGTAAGTGTTGCTGCTTTCTGCGAGCAGCACATGGCTGCAAAGAAAGCCGATGTCAGCAGAAACACTGCATGATTAACACTGGGCTAGTCAAGTTGTGCAAGGCACTGCTTGCTTACAATCAAGATGGTACCAGCCAGAATAGTAGTAACATCCCTCATTTTAAGCTTCATCAGATTTCTTGTAATTTTCTGTTTATTTTTTAGGCAAGTCCTTGCAATCATCATCTGAAGTTTATGCTACCCTTAGCTTGCAAGTAACACCTGGAGCATGAGAGTGATCCATTACAGTTGCTTTTACATACTTATCATATCCAAACACCTGCACATGTGTTGCATGTGACAGCATAAACTTTGGATTAAATTCACTGAATGATGCACCAGTACTTCGATGACATCAGACTTTAACTGATGTTCTAACTACAGTAGCTTCCGGTGCAACGCTGAATATATATATATATGTATTTCCCTTCTAGTTCTCAACATTCAGGTCTGCCAATTGCTTACACTTCTCTACTTCCCTTCTGTAAGTTAAGCAAGACACTTGTCAATATTAATGCTTCCTTCTATTTCTGCCAGATGACAGAAGTGTGAAATTTAAAACAAAACAAAACACGGGAACAAAACTTACCAGCAACATAACAATGATTTTCCATTGTGCAAAACTAGTTTATATTACGAAGCATCAGTGGGGCAGCACACAAACCAGCCAGCTTTGTACAAATCTGACAGCTCAGCAGAACCAGTCCTACCTGTTTGCAGCGCCTCACTGCTCCAGAGGGGATAGAATCCCCCCGCAAGTATAGTTGCCTGTCGGACACTAGCACACATCCATGCAGACAAAGGCGAGCCGGCGCTGCTAGAAACCACCAGCCAAAACGATTTACCAGAGAACTCCTCTGCAAAACGAGAGCGCGATGTGCACCGCCTTACGCATCACAACCTGCGAGGACTCCCTTCGGCATCTGCTCCCTCAGCCCGTCCGTGCCCCTTGGCCAGGGTCCTTGTGGGGATGTAGGGCCTCTTATAGCCCCCGGCTCGCCTCGCCTCTCCCCACGTCCTCGGGGCCCAGCCCACAGCCCCGCTCCGGAGCGCCGCGTTACACATTGACGCCTTCCACCTCCAGGCCAGTTTCGAGGGGAAGCGCTCATCCGCGCAGTGACGCGCACCAAGAGGTGACTGAAGGTCGCCCTCGCCGTCGCGATGCCACACACGGCGAGACAGGGTCGAGCCACAGTGCCCCGCTCCGGGGCAGACGCAGCCCCGAAGTGCCACAGGGCTCCCGCAATGGGCACACACTGAGGCTGGTGGGTGCCAGCACTGGGCACTCACCGATGGCGACGGGC